>JACEEZ010021187.1:5000-17102 GCA_016584305.1 Chionoecetes opilio | reverse complement strand
CCCTCTACTTTCCCTCTCCCCTCCTTAGTACTCTCCTACCTACCTATCTTCCTCCCTCCCTTCCTTCCCCTCCCCTTCCTCCTTCCCCTTCCTCCTACCCCTCTTCTTCCTCCTTCCCTTCTTCCTACCTCCCTTCTTTACCTACATCCTTTCTTCCTCCCTTCCCTTCCTTCCTCCTTCCTTCCTACCCTTTCTTCCTACCCTCCCCTCTTCTTCCTCCCCCCTTCCCCCTCCTTCCCCTTCCTTCCCCCTTCTCCCTTCCTCCCCTTCTTCCTACCCCCCTTCTTCCCCTCACCCCCCCTTTCCTAGCCCTCCTTCACTCCCTCATCCTCCACAGTAACCTAATTTTCCTGATTATAAGAGTTTCCCTTAAAAAAAAAGTCAATTATAGAAAGCGGGTTAAAATTTGATTGACACGAAGCTTTGGTATTATACACTTATTGATAAAACTCTTGAAACAGGGATACCAAATTATCTTGAAAAAAACACTTTGAAAAACTCTAGTTAAAATATATGGCTGGCGAGGTGGATGGAATTCGGTTTTTTTTTGTAATTTCGGTTCTGAGATTTTTTTTTTTTTTAGGTTATTTGAAGTTTATTTTTGGTTATTTAGGGTTTATTTGAAGTTATTTGAGGTTTATTTGAGGTTATTTGAGGTTTATTTGAGGTTAAATTCGGTTCTTTTTTGCGATTTCGATCCTAAATTTCTTTATTATATCGTTTTTGAGTTATTTTAATGATTAATTGGTGGATATTTAATAGATTTTGGTTTGGTCACGAAGCTTTGGTATAGTCACTTATTGATAAAACTCTTGAAACAGGGATACGAAATTATTTGGAAAAAAAAAACTTAGAAAAACTCTATGCTAGTTAAAATATAGGTACGAAATTATCTTGAAAAAAAAACTTGGAAAAACTCTAGTTATAAATATAGGTACCAAATTATCTTGAAAGCAAAACATTTGAAAAACTCTTGAAACAGGGATACGAAATTATCTTGAAGAAAAAAAACTTGGAAAAACTCTTGTTAAAATATAGCTACGAAATTATCTTGAAGAAAAAAAACTTAGGAAAACTCTTGTTAAAATATAGCTACGAAATTATCTTGAAAAAAAAAAACTTGGAAAAACTCTAGTTAAAATATAGCTACGAAATTATCTTGAAAAAAAAAAAACTCAAAACTCTTGAAACAGGGATACGAAATTATCTTGAAGAAAAAAAACTTGGAAAAATCTTGAAACAGGGATACGAAATTATCTTGAAAAAAAACACTTTGAAAAACTCTTGTTAAAATATAGCTACGAAATTATCTTGGCAAAAAAAAATTGGAAAAACTCTACCGTAGATAACACTATAGTCGCCAGTCACTTGCCACTGCACTAATGTCGCCCGCCAGGTACAATATATTACGAATTTTAGCATCACTACAGCCTTCTGTGTGCCATTGAAGAGGCATGCACAGTAGTTTATATTATATACATCACACTACATGTCTTCAGTGGCACATAAAAGTCTGTAGTGATGCTAAAATTCGTAATATATTGTGCCTGGACGACATTAGTGCAGTGGCGAGTGACTGGCGACTATAGTGTTATCTACGGTAGTTAAAATACCTCGAAATTATCTTGAAAAAAAAACCTCTTGAAAAACTTGAAAAAACTTGGAGAAATTTCTTGAAATACAATCTTGGTAAAATATTATCTTGAAAAAAAAACTTGACAAAGGATTATATTACGTTCTCTTACTGTTTGTTCCTTCCTTTGTATTCCTTTGTAGGTATTCTAGGCCTTGTTAGTCACTTATTATTAACTAGACAAGGATTCTATCGGTTCTCCTACTGTTTGCTCCTTCCTTTGTATTCCCTTGTAGGTATTCTAGGCATTGTTAGTCACTTATTATTAACTAGACAAGGATTCTATCGGTTCTCCTACTGTTTGTTCCTTCCTTTGTATTCCTTTGTAGGTATTCTAGGCCTTGTTAGTCACTTATTATTAACTAGACAAGGATTCTATCGGTTCTCCTGCTGTTTGCTTCTTCCTTTGTATTCCCTTGTAGGTATTCTAGGCATTGTTAGTCACTTATTATTAACTGTAGACATTATACTTTTTTTTTTTTACAAAGGACTGGCCAAGGGGAAAAAAGGCAACAGAAAGTCCTATAACGTGAGGTCTATTGCTGTTTGTTTCTTCCTTTGTATTCCTTTGTATTCCTTTGTATTCCTCCTACGTGGCTAAAAACACTAAAACTGAAAATTAAGCTGAAAATCCTGGCATTAATTTGCTTTTTAACAAGGTAAATATCCCTTTTTAATAACTAGACAGGGATTTCATTAGTTATATTACTGTTTGTTTCTTCCCTTGCATTCCTTTGTATTCCTTTGTGTTCCTCCTACGCGGCTATAACAGGAAATTAAGCTGAAAATCCTGGCATTAATTTGCTTTTTAACAGGGTAGAAATCACTTATTAATAGCTAAACGGATTTTTGTTAGGTCTGTAACTGTTTATTCCTCCTTTGTATTCCTTTGTATTCCTTTGTGTTCCTCCTACGCGGCTATAACAGGAAATTAAGCTGAAAATCCAGGCAGTAATTTGCTTTTTAACAAGGTAAATATCCCTTATTAATAACTAGACAGGGATTTAATTAACTATACCACTGTTTGTTTCTTCCCTTGCACTCCTTTGTATTCCTTTGTGTTCCTCCTACGCGGCTATAACAGGAAATTAAGCTGAAAATCCAGGCAGTAATTTGCTTTTTAACAAGGTAAATATCCCTTATTAATAACTAGACAGGGATTTAATTAACTATACCACTGTTTGTTTCTTCCCTTGCACTCCTTTGTATTCCTTTGTATTCCTTAATGTTCCTCCTACGCGGCTATAACAGGAAATTAAGCTGAAAATCCTGGCATTGATTCGCTTTTTAACAAGGTAGATATCCCTTATTAATAACTAGACAGTGATTGAATTAGTTAGTTCACTGTTTGTTTCTTCCCTTGCATTCCTTTGTATTCCTTTGTGTTCCTTAATGTTCCTCCTACGCGGCTATAACAGGAAATTAAGCTGAAAATCCTGGCATTAATTTGCTTTTTAACAAGGTAGAAATCACTTATTAATAGCTAAACGGATTTTTGTTAGGTCTGTAACTGTTTATTCCTCCTTTGTATTCCTTTGTATTCCTTAACGTTCCTCCTACGCGGCTATAACAGGAAATTAAGCTGAAAATCCTGGCATTGATTCGCTTTTTAACATGGTAGATATCCCTTATTAATAACTAGACAGGGCTTTAATTAGCTATACCACTGTTTGTTTCTTCCCTTGCACTCCTTTGTGTTCCTTTGTATTCCTTAACGTTCCTCCTACGCGGCTATAACAGGAAATTAAGCTGAAAATCCAGGCAATAATCCGCCTCTTAACAAAAGTCAATAAATCGCCTGCTCTCTGCATAGTTGTGAGCGCCTCTTAATGTTATATCACAATCCTATGTTATTACTATGTTATTATCTGCCTGTGTTATCTGACTATGTTATTATCTGCCTGTGTTATCTGACTATGTTATCTGACTGTTATTATCTGAATGTTGAGTAGATAAACACGCCATTAGTGGATGTTGCGTCATGAAAGCCAAGATTGTAGCCTCGTTTGCAATATTGTTATATTTCGCTTTTTTTCCTGTTTAGATAGTGAAATATACTGATCTTTAAATTGGCGGCAGAAAAAAAAAGGGTATTATTTATTACCAATACTGTTATATTTCGCTTTTTCCTTTTTAGACAATGTGAAATATACTGATCTTTAAATTGACGGGAGAAAAGTTACGTAAGAAACCTCACTGCTTGTTTGCAATACTGTTATATTTCGCCTCTTTTCCTTTTTAGAGAGTGAAATATACTGATCTTAAATTGGCGGCAAAAAGTTACGTAAGAAACCTCACTCTTTTCAATACTGTTCATTCGCCTCTTTTCCGAGGAAATTACGTCTTAATTATGTCTTGAATATTCCTTTGAAATTTACGGGGACAGTTATGTAGAAAATATTACTATTATATCAAACTGTTTACGCCTTTTCCTTTGAAAGTGAAATACTGATCTTTATATTGTCTTGAATATATCTTTGTGACGGGGAAACAGTTATGTAAGAAAAGCGTATTACTATTTATCACCAATAATGTTATATTTCGCCTCTTTTCCTTTTTAGAGAGTGAAATATACGGATCTTTAAAGTGACGGGAAGAAAAGTTACGTAAGAACAAAGCGAATAATTTATCCTATGGTTTATGGAGACTGGTTTTCCTTTTTAGCATATCGTGAAATATACAGATCTTTAAATTGGCGGCAAGAAAGTTATAAGAAAAACGTATTATTTATGATCAATACTGTTATTTTTTGCTTAGTTTTTATTTTTACATATCGTGAAATATACGGATCTTTAAATTGGCGGCAAAAAATATGTAAATAACCTCACTGCTTGTTTGCAATACTGTTATATTTCGCCTCTTTTCCTTTTTAGAGAGTGAAATATACTGATCTTAAATTATATGTCTTGAAATATGTCTTTGAATTGACGGGGAAACAGTTATGTAAGAAAAGCGTATTACTATTTATCATCAATATTGTTATATTTCGCCTCTTTTCCTTTTTAGAGAGTGAAATATACGGATCTTTAAATTATATGTCTTGAAATATGTCTTTGAATTGACGGGGAAACAGTTATGTAAGAAAAGCGTATTACTATTTATCACCAATATTGTTATATTTCGCCTCTTTTCCTTTTTAGCTAGTGAAATATACGGATCTGTAAATTATATGTCTTGAAATATATCTTTGAATTGACGGGGAAACAGTTATGTAAGAAAAGCGCATTATTTATCATCAATACTGTTATGTTTCGCCTCTTTTCCTTTTTAGATAGTGAAATATACGGATCTGTAAATTATATATCTTGAAATATATCTTTGAATTGACGGGGAAACAGTTATGTAAGAAAAGCGTATTACTATTTATCATCAATACTGTTATACTTCGCCTCTTTTCCTTTTTAGAGAGTGAAATATACTGATCTTTAAATTATATGTCTTGAAATATGTCTTTGAATTGACGGGGAAACAGTTATGTAAGAAAAGCGTATTACTATTTATCATCAATACTGTTATACTTCGCCTCTTTTCCTTTTTAGATAGAGTGAAATATACTGATCTTTAAATTATATGTCTTGAAATATGTCTTTGAATTGACGGGGAAACAGTTATGTAAGAAAAGCGTATTACTATTTATCACCAATACTGTTATACTTCGCCTCTTTTCCTTTTTAGCGAGTGAAATATACAGATCTTTAAAGTGGCGGCAAGAAAGTTATAAGAAAAACGTATTATTTATGATCAATACTGTTATTGTTTTTGCTTAGTTTTGGATTTTTACATATCGTGAATATACGGATCTTTAATGGTGGCAAAAAATCTGGTAAATTTAAGCTCATGTGTTGGGAATATGTTAATATTGGTCTTTTCCTTTTAAGGAGTGACAATATGGATTTAAAATTAAGTCTAGGGGTAAATTGTCTAATTTACGGGAAAGGCACAGTCTAAGTAAGACGGGTATAAGGTATTTACACAAACTGTATATTTCGCCTCTTTGCCTTGTTAAGCGAGTAATCTAACAGTCTTAAGTGGCGGCACAGTCAAGGTAAGGGTAAAGTCATAAGGGGTAATGGTACATCTAGGTATGGCAGAACCACTTTTAAGGTCCATTGTTTTAAAAAGGCCTAAGTCTAACGTAATAGTTAGTTCTAGGGGGAATAATGGCTAATGATTAAGGGTAATGGGCAGTTTTAAGGGGTAATGGTGGCAGTTTAAGGGGTAATGGGTCCAGTTAAGGTGTAATGGTCTAAGGGGTAATGGTGTAAGGGGTAATGATGTCAGTTTAAGGGGTAATGGTCTAAAGGGTAATGGTTTAAGGGGTAATGATGTCAGTCTAAGGGGTAATGGTTCCAGTTTAAGGGGTAATGGCTACAGTTTAAGGGGTAATGGCTACAGTTTAAGGGGTAATGATGTCAGTCTAAGGGGTAATGGGTCCAGTTTAAGGGGTAATGGCTACAGTCTAAGGGGTAATGGCTACAGTTTAAGGGATAATGGCTACAGTCTAAGGGGTAATGGCTACAGTCTAAGGGGTAATGGCTACAGTCTAAGGGGTAATGGCTACAGTCTAAGGGGTAATGGCTACAGTCTAAGGGGTAATGGCTACAGTCTAAGGGGTAATGGCTACAGTCTAAGGGGTAATGGCTACAGTCTAAGGGGTAATGGCTACAGTCTAAGGGGTAATGGCTACAGTCTAAGGGTAATGGCTACAGTCTAAGGGGTAATGGCTACAGTCTAAGGGGTAATGGCTACAGTCTAAGGGGTAATGGCTACAGTCTAAGGGGTAATGGCTACAGTCTAAGGGGTAATGGCTACAGTCTAAGGGTAATGGCTACAGTCTAAGGGGTAATGGCTACAGTCTAAGGGGTAATGGCTACAGTCTAAGGGGTAATGGCTACAGTCTAAGGGTAATGGCTACAGTCTATAGGGGTAATGGCTACAGTTTAAGGGGTAATGGCTACAGTCTAAAGGGTAATGGCTACAGTCTAAGGGGTAATGGCTACAGTCTAAGGGGTAATGGCTACAGTCTAAGGGGTAATGGCTACAGTCTAAGGGGTAATGGCTACAGTCTAAGGGGTAATGGCTACAGTCTAAGGGGTAATGGCTACAGTTTAAGGGGTAATGGCTACAGTCTAAGGGGTAATGGCTACAGTCTAAGGGGTAATGGTCTAAAAGGTAATGTTCTAAGGGGTAATGGAAGAGGCCCCTTAG
This sequence comes from Chionoecetes opilio, assembly GCA_016584305.1. Taxonomy (NCBI): domain Eukaryota; kingdom Metazoa; phylum Arthropoda; class Malacostraca; order Decapoda; family Majidae; genus Chionoecetes; species Chionoecetes opilio. Next base: position 10,261 of record JACEEZ010021187.1, on the reverse strand, counting down.
CTATTAAACCTGTGATATTAAACCCATACACAACCAACAGGAAATATTAAAGATTCACTGAAGGCTTAGGGGAAAAATATATGTTTCCAATAGCAGACTTGTATTCCTACTCGCCTTCCTCCTCCTCCAATAATCCTCTTTGCCAGAGAAAAATGTCCCTAGTCTCGTGCAGGGATATTAATTGAAGTTGTATTATTTTTATTTTTCTGATTTATCTCTTTTACGTATTTTGAATGAATTATATACGACTGATATTTTTTTTTTTGACGTATTTTGAATTAATGCGCAACTATAGATTTTTTTTTAATGTTCCTATTCTAGTGTAGGGAATTTAATTGAAGTTTTATGTTATTTTTACTTGTAGGGAATTTAATTGAAGTTTTATATGATTTTTACGTCTCTGATTTACATATATTTTTGAAGTATTTTGAAGTTTTTATTTTTTAGGAAGCTTTGAATTAATGTTATACTACCGTAGATAACAGTAAAGTCGCCAGGACAACTTTTTTCTGTTTCAGCGTGTGTTATATTTTACATTTTTCATCCTGATTTCAGGAAAGTTAGAAGGCTATCTGGAGACTCATTTTGTGTCTTCAAACTGTGTCATATTATGGCATAAAAGACAAATTACAAAAATATCTAAAAAGTGGCCCATCAACAATAAAGTCGCCATCTAGTATGTTTTTTACTGAGTGTCCTCCCTAGTCGTCGTCGCCCGAAAAAAAAAACGAGTAGTGAAATTGCACCGTCTATCTTTTTCAGATACAAAGCATAAAAAAACGGGTGAAACAGGTTTGATTATACAGTCATATTTTAAAATACTGTTATCATCTTCACTGGCACATAAAAATCAGTAGTAATGCTATCATTCGTAATATATGGCGCCTGGCGACATTATTGCAGGTGGCGACTATACTGTTATCTACGGTACTGCTATTCTTCTTTTTTTATTTCCCTATTTATTGCAGGGAAATGAATTGGGTTATTTATTTATTTTATTTTTTTTTATTTTTTTTTTTTTTTTTTTTTTTATCATTGCTGATCTGGTTTATATATTTTTGTGACGTAGTATTTTGAATTAATTTTGTACTACTGATATTATGACTATTATTTTTTTTTTTAGCCTTTTGTTACTGATAGTTTCTTTAGGGGAAATATATTATAATGATTAATACAGTAGGAGTAACTTAATGGGTAATGGTGGCAGTTTAAGGGCTAATGGTCTAAGAGGTAATGTCATTTTTTTAATGTCATTCTATTGCCAGGAAATAAATTGGGTTTATAATATTTTGACTTTTCTGGTTAATCAAATTTTTACGCATTTTGAATTAATACTATACGACTGATATTATTTTCTTATATCCTTTTATATTTTTTGACTAATTGAAGCTTTTATTATATGCATTTTATTATTATTACTTTATTTTTTGACGTATTTTGAATTTGTTATAGGTACAAATTTTTTTTTTTTTTTTTTAGAATATTGGGGAAAAAAGGTAAATTTTTATAATAACTTCATTCCTCTTTCTTACTCAATATTCTGTTATTCTCATTTATCACGTATTTCCTTCTTCCTCTTCTTCCCTCCTCCTCCTCCTCCTCCCCTCCTCCTCCTCCTCCTCCTCCTCCCCTCCTCCATTATAATACTTAGTAGTAATACCTCCTTCTGTCCAATTTTCATTTTCTCAATATTCTGTCTTCCTCTCTTCCTCCTCCCCTCTCCTCTGTCATTCCCTATTCTCATTCTCATTCTCTATTCCTCCTCCTTCCTTGATTCCTTCCTTATCTCTTTTTCCATTTATTCCTTCCTTCTCCTTCTCTTTATCTAAATTCTCTCTCCATTCCTGCTTCTTCCTCTCTTCCTTCTCCCCTCTCTCGTTATTACGTATTCTCTTTCTCTTCTTCCTCTTTCTCCTCCTCCTCCTCCTCCTCCTCGTTATCATCTATTCTCTCTCTTTCTCTCCCTTCACTTCCTTCTTCGCATCCTCCTCTTCCTCCTTCATTCTTTACTGTGTCCTGTTTCTGTTCTTCCTATGTTTCTGCCTTGAACCTTACTCTCCTATTCCTCCTCTCCTCCCTCCCCCTCTCCTCTCTCTCCCTTCTCCTCTCCTCTCTCTCTTCTCTCCTCCTCTTCCTTCTCTCTCTCACCTCTCTCTCTCTCTCTCTCATTGTTTCTTCTTCTTATTCTATTCTCTTTCTTATTCCTCCTCCCCCTCCTCCTCCTACTCCTACTCCCCTCACCTCCCCCCCCCTCTCCTCTCCTCCTCCGCCTCCTCCTCCTCCTCTCCTCCACTCCTCTCAGCCTCCTCCCCTCTCTCCTCCTTTTCCCGCCTCCTCCTCAGCCTCCCCCGCTCCTTCCTCCCCCTCCTTCCTCCTCTCCTCCTCCTCCTCCTCCTCCTCCTCCTCCCCTCCTTCCTCCTTCCTTCGGGAAATTTACAAAAAACCATTTACAAACCTTGGCCTAATGCATTCCTGGGCACATAAGTTAAGGAGAAGCACCCCTATCTCTCTCTCTCTCTTCCCCTCTCCTTCTTCCTCTCTCTCTCTCTCTCTCCCTCTCTCCTCTTCTCCTCTCTCTTCTGCCGAATATAGTAAATTGTATTGTTTAAGTGTCAAGATATCGAATTTTGTAGTGTAGTAGTTATATATTTGATAGTAGTAGTATAAGTAGTGTATAGAGTAGTAGAATTTGTAGTAGTGTAATAGAGTAGTAGTAGTAAGTAGTAGTAGTGGTAAGTATAGTATGTAGTAGTATAGTATAGTATTTGAGTATAGTGGTAATAAAGTAGTAGTAGTATAGTAGAGTTGTATAGTAGTAGTAGTAGTAGTTAGTAGTAAGTAGTATAGAATAATAGAGAGTTACAAATAGTTAGTAGAGATAGCTTAGTAGTAGAAGTAGTAATTATGTAGTATTAGTATAGTTAGAAGCATAGTAGTAGTAGGAAGTATAGTTTTAGTAGTAGTAGTAAGTAGTAAGAAGCAGTAGTTAGTAGAAAAATAGAAAATGTAGTAGTAGTATAGTAGTAGGTAGGTAGTCAGTAAAAGTATATAGTAGTATATAGTAGTAGTAGTATAGAAAGGCAGTAGTAGTAGTAAAGGTAGAGTGTAGTAGTGTAGTAGCGTAGAGTAGTAGTACAAGTAAATAGTAGCAGTAGTAGTATAGAAGTGTAGTAGTAGTAGTAGTAGTAGTAGTAGTAGTAGTAGTAGTATGAGAAGTAGTAGTGTAGGAGTAGTAGTAGGTTTGTAGAAGTAGGGATAGTAGTAAGTATAGTATAGTAGTAGTAGAGTATAGTAGTAGAAGTGAAGGGAGAAATTAGGAGTATAGTAGTTAAGTAGTAGTATATATTGAGTAGTAGAATGTTAGTATAAGTAGTATTATAGTAGTAGTAGTAGTAGTATTTCGTAAGTAGTATAGTATAGTAGAGTAGTAGTAGTAGTAAAGTAGTAGTAAGTGGGGTAGTAGAGTAGAAGTAGTAAATAGTATAAGTTATAGTAGTAGTTAAATAGTAGTAGTGGTTTGTAGTAAATATAGTAGTAGAGTAGTATAATTTGTTATTGTAGTAGTATAGTAGTATTAAATTAGTAGTAGTAGTAGTTGTAGTGTATTTGTAGTAAGTAGTGTATTGTGTAGTAGTAAGTAGTATTAGTATAGTAGGTAGTAAAGTAGTATAGTAGTGTAGTAGTATAGTAAGAGTAGTAGTAGTAGTAGTAGTAGTAGTAGTAGTATTTTATAGTATAGTGGTGGTGGTGGTGTGGTGGGGGTGGTGGTGGTGTGGTGGGGGGTAGTATTAGTAAGTAGTAGTAGTAGTGTATATTTGTTTGTATGTAGTAGTAGTAGTAGTGGTAGTAGTAGTAGTATTATAGTATGTAGTATAGTAGTAGTAGTATAGTAGTAGTAGTGGTAGTAGTAGTGTAGTGTAAATAGTAGTAGTAGAGTAGTAGTGTATAGTAGTTATGAGTTTGTAGTGTGTATAGTAGTGTAGTAGTAGTAGTAGTAGTAGTAGTGTAGTAGGCATGTGTAGTAGAAGTAGCAGCTTTTATGGAGGGGTAGGAAAAAAAAACCTTTTTTTAAGCACTGGTGAGTACTTCAATTTCTTAAAACAAATTTCAACATTTTTTTTCCCAAAGAGAATAAAAACACTGTTTTAACTAGGGGGGGGGGGGGGGACTCAGTAGAGTGCTACCTCCCCCCGATTAAAAAGTAAAAAAAAAAAAAATTTTATCACTCAGTAGACGCAACCTCCGGCCGAATATTTCATCAAATTTGGGTTTCCATGGCAACATTGTCCAAAAGTTTCATCCAAAATAAAATCGTTCTTCCTTATACCAAAAAGATTGGGGTAAAACCGATTTGGTAAAAATTTATTCTAACTTTTCGAAAACCTTACACTAAAAAACAACAGACAGACAACAGACAGACAGACAGACAAACAGAAGGGGGGTGAAAAAAACCCCCTCCATCTTCGTTGGCGGGAAAATTTTAAAGGGGACGGGAACTACCATTGTAAGCCATTTTTTTTCCTACACACATTTTTTTACCTAAAATTTTTAAGATCATGTTTTTTAAATAGAAAAATAACAAACGTGTTTATTACCCCCTCAAAAAAACCCCTTATAAATAAATGTTTTTTTGTTTTGATTATTTTGAGTGACTTAACTCTTAGAAAATACTTAAAAAAAAAAATAGAAAAAAAGAAAAAAAAATCTGTTGCTATACCGTAAAAAAAAAAAAACCCTTTCCTTTCATATAGAGGGCATTTTTTTTTTTTAAATTTTTCGAAACTTGAACTAACTCACCCCAAAAAATTTTTTAAAAAAAAAAAAAAAAAAGAATGGCAGTAATATGAGAGGAGGAGAGGAAGGGAGGAGGAGGAGGAGGAGGAGGAGGAGGAGGAGGAGTAAAAAGGTGGAGGGCAGCATCAGGAGGAAGAGGAGCAGGGAAAGGGGAATAGGGAGGAGGGGGGGGAGGAGGAGGGGGAGGGAGGAGGAGGAGAGAGAATAGAATAAGGATAGGAAAAAAAGGAAGGCAAAAAATTAAGGAGGAGAAGGAAGAAGAGGTCAAAGAAATAGAAGAAGAAATAAGGAAGAAAATAAATAAATATGGAAAGAGGAGGAGGAGGAGAGAGGAGGAGGAGGAAGGAGGAGGAGGAGGGGGAGAGGAGTGGAGGAGAGAGAGAATAGAGGGATAGGAGAGAGGGAATAGAGGAGAAGAGGAGGAGAGGAGGAATAGAATAGGAGATAGAAGACAGAAATAGGAGAAC
>JACEEZ010021186.1:45000-46287 GCA_016584305.1 Chionoecetes opilio | reverse complement strand
TTGTAATCTATAAACGTTTTTGTCAAATTGTAAGTTTGTAGCGATATTTTTTTTTTTATTGCTGCTGTGCTTGATAAAATTTCTAGTGCAGTTGGCTTGTTAATATCTGTTCTAAGACACACGATGCAATTTAGTTCAAACAGCCAATAGGATTATTTGTTTATTACTTACCTAATGTAGGACTGATGACATGCAAATTGTTCTTTTAGTTGTATAGCTACGGACTCACGCAACTAACTACTAATTTACTTGTAAGGAAATAGTCGCTGTCATCTACATGGAGAGAGAGAGAGATGAGGAGAGACGAGAGAGAGAGACGAGAGGAGAGATTAGAGAGAGAGAGAGAGAGAGAGAGAAGAGCGAAGAGAGAGAGAGAGACGAGAGACGGAGAGAGAGAGAGAGCAGAGAGAGCTAATACATTTCTAATAAAACCAAATATTTCAGATTCATGCAATTTTACAAGTGAAATCTATTGATTCCTTTCTTTCCTTCCTTCCCTTCCTTGCTGCATTCATCCTTTCCTACATTCCTTCCTTCTTTCCCTCCCTCTCTTAATCCTTTCTTCTTATTTCTCTATTACGTACGCCTTCCTACTTCATTCCTTCCCTTCCTCCTTTATATACCCCTCCCTCACCTCTTCTTCATACTCTCTCTCCCTCCCTTATTTCCTCCAATATTTCCTTTTCTTCCATTTTCTTCCTTTCTCCTTCCTCTCTTCCATTCCTCCTCTCTCCCTTCTTCCTTCCTTCCTTCCCTCCCTCCCTCCTCCCTCCTCCTCCCTCAACCCTCCATCCATTTATGGCGGCCATTCTTGTTTTTGTTGTGCTTTATGTGGGAGGAGAGGAAGAGGAGAGGAAGAAGAAGTATATGACGAACAGGAGAGTAATTTCATCATAAATTAACTGAAATGAGAGAGAGAGAGAAGAGAGGAGAGAGATTTTTATTTTCTATATATGACGCAGGCAATACACAAGAAGCCAAGGACGGTAATATGTAAAGTAATTCATACGTACAGAACTAGATCATTGATTACCACTAACAAACAGGAAACAGAAACAGAGTATTAATAACATAATATAGATAAACAGGAGAACAAAAGACAAGCCAATTACAACACAAACAATATAAAGCCATAAAAACAATTATAACAATACGAAATACCTGTTTTATGAAAGAAGAGATATGAGAGAGAGAGGAGAGAGAGAGATGGGAGAGAGAGCGGACACGAGAGAGAGAGAGAAAAAAAATAGGGAAAAAAAAAGTACCAATGGACTCTCCTACAAACCT
>JACEEZ010021186.1:0-42500 GCA_016584305.1 Chionoecetes opilio | reverse complement strand
TATGCCTTACCGAGATTGGAGTGGACAAACCCACATCCACCTCAAACATGACCTCGTCCGGGCCAAGAGACGAAATAGGATCAGACGTATCCGTTGTGAGAGGATCCGTGAGAGGATAAATAATGGATGACCACTGATTGACCCCTAATCCCCCTCCCACCCTACGTCATTCATCTATCTCAAAGCCTTGGCCAAGGTAAGGAAATAGATAGATGTTCCGTCTGTGTGAGAGGAACTGGATGACCCTGATGAAGCCTGACCGTCCTGACCACCTCCATCTCTCCTCAAACCCTCCGGTCATCATCTACCTCCCGCCTCGGCCAAGGAAAGGACATAAGATAGAGATAATACGTTGGTGAGAGGAACTGGATTGTTTTTGGTTTTTTCTCAGGAGCCGAAAAAAACTGAGTTGAAATGTGAAAATATTTATATATAATATATACACAATGACTTTATAAATGGTTTCTTCGGAAGTGGGTGTGTCGTGGTGTGTGTGTGTGTGTGTGTGTGCTGTGTGAGTGTGGTGTCGGGTGTCGTGTGTGTGTGGTGTCGGTGTGGTGTGGTTGTGGTGTGTGGTGTGGTGTTGTGGTGTGGGTGTGTGTGTGTACGTGTGTGTGTGGTGTGTGTAGTGTGGTGTGTGTGTGTGTGTGTGTTGTGTGTGTGTGTGTCGGGTGTGTGGTGTGTGTGTGTGCTGTGTGTGTGTGTGTGTGTGTAGTGTGTGAAGAGATAAGAGAGAGAAAGAGGAATTTACCTGCGAAACACATACATACATACATACCCACCCCACACACAACACACACACACACACACACACACACACACACACACATACACACACACACACTATTCCCACACGCACTAAACATTTTCATTTTTGCAAACATTCACTTTCACGCCGCTTGCTTTTCTCCTTTATTTATATAATAAAGATTAAGTCTAGACCAAGAGGACATTAATCACTCGGCCGGCAAGAGGAAGCACTTAAGAGGCAACGAGCTTCGAGGAACAACCACACAAAAAAAATTGGGAAAACAAATAATAACCAGGAAGAATGAGACGGAGAAAAAAACCCTCAAGAGCAGGTGCAGAAAAAAGTTAAGGAGGTGAGAAGGTAAAACAAAAGATTCATGCGAGAGAGGAGAGAGAGAGAGAGAGAGAGAGAGAGAGAGCGATGACGAGGAGACGTCCTGAGAGAGAGGAGAGAAGATGAGAGAGAGAGAGAGAGACGAGAGAGGAGACGGAGAGAGGAGGAAGATGAGAAGACGAGAGGAGAAGACGAGAGAGAGAGAGAGAGAGTTAAGAAAAGTAAAATGTAAGTAAAATGAATATGACGAATGAAAAATAAACTTGCATAAGATTGTGAAAGTCGTGAATGACAAAAAAAAGGGAACAGACAGACATACACACATAGATACAGACAGAATGATACAAGAGAGTCACTTACTAATCTATAAGTGAACTTGGAAGAAAGAATGAGCGTTGAATGCGTTGAATGACTGACGCTCGATGACTGACGATTCTCGAGTTGACAGGTATAGCTTTTCTGACTATAGGAGCAAGTGGACAATTGTATGAAGAGGGGAGCTTTCGTGGCGTCTGTGGTTAAAATATTGGGCTAAATGCCTATTTCGACAGGCCATAATCCTATTACCATTTTTACCCTCTACTACCCCTTGTTGTGCCATGTGATTTTTTTTTTTATCGTGCAGTAAGTGCTTGTATACATGTACGTTTTTCATACAAGAACGATTCAAATCTCAAACAAACTCATCATCATATGGGGAAATTACATTGAATAACAATATTTAAAAATCGTACCTTATAAATCAATGTTACTGAGATCATGCTGTTATATATGTAAATAAATTAATCATATTTTCTGGGCTGCAAAATTTCTCAAAATTTTAGCTCATTTGTTGTCTTTGACTTTTACTACGAAACTATGGAGCTATATGAAGAAATATGACACAAATTCTTATGGTGCAGTTTACGAGACCTACCCAAATGGCACAATCGTTAGTCCAACAGTCACGTTCTTCTAAAATTTCGATTTCTTTATATTTTCGAAAGCATGAGTTGTGGCCTTATTTATTGCATGATTGTTACTTTGCGTATACCACTGGGGCGCCGTCAAAGAGCTGCATCTTTAATTCTTACTGTTTTGTCCTTACCGTTTATGGATCCTGAGATAGTATGAAAATAGATTTTCCAAAAAAATTCCTGGGCCGTGCCTTCAGATTTTTGGGAAAATAAATATCACCCGAGTGGATGAAATGCGTTATAGTGATTCTTTTAATGTCGATCACGAATCGGTCTCGTTTACGATATTCTTATCTAAACGCCAAATGTTCAACTATGTAAAATTATTGACCCCGCTAAATGCATACAAACATGATTCTACCTCCAGAAATATTCATCACTCAGACAATTACACAGAACAACAATTATTAATACTGTCATTATACACAGTTGTTACTCAGGTGATTTTCACGTAGATATGTAACTAAAAAATTATATGGCTGCAAAATCCTCAAAAGTTTGCAGAATACGGTGCCCCAACCACAGCGTGGTTGAATGTAATAATACAAATTACTTAAGTGGCGGTTAGTTGTTTCATTATATTTCTGATATGTGAGTAATAATTTATTTCGATACACTATTAAAGTCCTAACTATAAGGTTTAGAGGAGGAAGAAACACATACTCAAAAAAAATGTATATGAAAAAAAATTACTTGTCTTGTAAAAAATAATTAAATAAAACTAGTCTTTTCGCTCTACACTTTCTTTCATGTTTTTCACTACATCATTATGGTAATGCATTTATCCTAATCTACATGTTCTTAATTTATAAATAGTGTTAGATGCTCACGGAGGAAGGCTATTCATTTTACGTAAAAATCTTCCCCACCCCACAAAAAAAAACCTAATGACGCCGTAAAGATTCACATGCTAATTTTTCTTATATTTACCACTGGGAGTATCAGTGCAAGGTGTTATGACATTGGGGGGAGGGGGAGGAAAAAAAAATATACAAATGCACGAGTCGCAGGTTGCCTGAGGTCACGCGGGTCACAAAAGGTCAACGATAGACGTATACCGAGGAAGATGTTTGCTAATGACAGGTTTAAAAAACAGGTAAACTAGGTTGTCGGCTTGACAGCTTGTTTGTTTTATCCGTGGTTGTGTATGTGTGTCGTGTGTGTGTGTGTGTGTGTTGTGTGCTGTGGTTTTGTGGTGTGTGTGTGTGTGTGGGGTGTGTGTGTGTGTGGTGTGTGTGGGATCGTGCGTGTGTGCTTGTGTGTGTGTACATGTGCCGTCTTGTGTGTGTCCGTTGTTGTGTGCGTGCGTGCGTGCGCGTTTCATTTCACATGGTCTGTCACGGGAGCTGGACCGCCATCGACAGTTCCAGTTCAACTCTCCATTGCGAGCTGGAGCTCATTATTACTGATCTTAGGGTTATGTAGGAGACCTCACACAGCACACACCCCTATACCCTTGCTCAAGGGGGAAGGTAAACCGCCTAAATTTGTCAGTGAAAAAACACGGACTGTGACCGAGGCTCGAACAGATAACCACAAAATGGGCGCGTCAAGGCTCTTATGCACTTGACCATCGTGGCGGTGTGTATGTGTATGTGTGTGTGGGGGGGGGATGTCATGTGTTGGCATTTGTGTGCTTGGCTTCCGTGACATCAAACGATTCCTTTGCAGATTTACAAAGGAAGTGAAGAACAAAAATCAGTTAATTAAAAGGACAAAGATAAAAAAGAGCAAACTCCAGCCGGTGTTATGAGCTAAACGACAAATGGAACCGTAACCACGAGCGGCAGGGCGGCTTCTCCTTCCTGCCGTGAGCCCTGGACACACTATGGGCACGGTAAATCCCCTCCCTGTCACCCCCTCACTCCATCCACCCAGGGTAAGGTCTCCCCTCTTCCACCCTGGCAATGTCTTAAGAAGTTATAAAACTCGCTCCCAGAAAACTAACCTTTCCCCTCTCAGATAACGAAGCTGTGAAATTCACAGAAGAAAAAAGAGGAGGATTATTTTTACAACTTCTGCGGACTCTGCAGTACAACTGGCATCTCTTCTTTATAGCCTTACACGAGAATCTTCTTGATTTAGTGCGATTACCACCTCCAATATAGGCCTCTCGTTTGCAGTGGCGCGTGGCGGGGCGGGTGGGCGGAAGGGATACAAGAGTTAGTAATGAGGAGGTAAATACAGGTTGGTAATTACCAGAATCTGGCCAAATACCCGCGCCCATCCTCGCCCATGCAGCTGAACGGCATCGAACGGTTGGTGAACTGCAACGAAGGAGTTCCCTTATGCATACTGAGTCCTGTGAGGGGAGAGAGGGAGAGAAAAGGGCGTTAGTACTAAGTCTGCGTATGTCTATGCCGTGTGTGTGTTTAACTATTCACTATTCGCATATTGAAAGTATGACCAATGGTCGTAATGTTTTATGTCTTTAAGCATCAAGTTATCTTGTTTTTTATTTAAGATGTGTTAGAAATGCTTGCAAAACACACTACTTTATACTCGTAGTATGTCTGGTGAATTATTGCTCTATTAGGAGGCGTGGCTTGTGTGTGTTGTGTGTGTGTGTGTGTGTGTGTGTTGTGTGTTGTTGCTGTGTGGTGGGTGTGTTGTGTGGTATAAATATTATTATATATATATATATATAGATATATATATTATCTATATATATCAGTATATTTATATATAGATATTATATAATATATAATATATCTATATAATATATATATCTGTGTGTGTCGTGTCGTGTGTGGTGTGTGTGGTGTGTGTGTGTGTGTGTGTGTGTGTGGTGTAACCTATGTGTGTGTGTGCATGCGCGTGTCGCGTGTGTGGATGTGTAGTGGCGGGGGGTAACTCGGGTCTTCTTTGACTCGGTTTACCCAATATACAATACTTGATGTACCGAAGGGAAAGTCGAGGTTATTATTAGTATTGAGGTGAAGGTGTCCCCGTGACCTAATTGTCTGACTGTCTCTGTTGCGGGGTGGTGGTCGTGGTGGTAGTGGTGGTGGTGGTGGTGTTTGGGGTGGTGGTGGTGTGGTAGTTGTAGTGGTGGTGGTGGTGGTGGTGGTGGTAGGTTGTGGGGGTGGTGGTGGTGGTGGTGGTGGTAGGTGGTGGTGGTGGTGGTGGTGGTGGGGGTGGTGGTGTGGGTGGTGGTGGTGGTGGTGGTGGTTTGTAGGTGGTGGTGGTGTGGTGGTGGTGGTGGTGGTGGTGGTGGTGGTGGTGGGGGGGTTTGGTGGTGGTGGTGGTAGGGTATGGTGGTGGTGGTTGTGGTGGTGGTGGTGGGGTGGTGGGTGGGTGGTGGTGGGTGGTGGTAGTGGGTAGTGGTGGTAAGGGTGGGGTGGTGGTGGTGGTGGGGGTGGTGGGGTGGTACTACAATCTCCCTCTTTCCTATCAGCTTCCCTAAATAAGTATCTATCTTGTCTCATGCATGATCTGTATTACTCCATATTTTAGGTCTGCCCTGTCTGTCTGTCTGTCTGTCTTTTTACGTACTGGTTATATATAATACTAGCCGCCAAAGCCGCCCTCCGGGCGGACTTTTGGCTAGCTCCTGCGGAGGGCTATTTGGTGGCCTTCGGCCCACCATCTGTGTTTGGTGGGCCTTCGGCCCACCAAACAGGGAAACCTCTCCAGATAGCCCCTTTTAACTTTCCTAAAAATCTTTGGGATGTAGAAATGTTGTTTCCCCCACCCATTCACTCACCCATTACCCATCACCCCCCCCACCCATTCACTCACCCATTACCATCCACCCCCTACCCATTCACTCACCCATTACCCTCACCCCCACCCATTCACTCACCCATTACCCATCCCACACACCCATTCACTCACCCATTACCCATCACCACACACCCATTCACTCACTCATTACTCATCACCCACCACCCATTCACTCACCCATTACCCATCACCCCCCAAAACACACCCATTCACTCCACCCATTCCCCATCCCCCCCCACCTATTCCTCACCCATCACCCATCACCCCCAACCCATCACCCCCCACCCATTCACTCACCCATCACCCCCACACCCATTACCCTCACCCCACCCATTCACTCACCCCATTACCCATCACCCTACATCAAGCTTCCTCAATTCTCGCAACCCACTTTTGTTTTCAAAATTTTCTCGCTAATAGGCTGCTAACAAAAAAAAGAAAAAAAAGTGATCGGAAATCATCTCATAAGTGGGCTTTAATGACCTTCCCCTGGTCGACCCCTTTTTCCCCAAAAATGTGCCATATGAGGTGTTTGCGCCACGGGGGGCGGAACCTATACCACACACACACACACACAGACAGACAAACAGACAGACAGACAGACAGACAACAGACAGACAGACAGACACACTTTCGCTTTTATTAATATAGATGTATGGTTAATCGATACTAAGACAAGATGTCTGAGTGTCTGGTACTGGCGCCTAGCGGATGCTGAGTGCTGACAACTTTTCCTCAGGTAGACATCTCGCCCTGTTCCAGACTACACACACAAGTTGTGTGTGTGTGTCATCTCAGCGCTCTGCCCAAGGATGATGACGCTGACGAGAGTGCAACAGGCCTGAGAGACATGTCCACCGGAACCTGAGGTTCCGGCCTCCTTTCCTTATATGCGGCGGACGCAGCGGAGAGGGGACAGAGAGACAGAACACAGAGATCACCAGGAGACGTGTTACCTTGCGCACCTACTCACGACACCTCCCTGTGTGTCTGTGTGTACCCCACACCTGGGGGTGTGGAGTACCTTGTCCCGTCATTAACTGTTCCCGGCTCTGTCTATTAGACATTAGTTTCATTGGCCGTTACTTAACGAACTGCGTGACATTATTAATGTATAAACAGTGTACATATATATATATATATATATATATATTTATATATATATATATATATATATATATATATATGTATATATATATATATATATATTATATATTTTAATATATAATTTTATATATATTTTATAAAATTATATATTATATATATATTAAAATATATATATTATATATATATATATATATATATATATATATAATATCAAAATTATCGTTTGTAGTATATTGTCTTACTCGAATCCTTTGGCACAAAAAAATACTTATAAATTACGTAAGAACCGCTGTGAAAACGTTTAGCCATACATACCACTTTATTTGACGTGAAACCTCTGGGCAACGAAGCAAGTTACCACCCGTCAAGAGGGCGTCATCCGGCAATCACCCCTTACGGTTTAGCCCAACCCCGTATCAACATGGGTGAACCCGTTATCCGTAAGATAACCATACTAAGAAGGGTAACATATTGGTGAAATAGCGGTGGAATGAGATAACATTACATTTACGCATAGTGTTGCGTTACAACACATAATGGTAATGTCGTAACATAAAAAAGGGCGACAACGGGTATGTGGCAAAATAAAATTGTAATTAAGTTACGTGCCTTAAGTGAATAACTGGACGAGTACATACTAATTAATACACGTGAGGATATATTGTGGAAACACATTGAGTCAGTGAACGATAGACAGAGAGACAGAGAGAGACAACATTTTTAAAGCTGTGTCAGACAAGCCTGGCCTTCGTGATTTTTCCACGATTCAGCATCTCCTCTTAAAGATCTAGTTCATATCATTACTCAAACCACAACAAACAGAGTTATCAATTAATAACTCCCCAGTATAGAGAATCCAGCCTACACTGACTCCGAGATTCAGCGACGAGAACACCGCGAGGACAAGGACGCGTATCTCCGCGAGGACAAAGGGTGTACGCGTGGAAGAAGAGGTTATCAAGAGAACACAAGGACGGGAGCTGTTATCGTGTGTACGGAAGAGGCCCGGACTTCTTACAAGGGCATCACAACGCCCCAGCCGACACCTGCTTCCCCCCGCTCTTGCTGATCTGGCTTCTGCATTGGTATCTCTTGGAGGAAGCCCTTCTGATCCAGCAGTACGGCTCCACACAATGTTAGTGAGTATACAACATTGTAGCTCTGACACTACATGAGACATACTTTAAAAACGCCACTCGTTTACATAAATAACACTTAGTGGTGAGATATGTATTTTCACATTTGTTTTTGCTTAAATAGCCATGTGAAAGAATTTCAAGTAATGAATTTGTTAGTTATTTTTCTATAGATGTTTTAAATATGCTTACCGCTAATATTTCATCATTTTTTTGTAATTCTTAATAATTTGTTAGCTTCCCTTATATGTAATATATATATATTCAATTCTCCTTCTTGAATTGTCTTAAAAGCCAGGAGATGGGAGATAATAGTTAACTTAATTAAAGTTTTACTTATGAATTTTTTTTGACTCTTAAAACAAAAGTTAGAATGTGATGTGAATTATTTGCTAGTATGTATAGTATAGCAGATGACTCCTAGTCCCCTGAGGAAGCAGGAAATGAACAGTACAGGGAAGTTAACCTTTTGTTTGAGGAATTAACTTTTTGAATTGAGGGTAACTGTAATCACCTCCGAGTACCCCCGTTTGTAACATAAAATACCTTACTGCACCTCAGATAATTTTCCTCTACTAAAATCGAAGTCTAATTCTAACACATCCGTTGCAGGTATATTTTTTTTGCCCTGCCGAAGACTCTTCCTCAGGCCACTCGGCTATTGCGCCAAGTTTATCTGCCAGGAAATATTTTTGGCTATGTAAGGATATTTAAAAACAAAACTATTAATTTAGCAGGCCAAGGGGCTACAGGCACTCGTGTCAAAAGAGATTAATTACTGCCATTGGGCAACCTCTTTATGCACATTTTATTGTTTAAATACTATTCTAGCTGAAGGCAGCTCTTATCACTTCTTAGAGAATGATTAAATAAATACATTACTCTCTGATATGCAATGAAATAACATACATGCATATCTTAACGTGAAAATTTATATTACAGACCCGGAGTCTATATTTTTATTAGCTGAGAAGCTGTACTCCGTAAATAATAGATTCATAAATTACGAAATAAAATAAATAAATAAATTTAATAAACTCTTAAAAGCAGCAAATGCCAATGTCAAGGGAAGTTACTGCCATGTGGCACTCCCAGCACAACATTTTTGATTGAGTTATAATACTATTTGAGCTGAAATCAGTTCCTATCACTTTGAGGTGGTATGCAAATAATACATATGCATATCTTAATATTGTGATAATTTTTAGTACCGACCCGGAGTCAGATTTTATTAGCATTACAAGCCGTATCTACTCCTTAAGTTTAAAGAAGCAGGTCTTAAAATATAAATAATAAATAGCCAAAAAGTCCGCCCGGAGGGCGGCTTTGCGGCTAGTATATACATAAAAACAGTAATAGATGAGCGGGCATCAGCCCGCCGCTGGAGCCGCAGCAACAGTCAGGTCACAGGTGGGCGGGGTGTGAGGTCACTCCCGCTCCTTATTTATGAGAAATTCTTCTGAACTACGTGTCCACAGCATTTCGTCTATAATTACAAGTTGAAGTCTTGAAGAGTGAGAAACGATTTTTGAGTGTGTCTTGAAAAATATACACAACAATCGAGTCATGCGAGAGACTGTTGCCTGTTTTATAAAACTGGCTTTTAAATGTATCTACATGTGCATAGTCACTTGAATATTTTTCATACTTTCAAATGTATTGAATTATATTTTGCAAAAAAATCCTGATTTATATCGAATATCTTTAAAGTAATCACTATGGATTTTGATTTGACTATGAAAGTTGTCTTCAACTTTCCATATGAAGACGATCACGATCGTCTGACTCAGACTGACTGATTCAGACGGACTAACTAGTCAGAGCGAGAAAAAACCAACGGAGATCGTCTAACTAGACGGAAAAAGTGCTAGTGTGACGCCGCCTTAAGGCAACAACACTACACTCAACAACTCACTAACAACTCCTACAGCACTCATACTTCACTAACAATTAACCTACAACCTATAATAATACCTACCTACCTACTACCTATCTACCTATCCTAAGCTACCTACCTACCTAACCTACAACCTACAACAACCTTCTGCAAACAACAACCACACACCACTAACAACTAATCTACAACCTACAAAAACATTCCACAACTATCAACACCCACACCTAACAACTCCTACAAACTACAAAAACCTTCTACACTCACAACTCACTAACAACATCCTTCCACAAACAACAACACCCACCACTAACAACCTACAAAAACCTGGTACAAACATTAACAACCTCCCTAACAACCTAACCTAACCTTTCACAAACATCAACACTAACACACCACAAACAACCTACAACAACCTTCCACAAACAACAACACCAACACCACTAACAACAACTACAACAACCTCCCACATACACCAACACCCCATGGACAACACTCACCACACACCGATAAATAGTTCATGGCACATATACAGATAGCAAAAATACAAAAGATCCCCTCCCTCCTCGTCCCTCCCACACAACACTCTTCGCTACAGGCAATCTAGGTAGTAAGGAATCCCTCATTTGGGTCCGTTGCATCGTGAGGTTCAAGGCTGTGAATGGAGAGACATGGGAGTGTGCGGCGATAAAGTCAAAGCGGAATGGCTGTCTCCTCGTATGTTCCTGAGACGATAAAGATTGGCTATCAGATTCCTGGCAGCGAAGAATTCTAATATTTACGAGATTGTGACGCAAGCAATGACAGACTCTCTCTCTCTTTGTCTCTTGTCTGTGTGTGTCTCTCTGTCTGTGTGTCTCTCTCTGTCTGTGTGTCTCTCTGTCTGTCTGTCTATCTGTCTGTCTGTCTATCTGTCTGTCTGTCTCTTATTTTGTCTCTCTCTCTCTCTCTCTCTCTCTCTCTCTCTCTCTCTCTCTTCTCTCTCTCTCTCTCTTTTCTTATTCTCTCTTATTCTCTCTCTCTCTCTCTCTCTCTCTCTCTCTCTCTCTCTCTCTCCAGTCTCTGTGGAGACGCGGTGGTGAGTGGACGTTGCCTCTCACCTGCTCGTACACTCCCCCATACCCTTACCTACTGTCTGGAAGTACAAGTCTGTCGCGAGTGGACTCAGCCTGTTTTTCGTGGTGCCGCCGCCAAGAGGTAGGGCGCCATGAGCTACACGGGCCCAGGCCCTTTCCCTGGGGTAGAGGAAGACCTTCGAATGAGTGATGAAGACGAGCAGGCTAACGACACCTGGCCCTGCCTGTCTCATTCGGCTGGACAGAGGCATTTACCTGCCTTGGTGGGTCCCGGCCTCCCCCCACGCCCCGCTCCGGCTGTGATCCTCATGTTGTGTCCGCTTCCAAGCGCTCCATGGACGACGTGCTCAACAGCAGTGGGGAGCTTCAGACTCCTGTCTCCAAGGCCTCCCGTCTGAAGGAAGGTAACTCTGATCAGTGTAGTGACTCCCGTGACACCGTCCACCTCTTCCCATGCCTCTGCCTTCCCGACCTCCGCCTTCCCGGCTCCGCCCTCCCTTCCAGCTTTTGCGCCCCGGGGTGAATACCTGAAACTCATTCGAGGAAACCCGTCGGTCGATGTGAAGTTACGGTGGCGGGCGGAAGTGAATCGTGCGTTTCACCTCAAGCGTGACCTGGCTGAGGTCAAGATGTCAGCGGTGACCTCTCGCTTTGTTTATATCTCTAGGGTTCGCTTGGACGTTTTTGGGAAGTGCTATGAAGGGTTTGACTTTCTCGCTCTTACGCTTACGCCCCAAGATTCGCCTGACAGGACCCGCAAACTGCCGACATACCTCGTCACTCGTTATCCAGTGGGTGTGGCCCCTTCCCTCAGCAAGGAACTTGATGGTGTTTACTCGCTCGTCGCTTCCATCGGGACGGTAAGCCTATCAGCAGAATAGTAGTAACATGGACTGACACAGACCCGCCCCCATCTAGTTTTCCATTTAGTTTTTCTTCCAAAGTCTGCCACCTGCGAGTTCGTTTTACTACCAATGAAAAGGGCTTCATGCTTCAAGTTGGGGGGGGGTTTTTGGGCATATTTCGCGGTACTGTTCGGGCTGGAACGATGTGCATGGGTGCTGGCGGTCACGACCCCGCACTTGCCCTCACCGCGCCCCCCCACCACCACCCCCGGCCACTGGAGACCACACCCCACCTCCGCCTCCGTTGACACCACACACTGGCGGTGTCCTCGTTGTCAAGAGCCAGGAGTGAGTGTCTGGCATGGATGTGCCAGGCGTAAGGCCGCAGTTCCATCGAACCTGCACCGCCGCCGCCGCCTCCGCTGTCACTTGCAGCCACACCCCTGGTCCCCCCTTTGCGTCCCCCTCCCCACGGGTCAAGCTCTCCGCATTGCTGTGGACAAAACTGATGACCCGTTGTGCTTCCTTGAATCACGCCTGGACGCTATCGATGCCCGGCTTACTAGTGTGGCTACCAGCCAAGCCAACACTCAAGTCACCATCGATACCCGGGCCCAGAGTCACAGAAAGTTCTAATCTCCGCAGTCACATTGTCACGGAGAAACTGGACTCTTTTGCCTCTCGCTTTGAGGACTCGAGTGCCCGTGCTGGCCCCTCTCCTAAACCACCTGGTCTCGCTGCTTCCTCCTCCACTTTTGGTTCTCGTTAAAAAAAAGCATACAGTTCGATAACAGGCTCCAACATCTACACGTTGTGTCAGGGAATGTTTGCGGTGTTACGGCGTTTGATAAACTTGCTACCCTTCAGGCTTATGTGTACAGTCACCACCCTCAGGTGGTTTTCATACGGGAAGTTTTGTGGGTCATCATCAATTCCGGGTTGCCCCAACTCTCCAGGGTTTTTTTCCCTATGTCCACCACTTTCGGAATGGCCTCATTGCTTATATTCATTCCTCCATCCAGCACCGACTTCCCGCAACTCCAACGATGCAGACACGACCTTTCAGCTGTTTGAGGTGGCTGGGGGAAAATGGCAAGATCCGGGTCTGCAAGTGTACTGCGCCCCTGGTAAGTTGAGTGTGGCTGCACTTCCTTTTCCCAACAGACCAAGGAAGTATCTACATGGGGGACTTCAACGCTCGGCATCCTGACTTAGGCGACCTGTCGAGGTGGAATCGGAGCGGGCATCCCCTTCTGCAATACATTCAACGCAACCATCTCACTCGCTGGGACACAGGCGGTGCTACTCACGGTCGCGGAGGAACCCTGGATCACATCATCACTTTTGGTCTGGTGGCGGCTCATGTCACGTGTACCTCCGTCAATTCCCTCTTCTCTGATCATGTAGCTCTCAGCTTCCGGTATCTACTCCCAGAAAGTCGAAAACCCAACTCATCACCGTCTTCGCATCTCGATTCCTCCCAAAACTGTCCTAATTAATTGCCTACATGTCCTCCCTTCTCCCCACGTTTGACTTTCAGTCCCCCGAAGCCCTGTTTCCTTTTTGGGGGATTGGGACGAACAATTTCTCCCTCGCATTATATTTCCAGGCCACACATGCGACGGCGGGCGGCTGCATACTCCTGGCCCCTTTGGGACGAACGCATTCTTCAGGCCAATAGGACAGCTATGGACGCTGGCCTTCTTTTTCAAATGGACCCTATTCTGCCCCTCCCCTTTCACCGATACCAGGCTTCAAGGGACGACTTGGTACACTTACAGGCCTGCGTGAGGACAGAGTCGTGCATACATTCAGGGACAACATCAATCAGCAGACGAGCGTTGGGACAATGTGGCACCTCATCAGGAAGGTGACGAAGAAGAGACCCCCCAAACGCCCTCCATCACAGTCCTGGTGAGTACGCCCAAAAACCTTGTCGATGGACTGGGCCCGACAGTCGCGGGTAGGCAGCCTCCCGAGCCTGTTCAGGCGGCCCTGTCTGCCGGTGCAGGTCATCGCGCTCTACGGCTGATGGCAGCGTTGCTCGAGGAGGATGACGATGGACCCACTCTCATACTGAGGATGAACTGCGCCGGGCTCTGGCTCGAGGCAAGTCGACCGCTCCGGGTGACGATGGTATCAATATTCTGTCCTCCGTCAGCTACATAACGTCCCAGGAAACCCTCTGCTACAGCTTTACAACCTTTGCTACAGGCTGGGGTATCTGCCCGCCGCCGGCCCCGCAGCACAATTGTCCCCATTCCAAAACCCGGGACGGAAAAGTTTAGGCCATATCCCTCACATCCTGCTCAGCAAGGTGATGGAGCGCGTATTGCTCACCCGTCTTCTTTCCGGCTGGAGGGGGTACTGTCACCCCGACTTTTGGTTTTCTTCCGCAGCGATGCACACATCATTGCCTCATGGACCTCTACACACGCCTTTCCCCAACAGTGTGGTTGCGTTCATCGATCTCAAGAGCGCTTTCGTGTTGCCAACAGGGACATCATCCTAGACCAGTTAGTGGACTTGGGTGTCAGAGGACGGCTACTGAAATGGATCAGAGGATACCTCAGCAATCGGACTTCTCGCGCCTCATAAAGGAGCATGCAGCACACCTAAAGGCTTCGAGTTAGGAACTCCGCAGGGAGGTGTTCTCAGTCCGTTTTCTTAATGTTCTCGTCCACCGTTTGCTTTCCAACCTGCCTGACGTCCCTGATACCACGGTAACGTGCTATGCTGACGATATCTGCATACACTCCACCTCGCCATACCATCTTCAGCAGTTACTAAATTCCTTTTCTATGTCTGCCGCTGACGCGGTCTAATTTTTCCCCAGAAAAAAGCAGAGTCTTCACCCTCCGGAACCCGAGGCTGCTACCAGACTTCTACTTTGGGGAGTGTGTCGTTCCCCTGTGCAGACAGTACATCTCCCTGGGCGCACCAGTCTCCATTCCCCCGCGTCACTCGGGCACAACACATACATCCCTTCGTGCAAGATCTTTGGATCGGCTACAGAAGCGCTTCGTACCACTCAAATGGTTTGTTAACAACACTTCTGGACTCTCATCCTGTGGCCAGAATGATCTTACGTAACCTTCATCCGTCAGTCATCGACTATCTCTCTCCATTTTAAATTCAGTTACCCCAAAACGCCCCTGGACCCCCTTGACAAATTCCAAAACAGGGTTATGAGAGTTATCTTGGGCTGTCCTCTGTCTACTAGAGTGGTCAACATGTTAACAGAACTTCACCTACCACCTATTATGAGAGAATTTGCTCCATCGCTGCTCGTCTCACTATCAAATGTCTGCATTACCCTCAGTCGTTCCTCACTACTCTCTACTATTAGAAGTGCATGCAACCCCGCCCACGTATACCTCCTCTTCAGGCTGGCGGTCGCACCCTTTTTTAAAACTGTGTCTTCTTTACTTCAAAGGCTCGACATCAATGTTCCGGAGGCTGAAGCTCTACCTGGTCCTCCACCGTGGATGATTCCCACCGTAACGGTCCACTCCCACCCCCACCTCCAAGTCTGCTCTCCCTGCCCTACAGAGGCAGCTAGCGTTGGGGGACCGAAGCTTCAATTTCATCCTCAGCCCCACACGAACCCACGTCTACACCGATGGATCTTTGCAGCCAGATGGGACAGCGGGCTGTGCTGTATTTCCCCTGACGTCGTTTCCCCCGCCTGACGGCTGGGTTGGCCGCAGACTCCCTTTTTCCGCCAGCTCCACGTTCTGCGAGTTGTATGGTATACTTGATGCGGGTTAGTCTCCTCAGCCAACGGGGCCCTCAAGGGTTTTAGTGATTTGTGACTCTCAGTCGCCCTTCAGGCCCTTTTCCCCCCAAAGCCTACCTGCCACCTTGTATCACGTATTCTGTCCTTTTTTGTCCCTAGTACCCCTACGCGCCTTGCAGATTATTTTTTTTGTGGATTCCGTCCACGTTGGCATTCTTTATAGGCCCACTGTGAGGGAATAGCAAAAGCCGCCTGTAGCCTGCCACTCCGTGATGTTTGGTCCCTCACCTCTCTGTCTTGTTATTTATTAAGGGTCAACACTACACTTACGGTCTCCACTCTCCATCACAGGGCCAGACAGGGGACCCAACAGCGTCTCCATTCAACATTACGACGCGTTCCGCCAACATCGCTACAAGTCCCGTCGTCGGGGCCTAATGGTGCGGAGACACAACGTGGTAGCGGCCAGGTTACGTCTGGGCTACAGACCAGTGTGGCAGGTCGCGGGTTTCGAGACGCGCCACACTTCTCCTCCTGCCTCCTGTGTGAAACAACCCCAAAAGTAACTCGCTGGAGCATTACTGCCTGCACTGCCCGGGGGCAGTGGCTTGCTGCCTCTAGGACGACCACTGGTGGACAAACTGTCGGCACCTGCTAGCCCATGACAATTAGATGAAATTCTTGTCCGCTACCCACGTTTTGGGGGTGCTAATTTCAATGTGTTAAGTTTATCAACAAAGATTTTGTCTTCCTGTGTCCTGGTCTGACGCCTTGGCGTAATAAATTTATCAAAACAAAATCTCTCTCTCTCTCTCTCTCTCTCTCTCTCTCTCTCTCTCTCTCTCTCTCTCCTTCTCTCTCTCTCTCTCTCTCTCTCCTCGTAAATACATATACTGCATTTTGTTTGAGAATAAGTGAGAGAAGAAATAAGGTATTCTTTTCTCTCTCTCTCCTCTCTCTCTCTCTCTCTCTTCTCTCTCTCACTCCACAGGGGT
Organism: Chionoecetes opilio; assembly: GCA_016584305.1. NCBI lineage: Eukaryota > Metazoa > Arthropoda > Malacostraca > Decapoda > Majidae > Chionoecetes > Chionoecetes opilio. The sequence goes on along the minus strand of JACEEZ010021186.1, from coordinate 25,942 downwards.
GACGTAAAAAACATGCTAGCAACACACATTTTATTTGCCAAACCTCCTCACTACTGCCAATTTTTTTTTATTCTTTTCAACACACGCGAAGACTCAATGCCTGTATAGGGGGACAGAGGCTTCCTACAAGGGTGTTATGGCCTTATGTGTACATTGTTGCTGCCTTTACACCCCTTATGTCCTCCTTAAAAAACACATATAACCATACGTAGAAGGGTGCGAGAAGGGCGGACAGATTCAATGGTAATAGTTGCTACACAACTATCATCTCCTCTTCTTTCTTCCTTCCATCCTCCTTCTTCCTTTCCCTTCTTTCTTTCTTTCTGTCTTTACTTCCTTCCTTCCTTCCTCCCTCATTCCTTCCTTCCCTTATTCCCTTCCATCCTTCCTTCCTTACTCATTCCCTCCTTCCTTCTTTTTCTTTCCTTCCTTCCCTTTTTTTCTTTCTTCCTTGCTTTCCCCCCTCATTCTTTCCATCTTCCTTTCTTCATTCCTTCCTTCCTTCCTTCCTCTCTGCCTTTTCCTTCCTTCCTTTCTTCCTACCTTCCTCCTCTTCCTTCCTCCTTCCTTCCTTCCTTCTTCCTCTTCCCTTCCTTCCTTTCTTTCTCCATAACATAAATCCTAACTGACGGAGATTCCAGTTATAAAAATCACCCAAACACATCACTAGCCATCCTTTATTGTTGTAGTGCAATTAACAAATCATTCATAAATAATACAAAATACCACTTTCTGGATAGTAAAAATACACATAAAACCCCCTCAGACCATAGAAAAGAGAGTTCGATTCGTGATACAATGAAGTTAAAGTATTTTAGAGGATAGTATTTAGTAGGTTAGAAAGTATTAGTATAAGATAAAGGGGGAAATCAGTTAAGATATATGTTATGGAGAGGGGAAAGGGAGGAAGGAAAGAAAGGAATGTAGGGAAAAAAGAAAAAAAAGAAAGAAAGAAAGAAGAAAGAAAAAAAGAAAGAAAGAAAGAAAGAAAGAAGAAAAAAAAAAAAAAAAAAGGAAGGGGGAAGGAAGGAAGGGAAAAGGGAAGGGAAGGAAGGGCAGACAGGAAAGTATTGTTAAAGGTAAAAGGTTAAGTATTGTTGAGTCCACACTGTATACACCTTAACAATATCACTATTATTATTCAACTAGTCTTTTTTGTTTTTATTATTGTTACGACCACTTCATGTTCCTAACTACCTTTCTTCTTTTGTATGCTTCTCGTTGTCCCCCTAGTTTTTTGTCAATCCCCTTTCACTTCTGGTGGTTTAGATAGCTTCTGTTTTGTTTATTGTTTCGTGTTTTGTTCCAATTATAGTTCCGGAGTTTTCCTCAGCCTAAAGAGGCGTTAGGTAGTCAGTGTGTCCTGACCTTCAACCCTACCAGTGTGTGTGCGTGTGCGTGGCGTGCGCGTGTTGCCTTCTTGACTATCTCTATCTTTGTCTTTGTACGTATCTATATGTCTGTATCTGTTGTTAATGCTCTCTCTCTCTTCTCTCTCTCTTTTCTCTCTTCCTCTCTCTCTCTCTCTCTCTACAAACCGCCTCTTGAATGTGTATTTATTCCTCGATGTATAGAAGGAGGCGCATTAGAATGGCAGCGCTCAATAGTGGTGACGAGGGGTTATGATGGAGGGGAGGAGGAGGAGGAGGAGGAGGAGGAGGGGGAGGAGGAGGAGGAGGAGGAGAAAAGGACGATAAGAAAAGGAGAGGGTGGAAAAGGAGAAGGAGGAGGACGAAGTGACGATAAATAATAAAAAGGAGGCGAAGGAAAAAAAAAAAGTAGCATCCTTATGATTACTAGTATCAGTATTACGTTTGTAGTAGTCGGGTTGTAGCTAAACACAGAACACAAGATTGGCTTAGCAAGCTCGTAAAAGGTCTGGTCATAGTCACTAAGTTCATGTAGCATCCGTCAATGGGCTAGTAAAGCCTCTCATTGGCTATTAGTGTTGATTAATGATGTATCTAATAACGTTTTGTCAAATTTGTAAGTTTTGTAGCGATATTTTAATTTTTTATTGGTGCTGTGCTTGATAAATATGTTCTAGTGCCCCGTTTGGTGTTCTATCTTGTTCTAAGACACACGATGCATATTTTTAGTTCAAACAGCCAATAGGATTTTTTGTTTTATTACTTACCTAATGTAGACTGATGAACATGCAAATTGTTCTTTTGTTTTTATAGTACGGACTTACGCAACTAAACTTACTAATTTACTTGTAAAGGAAATCGTCGTGTCCTCTACATGGAGAGGAGAGAGAGAGAGAGAGAGGAGAGAGAGAGAGGGGGAGAAGGGGGAGGAGAGAGAGAGAGAGAGAGGAGAGAGAGAGAGAGAGAGGGGAGAGAGAGAGATATACCCTGATATAGTAACAGATTTTTCGTTACATATAAACGGAAAATTATATTAATCCAATTAAGACTTCAATTCTGCGACAGAGAGAGAGAGAGAGAGGAGAAGAAAAGAGAGGGGAGAGAGAGAGAGAGAGGAGAAGAGAGAGAGCTAATACATTTCTAATAAACCAAAATATTTCAGTTCATGCAATTTTTCAATTTGAAATATCTATTTACTTCCTTCTTCCTTCCTTCCCTTCCTTGCTTTCATTCATCCTTTCCTTACATTCCTTCCTTCTTTCCTTCCCTCTCTTATATCCTTTCTTTCTTTATTTCTCTATTACTTCCTTCCTTCCTTCCCTTCCTTCCTTTCTCTCCTCCCTCCCTCCCTCTCTTCATACCCTCTCCCTCCCTTTTTTCCTCCCATATTTTCCTTTCTTTCTTTTTATTTCCTTTCCCTTTTTTCCTTCCTTCTCTCCATTCCTCCCTCTCTCCCTTCCTTCCCTCCTCCCTTCCTTCCCTCCTTCTTCCTTCCTTCCTTCCCTTTCCCTTCCTTCCTTCATTCCTTCTCTCCCTCCCTCCCTCCCTCCCTCCCTCCTCCCTCCCTTCCTCATTCCTTCCTTTTTTCCGTCCTTCCTTCCCTTCCCTTTCCCTTTCCTTTCCCCCCCTCCCCCCCTCCCTCCCCTCCCTCCCTCCCTCCCTTCCTTCCTTCCTTTTCCCCCCTCCCTCCCTCCCTCCCTTCTTTCCCTTTCCCTACCTCCCTCCCTCCCTCCCTCCCTCCTATTTCCTCTCATTCTCCTATACTCCCTCAACTAAATCCAATATCTCATTACTCTTCCTCCATCCCCTTCCCTCCTCCCTCCCTCCCTCCCATATTTTCTTTCTTTCTTTCTTTTTTCCTTCCTTTCCCTCCCTCCCTCCCATTCTTTCCCTCGTCAATCCCCCTCCATATCTCCTTCCTCCTCTTCCATCACCCAATACTTTCCTCCCTCCTCCTCCTCCCCCTCCTCCTCTCTACTCTTACCTCTTCAATTTCTATAATTTCTTCAATTTTCGATTTTTTCTTTCTTCCCTCCTTCCTCCAGTCCTTCTCTCCACCCCTTTTTTTAATTTTTTTTATATTTAACAGAAATCTACTCTACAGCCTGGTTCACACTGGGCTTTTGTCGGAAAACAAACGGTTGAGAAGAGGTCTGGGACTGAGGGTGGGAGTCATCTCGGCCTTTGTTTAAAAAAAAAATCCCACACCGCTCGATCGGTCTTTTATCTGCCGAGCGGCCGAGAATTTCGCGCGCCAAATTCAAACAAACGCAGAAGCCCGCACCACCCCCTTCCCAATCACCCCAATTATTGGTATAATTTTCGGTATTGGGCACTAAAGCTAAAAAAATTTAACTTACTCATCGTGCAGATCTTTTCATCCTTAATTTTAATCCCAATTTCCCATATTTTCCATGCCAAGGGCGATACATATAATACCAAAAAATTTTCCCTTTTAGTACAGCCAGAAAAAAGGTTTTTAGTTTAAATCAGATTATTAGGTTTGACGTGGGGTTGATTTTTGTAGATGATATCAAGGAAAAAATGAAACTATAAAAACTACTTCATAATAAAGTACGAGAAACGTATCTTTCGCGTGCCAAATAAAAAACAGCCAGCCACTAGCCCTACCCCTAGCGCGACGTGGGCCCCTGACCCCGCAGGTCAGGCACGGAAGTCAGGGACGACCTACAAAACGATACTAAGCAGAAAAGGTCACAAAAGAAGAAGATTTTGTTTCCCGGAGCGAATTGCGTGTGTGAACGTAATCTCCGCACTAGGCTCGCTAGAGGCCGACTTCCCGGCGCTTCAAAGTGCCGACAAAAGCCAGTGTGAACCCGACTTTAATCTACTAAAAATCTCTCTCTACTCTTACCATAATTCCCGACCTGTATTTTTTATGTTTAATAATAGGATAAAAAAAGGTATTTGGCGTGTTCAATATTCTCGGTAATATTCCAGATGAACACCGAACTTCCTTTTGGGGGTCGAAAATATTTTTTCCTGGTGAGTTTTGATGTGTTTAGAATTAATCTGCTAATAGTTTGTGTTACAAATCACTTTTTTTTTTTTTTAGTTATGGGCCTGTCACACCATGGCGTATGGCCTGAACGTATGCCGGCGTTTACAAATAATAGTTCGAAATTGTCAGGTCCAAGAAAAGTCCAACTTTCCAACGAATTGCCCTCGGAAAAGTCGACATCGGTGTTTTGGGAAAGGACGTATCCATAGCGTATCCATAGCGTATTGAACGTATACATAGCGTATGTCTAATGTATTGATAGCGTATCACTAACTTTTAACAAAGTTATGACAGCGTATCACAGCGTATGCGAGCGTATGACCAACGTATGCTTAACGTATTCGTAGCGAAAAGTCTGCTGTGTTCGACGTATCCTCAGCGTTCTCGCCGTCAACGAACACGTGACCTATGCCGCTGTAGAACGTATAAACCTGAGACTGCGTCGATCTCAAGCACATCATTCCCGCCGATGTCACAAGCAGTCAACATGCCCCCAAGAAGAAGCAAGCAACCAGGGGCCGACGCCGAGGAGGAGGAAAAGATTAATGCGTTTTCGAGACATCGTCTCCACAGTTTGTATTGCAAATCATTTTTTTTGGGGAGAACCCCGGCCCAAAGGGCTCACTGACAGCATCGCGGGTGACTTTGGAGTGAGTAGACCTGAGTGGAAGAAGTGGAGAGAGGCAATTCGTGGAAGAAAATAAGGGGTTTTCCGTGTTTAATAGAGAGATGCGCCGGCTTTAACAAAGGGGAGGGGGTTGGTGGGGAAAAAAAACGAGGTTGGGGGATTTTGGGGAGTTAGTAGTGGTGGGGGGGGAGTAAGGAAGGGGGGGGAGTATAAAAGAAGTGGGGGAAAAAAAAGTGACTAGCTCCCAGAAAAAGTGGTACGTAATCTTTGGCAGTAAAGGTGGGAAAAAAAAAAAGGGTAAAGGTGATAAAAATTGCAGTGGGGAAAAGGGAAATACGGATTAAGAGAAGGAGGGGGAGGAGGAGGAGGAGGAGGAGGGGAGGAGGAGGAGGAGGAGGAGGAGGAGGGAAGGAGGGGGGGGGCGGCGGCGGCGGCGGAGGAGGAGGAGGAGGAGGAGGAGAAAATATGTACCATGTGTGCGAGATAGAAAAAATGGTTCGGGCAAAGGTGGAGAGAATTTTAGGAGAAGGAAGAGGAAAAAGGAGGGATTAATAGGGGTTTCATGGATAAAGGGGAAAAGAACCGGGGCCTATTGGTCCATAGCGAGGGGATCTGCTGAACTACATATACAACTATCAAATACTTGTAAGAAAACAGTTGGAAAAAGATACCAGCCTAAAGAGGATAGGAACATGGAAGTTTCATAGTGCAGAAGATAGAATATGAAAAATACTAAAATACAACTACCACTACCACACAACTAATCGATACGGGGGACAGATACGAATTCGCACTATCAATACCCTTTTCTTTTTAGGCGCGTCAAGTCTGTTTTTTAAAATTTGTTATTGTGTTGGCTCGACAAAAATTTTCTGGAACTTTTTCCCTCGATCAACGACTTAAAATTGAAAAATTTTTACGGGACGGGGATGCAACTTTACGTTTAGTTTTAAAAACCCTTATTTTTTGTGTCATGAGTTGAAAGCTCGAAAAGGTCCTTTGATTTAAGACATCAAAACCTTTTAGAATCTTTAAAGGGTTTTTATCAAGTCCCCACGGATTCTACAACCTTTAAGGAAAAAAATATTTAAATTTTCCACAGTCCTCTTCATAAGATGAATTTTGCAGAGATGGAATTTGTTTTTGGGGCCTTCTTTGCACTGATTCCCAAATTTTGGGTTGATTTTACAAAAGGGCGACCAGAATTGAACGGCATATCCAAGGGGGGCCCAACCAAGAAGGTATAATTTTGGGCATTTCTTCGGGTTTATGTTCAAAGTTACGTTTTTAAAGCCCCAAAATCATATTTGCCTTTTTTACTGGCAAGGCTTTTTGGCCAGNTTTTCTCTCCCCTCTCTCCCTCTCCCCTCTCTCTCTCTCTATCTCTCTCTCTCCTCTCTCTCTCTCTCACTCATATATTTTTTGTTTTGTCATGAATTAAATACGCCATCCTCTCTCTCTCTCCCCTCTCTCTCCTCTTCTCTCTCTCTCTCTCTCTCTCTTTTCTCTCTCTCCTCTCTCTCTCTCTCTCTCTCTCTCTCTCTCTCTCAAAAACACACACACCACCCCACACATACACACACATAGACCTAATTACGTACCTGAAGCAGAAATACAAACCGATACCATTATGTTGTGTTGCACCGGTGACGTCTTTGTAACCTCAAAGGCCAATAGCGCCTTGACGCAGACTGTTTGAGGCGTCGCGTGAGTTGAGAGACGGAGGGAAGAAGTGTTAAAGGCAAGGTGAGGGAGTGGTAGAGAGGCAAGAAGGTGGTATAGGGAGGTATTGTAGGTGTAGTGGTTTACTTAAAGAATAGTTGGGAAGGGTAGAAAGTGTTAAAGGCAAGGTGTTGGAGTGGTAGGGAAGCGAGAAGGCGGTATATGTATAGTCTATTATTTTTACTGAGGCGAAAATTCATTTCTATCTTAAGGTCTCTTGTTTAGCATTGTGTTACTCTTTTATATTGCTGTTGAGATGAGGACCCAAAGTTCTTGTTACGATTAATTGACATGTTTTCCTTGGGCGACACGTGAAGGACCAATGCGATAAGAAGTGGAGATTTGAAAAAATAGACTTTAAAAACAGACAAAGAGAGGTTCGTGTAGCAAGAGAGAGAGAGAGAGAGAGAGAGAGAGAGAGAGAGAGAGAGAGAGAGAGAGAGAGAGAAATACATGCAGACATACAGTCCAGTTATCTATGCTACTCCTCCAACCACAACTCCTGTTTCTTTTAATCTCAACTACAAGCCTCCAAGTCAACTATAAGGTTCCAAGCACTTAACTCCAAGCTGATTTGGGGAGATCCTTAATATTGCGTGGTAGCATGAAAGTCACACCCTGCATGCCATCAGGAATATCCTTTGACTCTCATTGCTATGAAGCAAATCAGAGTAAAGAAGATCATCGTCGTCATCAGCTTGGCTTTGGTGTGTGCATGGTGCGTCGCCAAGGCGTGGAGCTCCGAGGCCCGCGCGCAGGCCCTCAGGGTGCAGGCCCTTCAAGGCGAGGCCGAGGCGTTGCTCAGCACGGCGGAAGTCAGGCTGTACAGGCACGCGGCCGCCCTGCCAGGCCTGCACAGGCTGAGGCTGGGCTCCTGCGCGCCGCCCTCCGCCATGCTTAGGCTCGTGCCCTTCGTGGGAGAAGTGTTGTTCGCCACTCACTTTCGTGAATACGAGACGTGCATGACGCGTCTGTTGCAAAGGCTGCAGCTGATTTGTGTTTGTGTGTGTGTGGTGGAGGTCGGCGCGGTGGCGGCCGTTCTGTGGCTGCTGGTGCGCCGCCGTCACCAGGCACAGGCAGGCGAGCTGCCCTCCTTCCCGACGGAGGATGAATCGGAATGTGTTCACACACGTGATCCATTAGAACACGTGCCATTCCTCGACGGGGAACAGTTACGCCAGCTGGACACGGAGCACCAGCTGGGGGCGGGCGGCTTCGGGGCCGTGAGGCAGGTGGTGTACGAGGGCAGGGACGCCGTGGTCAAGGAACTCTTAAACACGGACGCCCTCGAGGCCCTGCAAGACGAGGCTCGCGTGCTGGTGGAGCTGAACGGCGCCGGGGGAGCGCCGCGACTCCTTGCCCTGTGCTGCGACCCCCCCGCGCTGGTGCAGGAATTCGTGGGTGAGATCTACGCGCACTACTTAATGGCGTGCACGGTAGACGGTTGTTTGACGTCCCTGGCGAGCCTGTGTTGCCGCCTGGCGGGGGTCCACGCCAAGGGTTACGTTCACAACGACCTCAAGGTGAACAACATCACGTTCACCGGCAGTGTGGCCGAGCCGGTCTTTCATGTGATTGACTTTGGGTTGTGTCGTCGCGTCGGCGAGGCCGTTATGGAGGAATCCGCTGCCAGCGACGACCTCGAGGCGAGTTCCTGTGCAGGCGACGCCAGGGACGAGGACAAGGAGGGGGCCACGCCGTGGATGGCTCCTGAGGTGCAGCAAGGGAAGCCAGCGTTGCCCTCGGGGGACGTGTACAGCCTGGGCTTCATGGTGCACGAGCTTCTGCAGTACTGTCAGCACGCCTTCCTGATGGCGCCCCTCAGGCAGATTGCTGACGCCTGCACCGCCAAGGATCCCAGGCGCCGCCCCGCCCTCGCGCCCTTGGCTCTGGCCTTCCTGCAGGTCAGGACGCGGCTCACTAACGACCAGCTGAGCCAAGACTTGACGAGCGAGGAGTGGCTAATGCAGCAAATGGCAATGAAGAATGATGAAGAGTGAGCAATAAATCATGAAGAATGAAAAAAAACAAAAAAATCACTGAGAAAAATAACTAAGTTTCTTTCAATCATTTGCATTATGACTTGTATATCTATACCAATAATTTGATAACAATAACATCTAATAATCTTTTTTCTTCCTCCTACTCCTCTTTTTCCCTACCTTCGTATCCAACTTACTTCCTCAACTTTTCTTCAACATATTCATCCTCGTCTTCCTCCTCCTCCTTAATTATATGGTGTCATCATTATTAATGATCTTAAGACTAGTACGCATTTCCTATCTGTTAGTAGAAAGGCGAATATGATCTTGGGCTTTAGCAACGCAACTTTGAACACCAAACTCCGAAAGATATGACACATTTATACACGTCTTTGGTCATACTCAGAATATGCCGTTCAGTTCAGGTCGCCTTGCTTTTTAAATGCTTAAGCCAAATTAGAATCAGTCCAAAAAAGAGCAACCAAACTATTCGATCTCTGCGAAATTAATCTTATGAAGAGAGGTTCCGGAAAGTTAATATGTTTTCCTTAATTAAGGTATTGTAGAATCCGTGGGGACTTTATAGAAACTTTTAAGATCTTTAAAGAATTTGATATAAACAACAGTTGCGTAACTACGGGATGGCACGTGCCCCCCACTGGCCATGGCTGCCGTATTATGTATAATACTCTAATACCCACCACTGATCTGATCTTAGAATATGCCCTTATACCCCTCTATGTGGCATCAGAATGCCCTGAGCTCAGCATACCTAGTGCCCCCCCCATACTCAGCTGTGACCACCTAGGTGCCCCCCCATTGATAGATACCTAGCTACGCCAGTAATAAGCAATCAAGATAACCTATTTGAGCTCTCTCCTCAAGTGATAATATGAAACACTGTCTAAAACTGAATGATCAGTGCTTCATCACAGATCTCCGAAATGTATTACTTCTATGTCAGAGTTGTTAATCTGTAGAACAAATTTTCAGCTAATGTTGTGGAAACCAACACAATAACTACATTTAAAAACAGACTAGATGCGTAGGCCTACTGTTTATAGTAAATGGATTTTGATATTGTCCCGCGAGTTATATTATAAATATCTCCCGGATTGATTAGTGTAGTTTTGTTTAGCATACTTCATTCCTCTCATTCTTCACTATGGAATATCCATGTTCATATTCTCTTTAGGAGCATGGTATCCTTTTCCAGCTATTCTTTTACATGTAATTATGGTAGTTAGTAATATGTAGTTCAGAGGATACCCTCGTTATAGACCAATACTGTAGGTCTCCTGGTATCTGTTCCCCACACAACACCTCGGCGCTATACTTACCTACCTATCTTCCTTCCCACACAATTAGTAAACGCTCTAAACTTCTTCCCTAACTCCGTGCACTCAAAAACAAAACAAAAAAACCCTCTCCGTCTCATCCATTCGCTCTTGAACTTTCCTCTAATTTACTGCGACCATAAGAGTCTTTCCAAACCTCTTCCAGACTTCTTCCTTTCCATGATCGCATTATCCTTTACCCTTTCACAAAAAACTCTCTTCCCAAGTTCCTCAACGACTCGTCAGTACGTAATGCTCCTCCTCTCCTCACCTCAACACCCTCCCTACCCCCCTCACTCCCAAACTATTCATACCCTATACACCGCCTTTAATTCACCTCCCCCAACTTTCATACCCCATTCCCTCTTTCCTCCATCCCTCCTCCACCTTTCATACCCCATCACCTCTTTCCTCCATCCCTCTTCCACCTTTCCTCCATCCCTCCTCACCTTTCCTCCCTCCCCCAACTTCGTACCTGGAAGTCTTCGTCACCACCTGCTGACTTTTCCTCACCCACAACTTTCTCTCACGTGGTGTTTGAGGACGATGGACAAACCGCATGATTTTCATTTTTGTTAACTTTCTTCTTCTTCATGTTTTTTGGAGAGTCTATTGGGAGTCTCTGTCCACGAAAGTTTAGAGGGTGAGGAAAAAAGTCTTGGGGAGGTAAGAAAACAAGACAAGGATCGGAACGCTGTCTGATAAAAGGAAAGAATTTTGTGTTTTGGTGATATTATGGAGATGCTGAAGTTCATTTCAGGCAGATACCTTGTTATAGTTCCTTGGTGGGCGGACAGGGAGTCTTCGTTGCACCTTAACTGTAGGGAAAAATCTTGCACTATGTTTTACCTAGCCCACCTCCATTCTCTAAAATAATCAAAGAATCTCCTCCAAGCAGCAAGAGACATAAGGAGGCAAATGGGAACACTTCATGAAGGAGATTTGGTCGGTGGGAAACTGTGTGCCGCGACTTAAAATGCATGAGCACCTGAAGACACTCGCCGGCCGCTACTCGCTTACACCCACAACGTAGAGCGAAGAATAAGCAAAAAAAAAAAAAAGATAATCCAAAATTTGTAGCATAGATAAAAAAAAACTCCTTAACACTCTCAGACACGATAATGTTACATAATAGACTCGTTCCTTTCTAATTAATAGTTTTAACAGGAGGGGAAATTATGCATTCATGAGGCTGAACAAGGAAATAGGGTAGTTTTCCATAATAGAACCTCCTGTCCCTCCCCTTCCTCCCCCTACCCTACCCCGAGAGCCTCTAGGAAGGGTGTGGGTTATTCAGTGAGGGAAAGGAGATGAGGCGGAGAGAAAACATTTAATGTGTGGTTCAAGGGCTGAATGTTAAGTGGCCGCCTAAATGTTTCTCTTCCCCCTTCCTACTGTTGACCTTCGGGATTGCCTTCTGTTTGTGTACGATTCTGGTGGTGTTGGTGGTGGTGGTGGTGGTGGTGGGGGGAAGGAATGGTGTTGGTTTGGTATCCTCCTATGCTTCCTGATGTGTGTGTGTGTGTGTGTTGTGTGTGTGTGTATTTGTATTACAGAGAGAGAGAGAGAGAGAGAGAGAGAGAGAGAGAGAGAGAGAGAGAGAGAGAGAGAGAGAGAGAGAGAGAGAGAGAGAGAGAGAGAGAGAGAGAGAGAGAGAATATAAAAAAGAGAAAGGGAAGAAATTGTGTATGCGTGTGTGTGTGTATTAGTTAACGCCAAAAAAATTGATAGAACGTTATTTTGTTTTGTTATTATTTAATTTTTGTTTACATCTATGCCTATAGCGCCTGTAGGCAGTGGTGACACAGGGCTCGGATGGTAGACTCTGGAGGTTCACTTGAGGGCTGTGATGGTTGGCCCTCGCCCGTGGTGGCGCAGACAGGATTTTTATAGTGACGCCTGTGATTAGAGGCTCATGCCGCCCCCCTGTGTCCTCCGATGCACTCGCAATCGTAGGTAGAGTTAATGGGCAGGGCATGTGGGTGTTCTTAGGCCACTGGACGGTGCAGAAAGATTTTGGTTTTCTTCGGGGATCGACCTCGGGTTACCGAGAACGCCACTCGGGAGACGCTAACCACTCTGCTACCGCCTGCCCTAAATTGGTTCTTAGCAGTAACAACTTATCCTTATTGGTGCTCATTTAGCCTCGACACCTCTTACTCTTCCTCCTCCTCCTATAACTATCAAATGCAAAATAAATCGTTAACTGAAGTACAGCAGGAAAAGGATCTAGGTGTCATCATCAGTAATGATCTGAAAACCAGTTCGCATTGCCTAGCTGCCAGTAAAAAGGCAAATATGATGTTGGGCTTTATTAAACGTAACTTTGAACATAAAACTCCGAAAGTAATGACACAATTATACACGTTCTTGGTTAGGCCGCCCTTGGAATATGCCGTTCAATTCTGGTCGCCCTGTTTCGTAAAAGATCAAGCCAAATTGGAATCAGTGCAAAGAAGAGCAACCAAACAAATTCCATCTCTGCGAAATTCATCTTATGAAGAGAGACTGTGGAAACTTAATATGTTTTCCTTAAAGGATTGTAGAATCCGTGGGGACTTGATAGAAACCTTTAAGATTCTAAAAGGTTTTGATGTCATTAATCAAGAGGACCTATTCGAGCTTTCAACTCAAGTGACAACAAGAAATAATGGTTTAAAACTAAACGGTCAACGTTGCATCACCGATCTCCGTAAAAATTATTTCAATGTTAGAGTCGTTGATCGATGGAACAAGTTACCAGCAAATGTTGTCGGAGCCAACACAATAACTACATTTAAAAACAGACTTGACGCGCACTGTAAAGTAAATGGGTATTGATAGTGCGAATTCGTATCTAGTCCCCCGTATCGATTAGTTGTAGTGGTAGTGGTAGTTGTAGTTAGTATTTTTCATATTCTATCATTCTGCACTATGAAACTTCCATGTTCCTATCCTCTTTAGGGACATGGTATCATTTTCCAACTGTTTTCTTACAAGTAGTTGATAGTTAGTAGTATGTAGTTCAGCAGATACCCTCGCTATGGACCAATAGGTCTCCTGGTGTCTGTTACTCCTATGTAATCCTATGTAATCCTATGTAATCCTCCTCCTTTTCCTCTTCCTTCTCCTAGTAATATCTCTCCACCTGTTCGCACCGAACCACTTTATCATATCTCGCAACACATGGATACATATTTCTCCTCCTCTCCTCCTCCTCCTCCTCCTCCGCCGCCGCCGCCGCCGCCTCCTCCTTCTCCTCCTCCTCCTCCTCCTCCCTCCTCCTCCTCCTCCTCCTCCTCCTCCTCCTCCTCCTTCTCTTAATCCAAGTATTTCCTTTCCCTACCTGCAATTTTTATCACCTTTACCCCTTTTTTCTTTCCTACCTTCACCTGCCAAAGATATACGTACCACTTTTTCATGGTAGTCACTTTTTTCCACCACTTCTTTTATACTCCCACCTTCCTCTACTCCCCCACCACCACCACTACTAACTCCACAAACTCCCCACAACCTCGTTTCTTCCCCACCAACCCCCATCCCCTTTGTTAAAGCCTGGCGCATCTCTCATATTAATCACGAGAAACCTCTTCATTATCTTCCACTGAATTGCCTCTCTCCACTTCATTCCACTCAGGTCTACTCAGCTCCAAAGTCACCCAGCGGATGCTGTCAGTGAAGCCTTTGGTCCGGCGTTCTCCCACAAAAAAGTGATTTGCAATACAAACTGTGGAGACGATGTCTCGAATGAACGCATTAATCTTTTCCTCCTCCTCGGCGTCGGCCCCTGGTTGCTTGCTTCTTCTTGGGAGGCATGTTGACTGCTTGATGACATCGGCGGGAATGATGTGCTTGAGATCGACGCAGTCTCAGGTTTATACGTTCTACAGCGGCATAGGTCACGTGTTCGTTGTACGGCGAGGATACGCTGAGGATACGTCGAACACAGCAGACATTCGCTACGAATACGTTAAGCATACGTTGGTCATACGCTCGCATACGCTGTGATACGCTGTCATAACTTTGTTATAAGTTAGTGATACGCTATCAATACATTAGACATACGCTATGTATACGTTCAATACGCTATGGATACGCTATGGATACGTCCATTCCAACACCGATGTCGACTTTTCCGATGCAATTCGTTGGAAAGTTGGACGTTCTTGGACTCTGACAATTTTCGAACTATTATTTGTATACGTCGGCATACGTTCAGGCCATACGCCATGGTGTGACAGGCCCATAACTAAAAAAAAAAAAAAAGTGATTTGCAACACAAACTATTAGCAGATTAATTCTAAACACATCAAAACTCACCAGGAAAAAATAGTTTCGACCACCAAAGGAAGTTCGGTGTTCATCTGGAATATTACCGAGAATATTGACACACACCAAATACCTATTTTATCCTATTATATAAACATACAAAATACAGGTCAGGAATTATGGTAAGAGTAGAGAGAGATTTTTAGTAGATTAAAGTCTGGTTCACACTGGGCTTTTGTCGGCACTTTGAAGCGCCGGGAAGTCGGCCTCTAGCGAGCTAGTGCGGAGATTACGTTCACACACGCAATTCGCTCCGGGAAACAAATCTTCTTCTTTTTGTGACCTTTTCTGCTTAGTATCGCTTTGTAGGTCGTCCCTGACTTCCCGTGCCTGACCTGCAGGGTCAGGGGTCACGTCGCGCTAGGGGTAGGGGCTAGTGGCTGGCTTGTGTTTATTTGGCACGCGAAAGATACGTTTTCTCGTACTTTATTATGAAGTAGTATTGATAGTTTCATTTTTTCCTTGATATCATCTACTAAATCAAACCCCACGTCTAACCTAACATAATCTGATTTAAACTAACAACCGTTTCTGGCTGTAGCTAAAACGGAAATTTTTGGTATTATATGTATCGCCCTTGGCATGGAAATATGGGAAATTGGGATTAAAATTAAGGATGAAAAGATCTGCACGATGATGTAAGTTAAATTTGTTAGCTTTTAGTGCCCAATACCGAAATTATACCAATAATTGGGGTGATTGGGAAGAGGGTGGTGCTGGCTTCTGCGTTTGTTTGAATTTGGCGCGCGAAATTCTCGGCCGCTCGGCAGATAAAAGACCGATCGAGCGGTGTGGGATTTTTTTTTTAAACAAAGGCCGAGATGACTCCCAGCCTCAGTCCCAGACCTCTTCTCAACCGTTTGTTTTCCGACAAAAGCCCAGTGTGAACCAGGCTGTAGAGTAGATTTCTGTTTAAATATAAAAATAATTAAAAAAAGAGGTGGAGAGAAGGAATGGAGGAAGGAGGGAAGAAAGAAAGAAAGAATCGAAAAATTGAAGAAATTATAGAAATTGAAGAGGTAAGAGTAGAGAGGAGGAGGAGGAGGAGGAGGAGGGAGGAAAGTATTGGGTGATGGAAGAGGAGGAAGGAGATATGGAGGTGGATTGACGAGGGAGAGAATGGGAGGGAGGGAGGGAAGGAAGGAAAAAAGAAAGAAAGAAAGAAAATATGGGAGGGAGGGAGGGAAGGAGGGAAGTGATGGAGGAAGAGTAATGAGATATTGGAGTTAGTTGAGGGAGTATAGGAGAATGAGAGGAAATAGGAGGGAGGGAGGGAGGGAGGGAGGTATGGAAGGAAGGAAGGAAGGAAGGAAGGAAGGAAGGAAGGAAGGAAGGAAGGGAGGGAGGGAGGGAGGGAGGGAGGGAGGGAGGGAGGGAGGGAAGGAAGGAAGGAAGGAAGGAAGGACGGAAGAAAGGAAGGAATGAGGAAGGGGGGAGGGAGGGAGGGAGGGAGGGAGGGAGGGAGAGAAGGAATGAAGGAAGGAAGGAAGGAAGGAAGGAAGGAAGGAAGGAGGGAAGGAAGGGAGGAGGGAAGGAAGGGAGAGAGGGAGGAATGGAGAGAAGGAAGGAAGAAAGGAAGGAAAATAGAAAGAAAGAAAGGAAATATGGGAGGAAATAAGGGAGGGAGAGAGAGGTATGAAGAGAGGGAGGGAGGGAGGAGAGAAAGGAAGGAAGGGAAGGAAGGAAGGAAGTAATAGAGAAATAAAGAAAGAAAGGATATAAGAGAGGGAAGGAAAGAAGGAAGGAATGTAAGGAAAGGATGAATGCAAGCAAGGAAGGGAAGGAAGGAAGAAGGAAGTCAATAGATATTTCAAATTGTAAAATTGCATGAATCTGAAATATTTTGGTTTTATTAGAAATGTATTAGCTCTCTCTCTCTCTCTCTCTCTCTCTCTCTCTCTCTCTCTCTCTCTCTCTCTCTCTCTCGTCGCAGAATTGAAGTCTTAATTGGATATAATATAATTTTCCGTTTATATGTAACGAAAAATCTGTTACTATATCAGGGTATATCTCTCTCTCTCTCTCTCTCTCTCTCTCTCTCTCTCTCTCTCTCTCTCTCTCTCTCTCTCTCTCTCTCTCTCTCTCTCTCTCTCTCTCTCCATGTAGAGGACACGACGATTTCCTTTACAAGTAAATTAGTAAGTTAGTTGCGTAAGTCCGTACTATACAACAAAAGAACAATTTGCATGTTCATCAGTCTACATTAGGTAAGTAATAAAAACAAATAATCCTATTGGCTGTTTGAACTAAAAATATGCATCGTGTGTCTTAGAACAAGATAGTAACACCAAACTGGGCACTAGAACATATTTATCAAGCACAGCACCAATAAAAAAAATTAAAATATCGCTACAAAACTTACAAATATTGACAAAACGTTTATTAGATACATCATTAATCAACACTAATAGCCAATGAGAGGCGTTACTAGCCCATTGACGGATGCTACAGTGAACTTAGTGACTAATGACCAGACCATTACGAGCTTGCTAAGCCAATACTTGTGTTCTGTGTTTAGCTACAACCCGACTACTACAAACTGTAATACTGATACTAGTAATCATAAGGATGCTACTTTTTCTTTTTCCTTCGCCTCCTTTTTATTATTTATCGTCACTTCGTCCTCCTCCTTCTCCTTTTCCACCCTCTCCTTTTCTTAATCGTCCTTTTCTCCTCCTCCTCCCTCCTCCTCCTCTCCTCTCCTCTCCTCCTCCTCCTCCTCCATCATAATCCCTCGTCACCACTATTGAGCGCTGCCAGTTCTAATGCGCCTCCTTCTATACATCGAGGAATAAATAACACATTCAAGAGGCGGTTTGTAGAGAGAGAGAGAGAGAGAGAGAGAGAGAGAGAGAGAGAGAGAGAGAGAGAGAGAGCATTAACAACAGATACAGACATATAGATACGTACAAAGACAAAGATAGAGATAGTCAAAGAAGCAACACGCGCACGCACACGCACACGCACACACACTGGTAGGGTATGAAGGTCAGGACACACTGACTACCTAACGCCTCTTTAGGCTGAGGAAAACTCCGGAACTATAATATGGAACAAAACACGAAACAATAAACAAAACAGAAGCTATACTGAACCACCAGAAGTGAAAGGGGATTGACGTGAAACTAGGGGGACAACGAGAAGCATACAAAAGAAGAAAGGTAGTTAGGAACATGAAGTGGTCGTAACAATAATAAAAACAAAAAAAGACTAGTTGAATAATAATAGTGATATTGTTAAGGTGTATGCAGTGTGGACTCAACAATACTTAACCTTTTACCTTTAACAATACTTTCCTGTCTGCCTTCCTTCCTTCCTTCCTTCCTTCCTTCCTTCCTTCCTTCCTTCTTTCTTTCTTTCTTTCTTTCTTTCTTTCTTTCTTTCTTCTTTCTTTCTTTCTTTCTTTCTTCCTACATTCCTTTCTTTCTTCCCTCCCTTCCTTTCTCCATAACATATATCTTAACTGATCTTACTCTACTATCTTATACTAATACTTATCTTAAAGCCTACTAACAATACTATCCTCTAACAATACTTTAACCTTCATTGTATCACGAATCCGAACTCTCCTTCTATGGTCTGAGGGGCGTTTTAATGTGTATTTTTACTATCCAAGAAAGTGTATTTGTATTATTTATTGAATGACTTGTTAAATTGCACTACAACAATCAGGAGTGGCTAGTTGATGTGATTGTGATGTTATAACTGTATCTCCGTCAGTTAGGATTTATGTTATGGAGAAAGAAAGGAAGGAAGGGAAGAAGGAAGGAAGGAAGGAAGGAAGGAAGGAAGGAAGGAAGGAAGGAAGGTAGGAAGGAAGGAAGGAAGGAAAGAAGGCAGAGAGGAAGGAAGGAAGGAAGGAATGAAGAAAGGAAGGATGGAAAGGAATGAGGGAGGAAGCAAGGAAGAAAGAAAGAAAGGAAGGAAGGAAAGAAGAAAAGAAGGAAGGAGGGAATGAGTAAGGAAGGAAGGATGGAAGGGAATAAGGGAAGGAAGGAATGAGGGAGGAAGGAAGGAAGGAAGTAAAGACAGAAAGAAAGAAAGAAGGAAGGAAGGAAGGATGGAAGGAAGAAAGAAGGAGGAGATGATAGTTGGTGTAGCAACTATTACCATTGAATCTGTCCGACCCTTCTCGCACCCTTCTACGTATGGTTATATGTGTGTTAAGGAGGACATAAGGGGTGTAAAGGCAGCAACAATGTACACATAAGGCCATAACACCCTTGTAGGAAGCCTCTGTCCCCCTATACAGGCATTGAGTCTTCGCGTGTGTTGAAAAGAATAAAAAAAAAAATTGCAGTAGTGAGGAGGTTTGGCAAATAAAATGTGTGTTGCTATGCATGATTTTACGTCAGCCTGTGGAGTGAGAGAGAGAGAGAGAGAGAGAGAGAGAGAGGAGAGAGAGAGAGAGAGAATACCTTATTTCTTCTCTCACGTATTCTCAAACAAAATGCAGTATATGTATTTACGAGAGAGAGAGAGAGAGAGAGAGAGAGAGAGAGAGAGAGGAAGAGAGAGAGACGAGAGAGAGAGAGAGAGAGAGAGAGAGAGAGAGATTTTGTTTTGATAAATTTATTACGCCAAGGCGTCAGACCAGGACACAGGAAGACAAAATCTTGTGTAAACTTAACACATTGAAATTAGCAGCCCCCAAAACGTGGGTAGCGGACAGAATTTCATCTAAATTGTCATGGGCTAGCAGGTGCCGACAGATGTCCACCAGTGGTCGTCCTGGCAGCAACCACTGACCTCCGGCATGCAGGTCAGTAATGCTCCAGCGAGTTACTGTTGGGTTTATCACACAGGAGGCAGGAGGAGAAGTGTGGCGCGTCTTCGAATCCCGGCGACCTGCACACTGGTCCTGTAGCCCAGACGTCCCTGCCGCTACCACGTTGTGTCTCGCACATTAGGCCCCGGACGAACTGGTAATTGTGCATGTTGGCGGAACGCCGTCGTAATGTTGAATGGAGACGCTGTTGGCTCTCTGTCTGGCCCTGTGATTATGAGAGTGGAGCGTAAGTGTGGTGTTGACCCTTAATAAATAACAGAAAAAAAAAAAAACAGAGAGGGTGAGGGACCACATCACGGAGTGGCAGGCTACAAGGCGGCTTTTGCTATTCCGTCGACAGTGTCACTATAAAAATGCAACGTGGGACGGAATCCACAAAAAAATAATCTGCAAGGCGCGTAGGCGTACTAGGGACCAAAGGACAGAATACGTGATACAAGGGGCAGGTAGGCCTTAGGGGAGGAAAGGGGCCTTAAGGCAGACTGAGAGCACAAATCCCTAAACCATTGAGGCCACGTTGGTTGAGGAGACTAACCGGAAAAAAACAGCAAGTATTACCATACAACTCGCGAGACGTGGAGCTGGCGGAAACAGGGAGTCGCGGCCAACCCAGGCCGTCAGGGCGGCGGTCGAGACGTCAGGGAGAATACAGCACAAGCCCTCTGTCCCATCTTGCTGCAAAAGATCCATCGTGTAACGTGGTTCAGTGTGGGGCTGAGGATAAATTGAAGCTTTTCGTCTCCAAACGCTAGCTGCCTCTGTAGGCAGGGAGGCAGACTTGGGAGGTGGTGGTGTATTGGCCTTTACGTGGGAATCATCCACGGTGGAGGACCAGGTAGAGCTTCAAGCCTTCCGGACACATTGATGTCGAGCCTTTGGAAGTAAGACGACGACAGTTTTAATAAGGGTGGCGCACCCGCCGCCTGAAGAGGAGTATAACGTGGGGCGGGTTGCTAGCACTTCTAATGTATTGAGTAGTTGAGGAACGACCTGAGGGTAATGCAAACATTTGATAGTGAGACGAGCAGCGATGGAGCAAATTCTCTCATAAATAGGTGGTAGGTGAAGTTCTGTTTTAACATGTTGACCAATCGAGTATACAGAGACAGCCGCAAGATAACTCTCATAACCCTGTTTTGGAATTTGTCCAATGGCGGGTCCAGGGACGTATGGGGTAACTGAAAATTAAAGCTGAGAGAGATAGTCCGTGACTGAACGGATGAAGGTTTAAGTAGATCATTCTGGCCACAGGGTGGAGAGTCCCAGAAGTGGTTGTTAACAAGCCATGTGAGTGGTCGAAGCGCTTCTGTGCCGATCCAAAAAGATCTTGGCACAGAAGGGATGTATGTGTTGTGCCAGAGTGACGCGGGAATGGAGACTGTGCGCCAGGTAGATGTACTGTCTGTCACAGGGGAACGACACCTCCCCAAAAAGAATCTGGTACAGCCTCGGTTCCGGAGGGTGAAGCTCTGCTTTTAAATCTGGGGATATAAATAACCGCAGTCAGCGGCAGACATAGCAAAATGAATTTAGTAACTGCTGAAGATGGTATGGCGAGGTGGAGTGTTGCATATATCGTCAGCATAGCACGTACCGTGGGTATCAGGGACGTAGGCAGTTGGAAAAGCCAACGGTGGACAGAACATTAATGAAACGGACTAGTATCAGCTCCCTGCGGAGTTCCTAACTCGAAGCCTTTAGGTGTGCTGCATGCTCCTTATAGAGGACGCGAGAAGTCCGATTGCTAGAGGTAATCCTCTGTCCATTTCAGTACGCCGTCCTCTGACACGAATCCCTAAATGGTCTAGGATGATGTCCCTGTTGGCAAAATCGAAAGCGCTCTTGACATCGATGAACGCAACCACACTGTTTGGGGAAAGGCTGGTGTAGAGGTCCATAGAGGCAATTGTATGTTGTGCATCGCTGGCGGAAGAAAACCAAAAAAGTCGGGATGACAGTACCCCATCCAGCCGGAAAAGAAGACGGGTGGAGCAAATAACGCGCTTGCCATCACCTTGCTGAAGCAGGATGTGAGGGATACTGGCCTAAACTTGTTCCGTCCCGGTTTTGGAATGGGGACATTGTGGCTTGCGGGTCCAGGCGGCGGGCAGATACCCCAGCCTGTAGCAAGGGTTTTTTTGTAAAGCTGTAGGCAGAGGGTACCTTGGACGTTTATGGTAGGGCTGACGGAGGACAGAATATGTTGATACCATCGTCCAACCCGGAGCGGTCGACTGCCTCGAGCCAGAGCTGCGCAGCTCCTCAGTAATGAGAGTGGGGTCCATCGTCATCCTCCTCTAGCAACGCCTGCCATCACCGTAGATCGCGATGCCTGCCCCGGCAGACAGGGCCGCCTGATCAGGCTCGGGAAGGCTGCCTCCCGCGACGGTCCCGGGCCCAGTCATCGACAAGGGTTTTTTGGGCGTACTCACCCAGGAGGACTTGTGATGGAGGGCTGTTGGCGGGTCTCTTCTTCGTCACCTGTTCCTGATGAGGTGCCACGATTGTCCCAACGCTCGCTGCTGATTGATGTTGTCCCTGAATGTATGCACGACTCTGTCCTCAACGCAGGCCATGTCAGTGTACAGGGTCGTCCCTTGAAGCCTGGTATCGGTGAAGGGTGAGCAGAAGTAGGGTCCCATTTGAAAAAGAAGGCCAGCGTCCATAGCTGTCCTATTTGGCCTGAAAGAATGCGTTCGTCAAGGGTCCAGTAGTAGGCAGCCGCCCGCCGTCGCATGTGTGGCCTGGAAATCTAATGCGAGTATGAAATTGTTTCGGCGAATCCACCAAAGAGGAATACAGGGCTCGGGGACGAAGTCAAACGGGGGGAGAAGGAAGGACAGTAGTCTAATATAATTAGGACAGTATTTGGAGGAATCGAATCAAGCACGGTGATGTTGGGTTGCGACTTTCTGGGATAGATACCGGGAAGCTTAGAGCTTACATGATCAAGAAGAGTGAATTGACGGAGGTACACGTGACATGAGCCTCACCAGACACAAACGTGATGATGTGATCCAGGGTTCTCCGTCGACCGTGAGTAGCACTCCGCCCTGTGTCCCAGCGAGTTGATATGGTTGCGTTGAATGTTTGCAGAAGGCGATGCCCGCTCCTATTTCCCCCCTCGAACAAGGTCGCCTAGTCACGGATGCCGAGCGTTGAAGTCCACCTGTAGATACTTCCTTCGTCTGTTGGAAGAGGAGTGCAGCCACAACTCACTTACCAGGGCGCAGTACACATTGCAGACCCGGATTCTTGCCATTTCCCACAAGCCACACTCAACAGGGCAGCTGAATAGGTCTGTCTGCATCGTTGGAGTTGCGGAGAATCGGAGTGCTGGATGGAGGAAATGAATATAACAATGAGGCCATTCCGCGAACGTGGTGGACATTAGAAATAAACCCCTGGAAGAGTTGGTGCAACCCGGATTGGGAAACTTTTGGAAATTTTTTTTTTGAAAAACGCCACAAAGCTTCCTGTATGAAAACCACCTATGGGGTGACTGTACATAAGTCCTGAAGGGTAGCAAGTTTATCAAACGCCGTAACACACCGCAAGCATTCCATTACACAACGTGTAGATGTTGGAGCCTGTTTCGAACTGTAAATGCTTTTTGTTAACGAGAATCCAATGTGGAGGGAAGCAGCGAGAACCAGGTGGTTTAGGAGAGGGGCCCAGCACGGTCACTCGAGTCCTCAAGGCGAGAGGCAAAGAGTCCAGTTTCTCCGTGACTCAATGTGACCTGCGGAGATTAGAACTTTCTGTGACTCTGCCAGGGTAATCGTGTGGACTTAGTGTTGGCTTGGGCTGGTAGCCACACTAGTAAGCCGGGCATCGATAGCGTCCCAGGCGTGAATTCAAATGGAAGCACAACGGTCCATCAGTTTTTGTCCACACAATGCGGAGAGCTTTGGACCCGTGGGGAGGGAGACGCAGGAGGGACCAGGGTGTGGCTGCAAGTGACTAGCGGAGGCGGCGGGCGGAGGTGCAGGTGTCGTGGAACTGCGGCTTTAAACGCCTGGCACATCCATGACAGACACTCCAATCCTGGCTCTTGACAACGAGAACACCGCCAGTGTGTGGTGTCAACAGGATGCGGAGGTGGGGTGTGGTCTCCAGTGGCCGGGGGTGGTGGTGGGGGGGGCGCGGTGAGGGCAAGTGCGGGAGTCCGTGAACCGCCAGCACACCATGCACAACTCGTTTTCCAGGCCCGAACATTACCCGCGAAATATGCCCAATACCCCAGCACTGAAGCATGAGGCTGTCATTGTGTAGTAACGGAACTCGCAGGGTGGCAGACTTTGAGAAAACTAAATGGAAAACTAGATGGGGGTGGGTCGTGTCGTCCATGTTACTACTATTCTGCTGATAGGCTTACCGTCCTGATGGGAATCGACGAGCAGAGTAAACACCAATCAAGTTCCTTCTAGGGAGGGTCGCACACCCACTGATACGAGTGACGAGTAATGTCGGCCAGTTTTGGCGGGTCCTGTCAGGCGATCTTGGGGCGTAAGCGTAAAGAGGCCCCCCCCCAAAAAAAAAAAAAAAAAAAAAAGAAGCCGAGAAGTCCCCTTCATAAGCACTTCCACAACTCCAAGCGAACCCTAGCAGTATATATAACAAAGCGAGAGGTCCCCCAAACCGCCCTGACATCTTTGACCTCATCCAAGTCACGCTTGAGGTGAAAGAAACGCACGATTTCACTCCGCCAGCCACCGTAACTTCACATCGACCGACGGGTTGTCCTCGAACATGATTTCAGGTATTCACCACGGGCGCAAAAGCTGGAGGGGGGCGGAGGCCGGGAAGGCGGAGGTCGGGAAGGCAGTAGGACATGGGAAGAGGTGGATCGGTGTCACGGGAGTCACTACACTGATCAGAGTTACCTTCTTCAGACGGAGTGCCTTGGAGAACAGGAGTTGAAGCTCCCCACTGCGTTTGAGCACGTCGTCCATGAGTGCGGCTTGGAAGCGGACACAACATATGATCACAGCGGAGCGGGGCGTGGAGGGCAGGCCGGGGACCACCAAGGCAGGTAACGTGCCTCTGTCCAGCTGAATGAGACAGGCGGGCCAGGTGTCGTTAGCCTGCTCGTCCTTCACACTATTCAAGAAGGTCTTCCTCTACCCCAGGGAAGGGCCTGGGCCCGTGTAGCTCATGCGCCCCTACCTCTTGGCGGCGGCACCACGAAACAGGCTGAGTCCACTCGCGACAGACTTGGATACTTCCAGACTTAGGTAAGGGTATGGGGGAGTGTACGAGGCAGTGAAGTAGGCAACGTCCACTCACCACCGCGTCTCCACAGAGACTGGAGAGATAGAGAGACAGAGAGAGGAGAGAGAGAGAGAGAGAGAATAGAGAGAATAAGAGAGAGAGAGAGAGGAGAGAGAGAGAGAGAGAGAGAGAGAGAGAGGAAGGAGAAGATAGAGAGAGAGACAAATAAGATACATACAGACAGATAGACAGACAGCAGATAGACAGACAGACAGAGAGACACAACAGACAGAGAGAGACACACGACAGCGAGACACACACATCCAAGAGACAAAGAGAGAGAGAGTCTGTCATTGCTGCGTCACAATCTCGTAAATATTAGAATTCTTCGCTGCCAGGAAATCTGATACCCAAATTTTTATCGTCTCAGAACTACGAGGAGACAGCCTTCCGTTTGACTTTATCCCGCACACCCCCCTTCTTCCATTCCAGCCTTGAACCTCCATGAAAAGGGACCCAAATGGGGGATTCCTTACTACCTAGATTGCCTGTACGAAGAGTGTTGTGTGGGGGGGGACAGGAGGGAGGGGTCTTTGTATTTTTTTGCTATCTGTATATGTCCATGAACTATTTATCGGTGGTGGTGAGGTTGTCCAGGGGGTTTGGGGTATTGGGAGGTTGTTGTAGTTGTTGTTGTGTTTTTGGTGTTTTGTTTGTGGAAGGTTTTTAGGTTTTTGTGGGGTGTTTGTTGATGTTTGTGAAAGGTAGGTTAGTTGTTTTGGGAGGTTGTTAAAGTTTTACCGGTTTTTTAGGGTTTTTATGGGGGGGTTTTGTTGTTTGTGGAAGGGTGTTGTTAGTGAGTTGGAGTGTAGAAGGTTTTTTTTTAGTTTGAGGGGTTGTTAGGTGGGGTGTTGATAGTTGTGGGAAAGTTTTTTGTAGGTTGTAGATTAGTTGTTAGTGGGGTGGTTTTGTTTGCAGAAGGTTGTTTAGGTTTAGGTTTTGTAGGTAGGTACTTAGGGGGTAGATAGGTAGAGTAGGTAGGTATTTTATAGGGTTTTAGGTTTTGTTAGTGAAGTATGAGTGTTTAGGAGTTTTTTAGTGATTTTGATGTAGTGTTGTTGCCTTAAAAGGGGGGTCACACTACATTTTTCCGTCTAGTTAAAGTCTCCGTTGGTTTTTTCCCCCTCTGACTATTAGTCCCCTCTGAAACAGTCAGTCTAGTAACGATCGTGATCGTCTTTATATGGAAAGTTAAGCAACTTTCTAGTCAAATCAAAATCCATAGTGATTCTTTAAATATTCGTATAACAGGATTTTTTTGGGGAAAAAAATAATTCAATACATTTGAAAGATGAAAATATTCAAGTGATATGCACAGTAGATACTTTAAAGCCAGTTTTATAAAAAAGGCAACAGTCTCTCGCATGATCGATTGGTTTTTATATTTTTTAAGACACCTCAAATCGTTTATCATCTTCGACTTCACTTTTAATTATAGCAAATGCTGTGGGCACGTATTCGAAGAAAATTTTTCAAAATAAGGGGCGGGGGTGACCCCACACCCCGCCCA
>JACEEZ010021185.1:0-20008 GCA_016584305.1 Chionoecetes opilio | reverse complement strand
TTTTTTTTTAACTACTGTAATCTTATAATAGGAAAGGTTTGAGAAACTTTTTATTGTGATAAATTTGGGTATATTTATACGTGTTTTTCATAGTTTCTTTTTAAATTGTAGTGTTATATCATTAAAAAGGAATTTAACTTATGATAATGCTTTTATGCCCTCAAATTTTTTTTCTTTTAAATGATTTTAGCTAGTTTCGGTAAATATATAGTTTGTTTTCCTACAAATTGACGAAAACAATCCTTTTTTAGAATAATTTGCACCTATAAGTAGCTTACATTACATTAAGCTAATAAATAAAGAGTAAGAGGGTTATTTATTGTGATATAACGGTATATTGCAAGCGTTTTTCATATTTCTTGTAACTGTAGCGTTATTGTATATATAAAAGTGATACTTATTATATTGCTATAATGCCCGTCAGGGGGGCAAGGTTGGTAGAGACGTGAGCTAGCAATGTGCGCGTCCCTGTGCATTCGGTCAGCGGTTCGAGTCCACCTAGTTCGTGTTGACGTGGGGGCGCTTTGTATAGTCAATAACCTTGTAGTTGGTACTTGCAAAGTGTCTAGATAGGTTTAAAATCTTATCTTATTTTATATTGCTATAACCCATAAATGTAGTTTTTCAATGATTTTAGCTATTTTATCAGTGATATATAGCTTTTTTTCCTACAAATTGAAGTATAAAATCCTCTTTTTTGAATAATTTGCACCTATTTTGTAGCTTACATTACATTAAGCTATTAATAGAAGAGTCAGAGGTTATTTATTGTGATATAACGGTATATTGCAAGCGTTTTTCATAGTTTCTTCTAAACTGTAGCGTTTAATTGTATCTATCCAAGTAGTTTACTTGTTATATTGCTATTACCCATAAAATGTAGTGTTTTTTCATGCATTTTTAGCTAGTTATCAGTGTATATCGCTGTTTTCCTATAAATTGAGAGTATAAAATCCTCTTTTTAGAATAATTTGCACCTATAGTACTTACATTACAGTTAACTATTAAATCGAAGAGTAAGAGGTTTTATTGTTATTAACGGTATATTCACGCGTTTTTCATAATTTTATTGTAAACTGTAGCGTTATTGGATAAATACAGAGTAGTTTTACTTATCATATTGCTATAAACCCTTAATATGTAGTGTTCTTCATGATATTGGCTATTATTCGTTTGTATCAAAGCTGTTTTCCTACAAATTGAAGTATAAAAAGGCCTCTTTTTAGAATAATTTGCATCTATAGTAGCTTACAATTACATTAAGCTATTAAATAGATAGAGTAAGAGGTTATTTTTGTGATATAAACGGTATATTGCAAGCGTTTTTCATAGTTTCTTGTAACTGTAGCGTTATTGTATATATACAAGACTTTTACTTGGATCATATTGCTATAAACCCAAAAATGTAGTGTTTTTCAATGATTTTTAAGGCTAGTTTCAGTGAAGAGTTGTTTTTATTCTACAAATTGAAGTATGTTTCTTTATATCTGTAGCCAAATAACTTTTTATATTTTGCTGCAACTATATTTTATACAAATTATAGCTAAAAATATGTATTTTTCATAAAATTTATGTAAAAATTTGAATCTTAAAAACAACGTTTTTTCAAAGTGTTTATGTATTTTTGAAGCCTAAAAAAATGGTCAGAAGTTTGACATTATCAGCACTTTTACACAACTATATTTTTACAAATATTATGAGCTTAAATATGGTATTTTTCATATTAATTTATGTATCAATTTTATTCTTAAAAACAGAACGTTTTTTTCAAGTGTTTAATGTATTTTTGAAGGGCTACAGAAATGTCGAAAATTGATATTTATTCAGGCCCTTTTTTAGAAGAAATAGAGATAGAGATTAGAATAGAGAAATTCAAAATTTGGAATTAAGTTGATTTCGTTAGAAATTGCTATTTTTAAACTACTGTAACTTATAATATGAGTTTGAACTCTATATTGTGATACATTGTAAATTATACGTGTTTTTCCATAGTTTTCTTCTTAATTGTAGTGTTATATCATTAATAGAAGGAATAACCTTATATAATGCTTTAAAACCCACAAATGTGTTCTTTCAAAATGGTTTTAGCTAGTTATTGTGATTATATAGCTGTATTCCTACAAATTGTAAGTATACAATCCTCTTTTTTAGAAATAATTTGGAACCTATAGTAGCTTACTTCTTAATCTAATACATAGAAGAGTAGAAGGGTATTTATTGTGAATAACCGGAATTGCAAGCGTTTTTTTCATAGTTTCTTGTAACTGTAGCGTTATTGTATATATACAAGTAGTTTTACTTATTAATTGCTATAACCCCTAAAATGTAGTGTTTTCCATGTATTAGCTTTTATCGTGATATATAGCTATTTTCCTACAAATTGAAGTAATAAATCCTCTTTTAGAACAATTTTGCACCTATTAGTAGCTTACATTACATAGCTATTAATAGAATAGTAAAGAGGTTATTTATTGTGATATAACTGTATATTGCAGGCGTTTTTTCTAGTTTCTTCTAAACTGTAGCGTATTGGTATATTTAACAAGTATTTTACTTATTTTTGCTATAAACCCCATAAACTGTACTAATTTCAATGATTTTAGCTAGTTATCGTGATATATAGCTGGTTTTTTCCTACAAATTGAAGTATAAAATCCTCTTTTAGAATAATTTGCACCTATAGTACTTACATTACCATGTAGCTATCAAAATTAGAAGAGTAAGCAGGTTATTTATTGTGATATAACGGTAATATTTGCAAAAGCGTTTTTCATAGTTTCTTGTAAACTGTATCGTGTTGGTATATATACAATATTTTTTAACTTATCATATTGCTATAAACCAATAAAATGTAGTGTTTCAATGATTCTTAGCTATTTATCGGTGATAACACGCTTTTTTCCTACAAATTGAAGTGTAAAAATCCTCTTTTTAAAGAATAATTTGCACCTAATAGTACTTACATTACATTAGCCTAAAATAGAAGAGTAAGAGGTTATTTTATTGTGATTTACGGTATATTGCAAGCGTTTTTCATAGTTTCTCTAAAACTGTAGCGTATTTGTATATTACAGTAAGTTTTACGTTATTATATTTGCTATAACCAATAAAATGTAGTGTTTTCCATGATATTAGCTAGTTATCCGTGATATATAGCTGTTTTCCTACAATTGAAGTACAAAATCCTCTTTTAGATATATGCACTATAGTAGCTTACATTACTTAAGCTTATTAAATAGAAGAGTAAGAGGTTATTTATTGTGATATAACGGTATATTGCAAGCTTTTTCATAGGTTTTTTTTTTTCTTGATAAAACTGTAGCGGTTAATTGTATATATAACAAGTAGTTTTACTTATCATATTGCTATAAACCCATCAAATGTAGTGTTTTCATGATTTTAGCAGTTTCAGTGAAGAATGGTTTTTTCTACAAATTGGAAGTAAGATTTCATTATATCTGTAGCTAAATATCTTTTATATTTTCACAACTATATTTTACAAAATGAATAGCTAAAAATATGTATTTTCATGAAATTTTAGATATCAATTTTAATCTTAAAACCAATGTTTTTTTGCAGAATTTAATGTATTTTTGAAATGCCCTAAATAATGTCGAAAATTTTTACATTATTCAGACCCTTTTACACAACTATATTTTTACAATGTTATGAGCTAAAAATATGAGTTTTTTTCATGAAATTTAGGTATCAAATTTTAATCTTAAAAACACGTTTTTTCCAAGTGTTTTTAATATGTATATTTTTGAAAGCCTAAAAATGTCAAAATTTGACATTATTCAGCACTTTTACACACTATATTTAACATTATTATGACTTAAATATGTATTTCTCAAGTAATTTATGTATGCATTTTATTCTTAAAACAATGTTTTTTCAGTAATTTTAATATATTTTTGAAGGGCTAAAAAAGTGGATGTCGAAATTGACATTACTTCAGCTCTTTTTTATGATAGGGAAATTCCAAAATTGGAATTATAGTTTGTTTTTCGTTAGAAATTGCTATTTTAAAACTACTGTAAGCTTATAATAACAGTTTGAAAGACTATATTGTGATACAATTGTATATTAATACGTGTTTTTTTCATAGTTTTCTTTTTCTTCTTAATTGTAGTGTTTGTATCATTATAGAAGGAAGTTACCTATGATATGCTTTATACCCACAAAATGTGTTCTTTTTAATGATTTTAGCTATTATCGGTGATATATAGCTGTTTTCCTCAAATTGAAGTATACAATCCTTTCTTTAGATATTTTTGCACCTATAAGTAGCTTACCTACATTAACTATTAAATAGAAGAGTCAGAGTTATTATTGTGTACATAAAACGGTATATTGCAAGAGCGTTTTTTCATAGTTTCTTGTAAACTGTAGCGTTTTTGTATATATACAGTAGTTTTACTTATCATATTGCTATAAAACCCATAAAATGTAGTGTTTTCATGATCTTAGCTATTTTCGGTGATATACCAGTCTGTTTTTCTACAAATTGAAGTGTAAAATCCTCTTTTTAGAATAATTTGCAGCCTAAATAAGTCGCTTACATTTACATTAAACTATAATAGAAGAGTAAGAGGTTATTTATTGTGATATAACAGTATATTGCAAGCGTTTTTTTCATAGTTTCTTCTAAACTGTAGCGTTCTGTAGATATACAGGTAGTTTTTACTTATTATATTGCTATTAAACCCATAAAATGTAGTGTTTTCAATGATTTTATCTAGTTATCAGTGATATTATTAGCTGTTTTCCTACAAATTGAAGTACAAATCCTCTTTTTAGAATAATATGCACCTATAATACTTACATTACATTAAGCTATTAATAGAACGAGTAAGTAGTTTATTTATTGTGATATAACGTAATTGCAAGCGTTTTTCATCGTTTCTTGTAGTCACTGTAGCGTATTGTCTAATATCCAAGTAGTTTTACTTATCATATTGCATAAACCCTAAATGTAGTGTTTTCAATGATTTTAGCTATTATCAGTGAAGATTGTTTTTTTTTTCTACATTGAAAATTGCAGTAATTTCTTTATATCTTGTAGCTAAATTGCTTTTTTATTTGCTACCAACTATATTTTACAAAATTAATAGCTAAAAATATGTATTATTTCATGGGGGAAAATTTAGATATCAATTTAATCTTAAAAATGTTTTTTTCAAGAACTTTTAATTGGGGTTTTTTTTTTTTATTTTTGAATGCTTAAATAATGTCGAAATTTTACCATTATTCAGCACTTTACACAACTATTTTTACAATGTTATGAGCTAAAAAAAATATGTATTTTTCTGAAATTCGATATCACTTTTAATTCTTATAAACCAATGTTTTTTCCAAGTATTTTAATTGTATTTTTGAATGCTAAATAATGTCAAAATTTGACATGATTCAGCACTTTTACACAACTATGTTCTATTCTACAATATTATGAGCTTAAAATATGTTATTTTTCATGAATTTATCTATCAATTTTTTCTTAAAAACACCTTTTTCAAGTGGTTTTAATGTATTTTTTGAAGGCAAAAAAATGTCGAAATTGACATTATTCAGCCCCTTTTTATGATAGAGAAAATTTCAAATGTGGATTTATAGTTGTTTTCGTTAGAAATTGCTATTTTAAAATACTGTAATCTATAATAGGAGTTTTGAGACTCTATAATTGTGATACAATTTTATATTATTCGTGTTTTTCATATTTCTTCTAATTGTTATTGTTATATCATTAATAGAATGAATTTACTTATGATAATGCGTTATACCCTCAAAATGTGTTCTTTTCAATGATTTTCAGCTGAGTTATCGTGATATATAGCCTGTTTTTCCTACAAATTGAAGTATAAATCCCTTTTTTTTTAGAATATTTTTGGAACCTATCGAGTAGCTTACATTACATTAGCTAATAATCGAAGAGTAAGAGGGTTTTTTATTGTGATATAAACGGTATATTGCAGCGTTTTTCAATAGTTTCTTGTAAACTGTAGCGTTTATTGGATATATATAGTAGTTTTACTTTCATATTGCTATAAACCCATAAAATGTAGTGTTTCATGATATTGCTATTTATCGGTGATATATAGCTATTTTCCTACAAATTGAAGTATAAAATCCTCTTTTTGAACAATTTGCACTATTAGTGCTACATTACATTAAGGCTATTAATAGAATAGTAAGAGGTTATTTTATTGTGGGATATAACTGTAATATTTGCAGGAGCGTTTTTTCATAGTTTTTCTTCTAACCTGTAGCGTTATTGTATATATACAAGTAGTTTTACTTTATTAGATTGCATAAACCCATAAAATGTAATAATTTCAATGATTTTAAGCTAGTATCAGTGATTATATAGCTGTTTTCCTAACAATTGAAGTATAAAATCCTCTGGTTTTAGATAATTTTGCACCTTATAGTAGCTTACATTACATTAAGCTATTAAATAGAAGAGTAAGAGGTTATTTCTTGTGCTATAACGGTATATTGCAAGCGTTTTTCATAGTTTCTTGTAAACTGTAGCGTTTTGGGGGGGGGGGGTATATATACAAGTAGTTTTACTGTCCATATTGCTATAACCCATAAAATGTAGTGTTTTTCCAATGATCTTAAAGCTCTTATCGGTGATATACAGCTGTTTTCCTACAAATTGAGGTGTAAATCCTCATTTTTGAATAATTTGCACCTATAAGTAGCTACATTACATTAAGCTAATAAATATGAAGAGTAAGAGGTTATTTATTGTGATATAGACGCTATATTGCAAGCGTTTTTCATAGTTTTCTTCTAAACTGTACTGGGGGGGGGGCGTTATTGTATAATACAGGTAAGTTTTTACTTATTATTATTGCTATAAACCCATAAATGTATATTTTCAATGTTTTTAGGCTGTTATTCATGATATAGAGCTGTTTTCCTACAATTGAAGTAAAAATCCTCTTTTAGAATAATATGCACCTATAAGTAGCTACATTTACATTAAGGCTATTAAATAGAAGAGTAAGAGTTTTTTATTGGTGATATAACGGTATCATTGCAAGCGTTTTTCATCGTTTTCTTGTAAACTGTACGTTATTGTATATATACAAGTAGTTTTACTTATCAAATTGCTATAAAACCCATAAGAGGTATGTTTTCAATTATATTAGCTTATTTATCGTTGATATATAGATGTTTTCCTACAATGAAGTATACAATCCTTTTTTTTAGATATTTGGCCCTATAAGTATCTTACATTATATTAAGTTAATAAATAGAGAGTAAGAGGCTATTTATTGTGATATAATGGTATATTGCAAGCGTTTTTCATATTTTCTTGTAAACCTGTAGCGTTATTGTATTTTACAAGTAGTTTTTACTTATCATATTGCTATAACCCATAAAATGGTAGTGTTTCAATGATATTAGCTAATTTATCGGTGATATACTAGCTTATTTCGCTACAAATTGAAGTATAAAATCCTGCTTTTTAGAATAGCTTTGCACCGTAAGTACTTACATTACATTAAGCTATTAAATAGAGGAGTATGAGGTTATTTATTGTGATATAACGGTATATTGCAAGCGTTTTTTATATTTTTTTCTAACTGTAGCGTTATTGTATATATACTAGTAGTTTTACATATTATATTGCTATTAAACCCATAAAATGTAGTGTTTTCAATGATTTAGGCTAGTTTCAGTAATATATAGCTGTTTTTTCTACAAATTGAATGTATAAATCCTCTTTTAAGCTATAATTTGCACCTATAAGTAGCTTATATACATCTAAGCTATTGGAAATAGAGAGTAAAGAGTTTATTTTTGTGATATACGGTATATTGCAAGCGTTTTTTCATAGTTTCTTGTAACTATAGCGTTATTGTATATATACAAGTAGTTTTACTTATCATATTGCTGCTATAAACCCATAAAATGTAGTGTTTTCATGATTTTACTAGTTTTCCGTGAATAGTTTTTTTTTTTTTTACAAATTGAAGTATATTTCTTTATATCTGTTAGCTAAATAAGCTTTTTATATTTGGCTAAAACTATATTTTACAAATTATACTAAAAATATGTATTTTTTTTCATGAAATTTAGATATCAATTTTAATCTTAAAACATGTTTTTTGAATTTTAATGTATTTTTGGAAATGCTAAATAATGGTCGCAATTTACATTATTCAGCACTTTTACACACCTATATTTTCAATGTTATGCGCTAAAAAATATGAATTTTTTCATGAAATTTAGGTATCAATTTTAATCTTAAAAAACAACGTTTTTCCAAGAAGTGTTTTTAATGTATTTTTTTGAAAGCTAAAAAATGTCGAAATTCGCACTTTTACACAACTATATTTTACAATATTATGAGCTTAAAATATGTATTTTTCATGTAATTTATGTATCAATTTTATTCTTAAAAACACACTTTTTTTCAAGTGTTTTAATGTATTTTTGAAGGGCTAAAAAAAGTCGAAAATTTGACATTATTCAGCCCCTATTAGAAGAATAGAGATAGAGATTAGATAGAGAAATTCAAATGGGATTATGTTGTTTTCGTAGAAATTACTATTTAAAACTACTGTAAGCTTAAATAGGAGTTTGAGACCTCTATATTTTGATACAATTGTATATATACGTGTTTTTTTTCATAGTTTCTTCTTATGTAGTGTTCTATCATAAATAGAAAAAATTTACCTTACTGATAATGCTTTATACCCACAAATGTGTTCTTTTCAATGATTTTAGCTAGTTATCGGTTATATATAGCTTGTTTTCTTTACAAATTGAAGTAAACAATCCTTGTTTAGAATATTTGCACTTATAGTAGCTTACATTACATTAAGCTTTTAAATAGAAGAGTCGAGGTTTTTATTTATTGTGATATACGGTTATTGCAAGCGTTTTTCATAGTTTCTTGTAAACTGTTAGCGTTTTTTTTTGTATATATACAAGTAGTTTTACTTATCATATTGCTATGAAACCCTAAAATGTATTTTGTCAATGATCTTAGCTATTTATCATGATATACAGCTGTTTTCCTACAAATTGAAGTGTAAATCCTCTTTTTAGAATAATTTGCACTATAAGTAGCTTACATTACATTACGCTAATAATAGAAGAGTAAGAGGTTATTTTTTTGTTTTATATCGGTATATTTGCAATGCGTTTTTTCATAGTTTTCTTCTAAACTAGTAGCGTTTATTGTATATATACAACAGGTAGTTTTTAACTTATAATATTGCTATAACCCATAAATGTTTAGTGTTTTCATGATTTAAGCTAGTTATCAGTGATATCTAGCTGTTTTTCTAAAATTTAAGGTACAAACTCCCTCTTTTTAGAATAATATGCACCTATAAGTAGCTTACATTACATTAACCTATTAAATATAGATAAAGAGGTTATTTATTGTGATATAACGGTAATATTGGGCAGCGTTTTCATAGTTTCTTGTAAACTGTACGTTATTGTATATATCCAAGGTAGTTTTCTTATCATATTGCTATAACCCATAAAATGTATGTTTTCAAATGATTTTAGCTAGTTTATCAGTGAAGATGTTTTTTTTTTCTACAATTGAAGTATATTTCTTTATATCGTAGCTAAATAGCTTTTTATATTTGCTACACTATATTTTACAATTAATAGCTAAAAATATGTATTTTTCATGAAATTTTAGATATCAATTTTAATCTTAAAAACATGTTTTTCAAGATTTTAATGTATTTTTGAAATGCTAAATAATGTCGAAATTTTACATTATTCAGCACTTTTACACAACTATATTTTACAATGTTATGAGCTAATATGTATTTTCATGAAAATGTAGATATCATTTTAATCTTATTAAACAATGTTTTGTTCAAGTATTTTAATGTATTTTTGAATGCAAATATTTCAAATTTGACAATGATTCAAGCACTTTTACAACAACTATGTTTTACAATATTATGAGCTTTAAATATGTATTTTTCATGAAATTTACTATCACTTTTATTCTTAAAAACAACGTTTTTTTTCAGTGTTTTAATGTATTTTGAAGGCTTAAAAAAAGTCGAAAATTGAATTATTCAGCCTTTTTAATGCTAGAGAATTCAAAATGTGGATTTATATTTTTTCGGGGGGGGGGGGGGGGGGGGTGTAGAAATTGCTATTTTAACTACTGTAAGCTTTATAGGCGTTTGAGACTATATTGGTGATACACATTGTATATTATACGTGTTTTTCATAGTTTCTTCTTAATTGTATTGTTTATATCATAATAGCAAGGCAATTTACCTTATGATAATGCTTTATACCCTCAAAATTGTGTTTCTTTTCAATGATTTTAGCTAGTTATCTGTGATATATAGCTGTTTTCCCCTACAAAGGAGGGGGGGGAAGAAGTATAAAATCATTTTTTTAAGAAAATAATTTTGGACCTATAAGTAGCTTACATTACATTAAGCTAATAAATTAGAAGAGTAAGAGTGGTTTTTATTGTGATATAACGGTATTGCAAGCGTTTTTTTCATAGTTTCTTGTAAACTGTAAGCGTTATTGATCTATATAAGTAGTTTTTACTTTATCATATTGCTATAAACCCATAAAGGTTTAAAAAAAAAAAGTGTTTTTCAATTATATTAGCTATTTAATCGTGATATATAAGCTAGTTTCCTACTAATTGAAGTATAAAATCCTCTTTTTAGAACAATTTGCACCTATTAGTAGCTTACATTACATTAAGCTATTAAATAGAAGAGTAAGAGGTTATTTTTGTGATATAACGGTAATATAGCAATTCGTTTTTTCATAGTTTCTTCTACTTTAGCAGTATTGTATAATATACAGTGTTTTACTTATTATATTGCTATAAACCCATAAAATGTAATATTTCAATGATTTTAGCTAGTTATTCAGTGATTATAGCTGTTTTCCTTCCTACAATTTGGAAGTATATAAAATCCTCTTTTTAGATAATTTGGCACCTATAAGTAAGCTACATTTACATTAAGCTATTAAATAGAAAGAGTAAGAGGTTATTTATTGTGATATAACGTTATTCAGGCCGGTTTTTCATATTTCTTGTAAACTTTTAGCGTTTTTGTATATATCATAGTTTTACTTGTCATGATGCTATAAACCCATAAATGTAGTGTTTTCAAGGATCTTAAGCTATTTTCGGTGATATACAGCTGGTTTTCCTACAAATTGAGGTGTAAACATCCTCTTTTTAGAATAATTTGCCACCTATAAAGTAGCTTACATTACATTAAGCTATTAAATAGCAGAGTAGAGGTTATTTATGGTGATATAACGGTATATTGCAAGCGTTTTTTTTCATAGTTCTTGTAAACTGTAGCGTTTTGTATATATAAAGTATTTTTACTTGTCATATTGCTATAAACCCTAAAATGTAGTATTTTCAATGTTTTTTAGCTAGTGTATATCAGTGATATATAGCTGTTTTCCTACAAATTGAAGTACAAATCCTCTTTTTTTAGCATAATATGCACCTAGAAGTATGCTTACCTTACATACGCTATTAAATAGAAAGTAAGAGTTAGTTATTGTGATATTAACGGTATATTGCCAGCGTTGTTTCATAGTTTCCTTGTAAACTGTAGCGTTTATTGGTAGATATACAAGTAGTGTTTACTTATCATATTGCTATACCCATAAAATGTAGTTGTTTTCATTATTTAGCTATTTATCGTTGATATATAGATAGTTTTTCCTATCAAATTTAAGTATCAATCCCTTTTTTTAGAATAATTTGGACCCTATAATAGCTTACATTATCTTAAGTTACTAAATAGAAGAGTAGAGGTTATTTATTGTATATTGGTATATTTGGTAAAAAAAACAAGCGTTTTTCATATTTTCTTGTAAACTGAACTGTAAGCGTTATTGTAATTTACAGTAGTTTTACCTTATCATATTGCCTATAACCCATAAATGTAGTGTTTTCATGATATTAGCTATTTATCGTGATATATAGCTGTTTTCCTACAAATTGAAGTATAAAATCCTCTTTTTTAGAATAATCTGCACCTATAAATAGCTTACATTACATTAACTATTAAATGAAGAGTATGAGGTTATTTATTGTGATATAACGGTATATTGCAAGCGTTTTTTATAGTTTCTTCTAATCTGTAGCGTTATTGTATATATAGCTAGTAGTTTTTTACATATTATATTGCTATAAACCCATAAAATGGTATGTGTTTCAATGATTTTAGCTATTTATCAGTAATATATAGCTGTTTTCCTAGCAAATGAAGTATAACATCCTCTTTTTCGAATAATTGGGCTCACTATAGTATCTTATATTACATTACGCCTTTAACAGAAGAGTAAGATGTTATTTAATTGTGATATTAACGGTATATTGCAAGCTTTTTCATAGTTTCTTGTAAACTATAGAGTTATTGTATATATACAAGTAGTGTTTACTTATCCTATGCTGCTATATAAAACCCCATAAAATGTAGTGTTTTCAATGTTTTAGCTAGTTATCAGTGAGAGGTTTTTTTTTTTTCTACAAATTGAAGTATATTTCTTTATATCTGTAGCTAAATAGAATTTTATATTTGCTACAACTATATTTTTTTTCAAATTAATAGCTAAAAATATGTTATTTTCATGAATTTAGATTCAAATTTTATTCTTAAAAAGGTTTTTCATTCAAGTATTTTAAATGTATTTTTGAGGGTAAAAAATGTCCGAATTAAACTTTATTCAGCACTTTTACACAACTATATTGTATAACAATGTTTAAGAGCTAAAAATTTATTTTTCATGAAATTTAGGTATCATTTTAATCTTAAAAACAACGTTTTCCCAAGTATTTTAATGTATTTTTTGAAAGCCTAAAAAGTCGAAATTTGACATTGTATTCCA
Organism: Chionoecetes opilio; assembly: GCA_016584305.1. Classification (NCBI taxonomy): domain Eukaryota; kingdom Metazoa; phylum Arthropoda; class Malacostraca; order Decapoda; family Majidae; genus Chionoecetes; species Chionoecetes opilio. Next base: position 7,126 of record JACEEZ010021185.1, on the reverse strand, counting down.
GACACTTTTACACAACTATACTTTACAATATTAAGAGCTTAAAATGTGTATTTTTCATGAAAATAATGTATCAATTTTAATCTAAGAAACATCGTTTTTTCAAGTGTTTTAATGTATTTTTGAAGGGCTAAAAAATGTCGAAAATGGACATTATTCAGCCCTTTTTTGGATAGAGAAATTCAAAATGTGGAATTATAGTTGTTTTCGTTAGAAATTGCTATTTTAAACTACTGTAAGCTTATAATAGGAGTTTGAGACTATATTGTGATACAATTGTATATTATACGTGTTTTTCATAGTTTCTTCTTAATTGTAGTGTTATATCATTAATAGAAGGAATTTAACTTATGATAATGCTTTATACCCTCAAAATGTGTTCTTTTCAATGATTTTAGCTAGTTATCGGTGATATATAGCTGTTTTCCTACAAATTGACGTAAACAATCCTTTTTTTAGAATAATTTGCACCTATAAGTAGCTTACATTACATTAAGCTAATAAATAGAAGAGTAAGAGGTTATTTATTGTGATATAACGGTATATTGCAAGCGTTTTTCATAGTTTCTTGTAAACTGTAGCGTTATTGTATATATACAAGAAGTGATACTTATTATATTGCTATAAACCCATAAAATGTAGTGTTTTCAATGATTTTAAATAGTTATCAGTGATATATAGCTGTTTTCCTACAAATTGAAGTATAAAATCCTCTTTTTAGAATAATTTGCACCTATAAGTAGCTTACATTACATTAAGCTATTAAATAGAAGAGTAAGATGTTTTTTATTGTGATATAACGGTATATTGCAAGCGTTTTTCATAGTTTCTTCTATACTGTAGCGTTATTGTATATATACAAGTAGTTTTACTTATCATATTGCTATAAACCCATAAAATGTAGTGTTTTCAATGATTTTAGCTAGTTATCAGTGAAGAGTGGTTTTTTTCTACAAATTGAAGTATATTTCTTTATATCTGTAGCTAAATAGCTTTTTATATTTGCTACAACTATATTTTACAAAATTAATAGCTAAAAATATGTATTTTTCATGAAATTTAGATATAAATTTTTAAATTTTAAAAACAATTTTTTTTCAAAAATTTTATGATTTTTGAAATGCTAAATAAGTCGAAATTTTACTTTATTCACACTTTTACCAACTATATTTAAAATGTTATGAGCTAAAAAATGAATTTTTTCATAAATTTTAGGTAAAATTTTAATCTTAAAAAAAAAGTTTTTCAAGTGTTTTAAGTTTTTTTGAAAGCCTAAAAAATGCCGAATTTGCATTATTCAGACTTTTACACAACTAATTTTACTTTATTATGAGCTGAAAATATGTATTTTCATTTTTATGTATGAATTTTATTCTTAAAAAACAAGTTTTTTCAAGTATTTTAAATTTTTTTGAAGGGCAAAAAAAATGTCAAAAATTGACATTATTCAGCTTTTTTATGATGAGAAACAAAATGTGGATTATATTTGTTTTCGTTAGAAATTGCTATTTTAAATCTGTAAGCTTAAAATGATTTTTGGGGATATTTTGGATACAATGTTATTAAACGGTTTTTTCAATTTTCTTCTAATTTGTAGTGTTATACATTAATAGAAGGGAATTTACCTTATGATAATGTTTATACCCACAAAATTGTTTTTTTTAATGTTTCAGCTAGTTACGGTGAAAAATGCGTTTCCTAAAAAAATTGATGAACAACCTTTTCTTTTAAAATTTTTTGCACCATAAGTAGCTTAAATTAATTAAGCTTTTAAAATAGAAAAGTCAGAGGTTATTTATTGTGATAAAAGGGTATATTGAAAGCTTTTTTATAGTTTCTTGTAAATGTGTTTTTTTTGGATATATACAAGTAGTTTTATTATCATATTATAAAACCCCATAAAATGTAGGTTTTCAAGATTTTAGTTTTTATCGGTGATATACGGGGTTTTTCCCTACAAATGAAGTTAAATCCTCTTTTTAGAATATTTGCCCCTATAATAGTTACTTTACATTAAGCTAATAAATAGAAGAGAAAAGGGGTATTATTTGATATAAAGTATATTGCAAGCTTTTTCTTTATTTTCTTCTAAACTGAGCGTTATTGTTATATACAGGTATTTTTACTTATTATAGCTAAAACCCCATAAAAGTTTTTTTCAAGTTTTTATCTATTTATCAGGATATATACTTTTTTCCAAAAATTTGAAGTACAAAACCCTTTTTTTTAGATAATATCCCAAAAGTAGCTTACTTTACATTAAGCTTTTAAAATAAAGATAAGGGGTTATTTTTGTGATAAACGGTATATTGCAAGCTTTTTTATAGTTTTTGTAAACGTGCGTTATTGATTATACAAGTATTTTTATTATCATTTGCATAAACCCTAAAAATGTGGGTTTTTAAATGATTTTATAGTTATCAGTGAAGAGGGGTTTTTTTTTCAAAAATTGAAGATTTTCTTTAAAATCTGTAGCAAAATAGCTTTTTTTTGACAATATTTTATACAAAAAATAGCAAAAAATTTTGTTTTTTCATAAAATTTTTAGATATCAATTTTAATCTTAAAAACAATTTTTTTTTCAAGAATTTTAATGTTTTTTTGAAATGCTAAATAATTCGAAATTTTTCTTTTTCGCACTTTACACAACTATATTTTACATTTTTATGAGCAAAAAATATTTTTTTTTCTGAAATTTAGATATCAATTTTAATCTTAAAAAATGTTTTTTTAAAAGTATTTTAATGTATTTTTTGAGATGCTAAAAAGTCAAAATTTGCAGTTCAGCATTTTTACACATTTTTGTTTTACAATATTATGACTAAAATTGTTTTTTTTCAAAAAATTTTTATCTATCAATTTTATCTTAAAAACAACGTTTTTTCAAGTGTTTTAATGTATTTTGAAGGGCTAAAAAAGTCGAGAATTGACATTATTCATGGCCGCTTTTTATGATAGGAAAATTCAAAATGTGGATTTATAGTTGTTTTTCTGGGTTAGAAATTGCTATTTTTAAAATACTGTAATCTTATAATAGGATTTGAGGACTCTTATTGTGATACCATTGTATATTATACGTGTTTTTCATATTTCTTCTATTTGTAGTGTTTATATCATTAATAGAAGGAATTTACTCTTAATGAGAATGCTTTATACCCTCAAAATGTGTTTCTTTTCAGAATGATTTTAGCTGTTATCGTGATATATAGCTTTTTCCCTCCAAATTGAAGTATAAAATCCTTTTTTTTTAGATATTTTGGGACCTATAAGTAGCTTATTACCTTAATGCTAATAAATTAGAGAAGTAAGAGGGTTTTTTATTGTGATAATAACGGTATAATTGCAGCGTTTTTCATAGTTTCTTGAAACTGTAGTCGTTTTATTGGATATATATAATAGTTTTACTTATCCTATTGCTATAAACCCATACAATGTAGTGTTTTCATTATATTAGCTATTTATCGGTGATAATAGCTATTTGCGCTACAAATTGAAAGTATAAAATCCTCTTTTTAGAACAATTTGCAGCCTATTAAGTACTTGACATTACATTAACTATTTAAATAGAAGAGTAAGAGGTTATTTATTGTGATATAAACGGTATTTTGCAGTCGTTTTTCATAGTTTCTTCTAAAAACTGTAGCGTTATTGTATATATACAAGTAGTTGTTTACTTATTATATTGCTAATAAACCCATAAAATGTATAATTTCAATGATTTTTTAGGCTAGTTATCAGTGATTATATAGCTGTTTTTTCCTCCAAATTGAAAGTATAAATCCTCTTTTTAGAATATTTGGCACCTATAAGTAGCTTACATTACATTAAGAAGCTATTAAATAGAAGAGTAAGAGGGTTATTTATTGTGATATAACGGTATATTGCACAAGCGTTTTTCATAGTTTCTTGTAAACTGGAGCGTTTTTGTATATATAAGTAGTTTTCCTTGTCATATTGCTATAAACCCTAAATGTAGTGTTTTCAATGATCTTAGCTATTTATCGGTGATATACAAGTCTGTTTCCTACAAATTGAGGTGTAACATCCTCTTTTTAGAATAATTTGCACCTATAAGTAGCTTACATTACATTAAGCTTAATAAATAGAAGAGTAAGAGGTTTATTTATTGTGATATAACGCTAGTATTGGACACGTTTTTTGCATAGGTTCTTGTAAACTGCACGTTATTGTATATTTACAAGTATTTTAACCTTATCATATTGCTATAAACCCTAAAATGGGGTGAGTGTTTTCATGATTCAGCTATTTATCGGTGATATATAGACTGTTTTCCTACAAATTGAAGTATAAATCCTCTTTTTAGAATAATCTGCCACCTATAATTAGCTTACATTACATTAAGCTATTAAATAGAAGAGTATGAGGTTATTTATTGTGAATATAACGGTGATATTGCAAGCGTTTTTTATAGTTTCTCTAACTGTATCGTTATATGTATATATACTAGTAGTTTTACATATTATATTGCTATAGAACCGCATAAAATGTAGTGTTTCATGTATTTTTAGAGCTAGTTATCAGGTATATATAGCTGTTTTTTCTTCCTACAAATTGAAGTATAATCCTCTGTTTTAGATATATTTGCACCTATAAGTATCTGTATATTACATTAAGCTATTAATTAGAAAGAGTAGAGGTTTATTTATTGTGATATACGGTATATTGCAAGCGTTTTTCATAGTTTCTTTGTGAAACTATAGCGTTATTGTATATATACACGTAGTTTTACTTATCATATGCTGCTATAAACCCATAAAAATTTAGTGTTGTCATGATTTTAGCTAGTTATCAGTGAAGAGGTTTTTTTTTTTCTCAAATTGAAGTATATTTCTTTATATCTGTGGCTAAATAGATTTTTATTTGCTACAACTATATTTTTTTCAAAATTAATAGCTAAAAATATGTATTTTTCATGAAATTTAGATATCAATTTTAATCTTAAAAACAACGTTTTTTCAATTGTTTAAATGTATTTTTGAAAGCCTACAAAATGCCCGAAATTTGACAGTTTTCAGTCACTTTTTACACGACTATATTTTACATTATTATGAGCTTAAAATATGTATTTTTCATGTAATTTATGTATGAATTTATATCTTGTAAAAACAATGTTTTTTCAAGTATTTTAATATTTTTGAGGGGCTCAAAAATGTCGAAAATTGACATTATTCAGCTCTTTTTATGATAGACGAAATTCAAATGTGGAATTATGAGTTGTTGTTCGTTAGAAATTGCTATTTTAAACTACTGTACTCTTATAATAGAGTTTGAGACTATCTTGTGATACAATTGTATATATACGTGGTTTTTTCTAGGTTCCTTCTTTAATTGTAGTGTTATATCATTAATAGAAGAATTTACCTTATGATCATGCTTTATAACCCACAAAATGTGTTCTTTTTAATGATTTTAGCTTATTATCCGGTGATATATTAGCTGTTTTCCTACAAATTGAAGTATACAATTCCCTTTCTTTTTAGAATTTTTGCACCTATAAGGTAGCTTACATTACATTAAGCTATTGAATAGAAGAGTCAAGGTTATTTATTGTGATATAACGGTATATTGCAAGGCGTTTTTTCATAGTTTCTTGAACTGTAGCGTTTTTTGTATATATACAAGTATTTTTTTACTTATCATATTCTATAAACCCATAACTGTATGGTTTTCAATGATCTTAGCTATTTATCGGTGATATACAGCTGTTTTCCACTACAAATTGAAGTGTAGAATCCTCTTTTTAGAATAATTTGCACCTATAAGTAGCTTACATTACATTAAGCTAATAAATAGAAGAGTAAGAGGTTATTTATTGTGATATAACAGTATATTGCAAGCGTTTTTCATAGTTTCTTCTAAACTGTAGCGTTATTGTATATATACAGGTAGTTTTACTTATTATATTGCTATAAACCCATAAAATGTAGTGTTTTCAATGATTTTATCTAGTTATCAGTGATATATAGCTGTTTTCCTACAAATTGAAGTACAAAATCCTCTTTTTCGAATAATATGCACCTATAAGTAGCTTACATTACATTAAGCTATTAAATAGAAGAGTAAGAGGTTATTTATTGTGATATAACGGTATATTGCAAGCGTTTTTCAAATTTCTTGTAAACCTGTAGCGTTATTGTATATATACAAGTAGTTTTACTTATCATATTGCTATAAACCCATAAAATGTAGTGTTTTCAATGATATTAGCTATTTATCGGTGATATAGAGCTGTTTTCCTACAAATTGAAGTATACAATCCTTTTTTTTAAGAATAATTTGGACCTATAAGTAGCTTACATTACATTAAGCTAATAAATAGAAGAGTAAGAGGTTATTTATTGTGATATAACGGTATATTGCAAGCGTTTTTCATAGTTTCTTGTAAACTGTAGCGTTAGTGTAAAACAAGTAGTTTTACTTATCATATTGCTATAAACCCATAAAATGTAGTGTTTTCAATGATTTTAGCTAGTTATCAGTGAAGAGTGGTTTTTTTCTACAAATTGAAGTATATTTCTTTATATCTGTAGCTAAATAGCTTTTTATATTTGCTACAACTATATTTTACAAAATTAATAGCTAAAAATATGTATTTTTCATGAAATTTAGATATCAATTTTTATCTTAAAAACAATGTTTTTTCAAGAATTTTAATGTATTTTTGAAATGCTAAATAATGTCGAAATTTTACATTATTCAGCACTTTTACACAACTATATTTTACAATGTTATGAGCTAAAAATATGAATTTTTCATGAAATTTAGGTATCAATTTTAATCTTAAAAACAACGTTTTTTCAAGTGTTTTAATGTATTTTTGAAAGCCTAAAAAATGTCGAAATTTGACATTATTCAGCACTTTTACACATCTATATTTTACAATATTATGAGCTTAAAATATGTATTTTTCATGTAAGTTATGTATCAATTTTATTCTTAAAAACAACATTTTTTCAAGTGTTTTAATGTATTTTTGAAGGGCTAAAAAATGTCGAAAATTGTTATTATTCAGCTCTTTTTTTGATAGAGAAATTCAAAATGTGGAATTATAGTTGTTTTCATTAGAAATGCTATTTTAAACTACGTAAGCTTATAATAGGATTTTGAT
>JACEEZ010021183.1:0-18874 GCA_016584305.1 Chionoecetes opilio | reverse complement strand
CTATACTACATCAAAAATAGGAGCTCAAGAGGCTGCAGACCTACTCAGCCAGCTCCTGTTATTAACTCTCCTATACAGCCCTCTCTCCCTCCATAATTCATCCAGCTCCTTTTTAAAGACACCAATGACTCCGCATTGACCACCTGAGACTGAGTATTTATTTATTGAGACTTTAATGTATCACTCAATGTACAGGTTGAGTTATTTTGCTAACTTGTAAGGTAACTGAATTAAACTGATGCAATACAAAAAATCAAATAGATGTTGTGTCTTTCAGGTTGTACGGTATACTAAAAGCCTCCTCTTACATGGAGTAGAGGAAAGAGATATTGGAATAATTGCACCCTACAGAAAACAGCAAGTCTTTATATTAGGGTAGTTTGTAGACTTTGTATCAACTCAACTCTAATAGTTTTATGTTAATTGCTTTTTAACTAGATATTACGCAGCTGCTGTTTGATTATTGAGCTTGCCTAAATCCTGATCATGTACTTCATTAACCCCTTCCCTCCCAGATCTTTCAGGACTTTGCTATATAAAATCGTCTGTTAGCCATAAAATTACGAAAAGTAACTAAATATACCAAATTAGTTAGTGAGCAAGGATAATAAACAGGTCATATCTATAAAATATTGCTTATATTAATTTGAATCGTCTAATGGTACCCAAATTACAATGGAAATTACGTTCTGGGCCTCAAGGGGTTAAAGGGCTCATGTGGTCACAGTGACAATGACCTTTAGCTATTTTCTCTGCCGGGTTGTCCAGCGTGTGTTTGAGGTAATCTGTTTACTTAACCCCTTGAGACCCAGAACGTAATTTCCATTGTAATTTGCGTGCCATTAGACGATTTTTAGTGAATATAAGCAATATTTTATAGATACATGTATGACCTGTTTAATATCCTTGTCCACTAGCTATTTAGTATAGTAAGCTACTTTTCGTAATTATATGGCTAACAACAGACAATTTTATATAGCAAAGGAAAGATCTGGGCGTGAAGGGGCTAAAGGGCTCATGTGGTCACAGTGACGGGACCCACTAACAGGACTCCTGGGGTTAGGAAAGGGGTTTTATCATGGGTTTATGGGAGAAGGGGGATTCAAGAAGGGGTTTATCAAGGGGTATTATTATTATTTAGTATAATTTTTAGTTTCTGGAGGGGAAGAGGGGTTTATTGGGGTTGTTGTGGGGGTTAGGGGTTGAAGAAGGGTTTATCAGAGGGGTATTATTATTATTTAGTATTATTTACTTGTATAGGGGTTGGGAAAGGGTTGAAGAAGGGTTTATTGTTTTTTTTGTGGGGAAAGGGTTTTTTGTGGGTTTTGTCCTTTAGCTATTTTCTCTGTCGGGTCACCCAGTGTGTGTTTGAGGTCATCTTTTGACTTATAGTAATTATCAACAGTATGACACACGGCTATTATGATGTCTATGGAGATATTTTTTTCTCTCATATTGATACAGGAAAAGCATAACAAATTTTTTTTCTTCAAACTTTCAGATTGAGAAAATACACAAGCTTTTGACGACCTTTGGGATTGACGGGGTGAAAGTAGGATCTGTTGAGGAATTTCAGGGACAAGAGATGAGAGTCATTCTGATCTCCACAGTGAGGTCCTCCGCCAGTGGGATTGAGGTGAAGATCCACAACTATAGTCTATTTTATTTATTATGGTCAAAATGCACTAAGGAAGCCATGCCCCCTGCCTCCCCTGTATTTATCTGTACAGTATATATAAACCAGTAACTGCTATCTTTATTTTATCTTTTAATCTGCTATCTTTAATTTATCTGTATACATAAACCAGTAACTGCTATCTTTTAATCTGCTATCTTTAATTTATCTGTACATAAACCAGTAACTGCTATCTTTAATTTATCTTTTAATCTGCTATCTTTAATTTATCTGTATACATAAACCAGTAACTGCTATCTTTAATTTATCTTTTAATCTGCTATCTTTAATTTATCTGTACATAAACCAGTAACTGCTATCTTTAATTTATCTTTTAATCTGCTATCTTTAATTTACATATCTGTCTATATAAACCAGTAACTGCTATCTTTAATTTATCTTTTAATCTGCTATAAAAGATAGCAGTTACTGGTTTATATATACAGATAAATTAAAGATAGCGGATTAAAAGATAAATTAAAGATAGCAGTTACTGGTTTATGTATACAGATAAATTAAAGATAGCAGATTAAAAGATAAATTAAAGATAGCAGTTACTGGTTTATGTATACAGATAAATTAAAGATAGCAGATTAAAAGATAAATTAAAGATAGCAGTTACTGGTTTATATATACAGATAAATTAAAGATAGCAGATTAAAAGATAAATTAAAGATAGCAGTTACTGGTTTATGTATACAGATAAATTAAAGATAGCAGATTAAAAGATAAATTTTAAAGATAGCAGTTACTGGTTTATATATACAGATAATTAAAGATACGGATTAAAAGTAAATTAAAGATAGCAGTTACTGGTTTATATATAGATAATTAAAGATAGCGGATTAAAAGATCATTAAAGATGCAGTTACTGGTTTATATATACGTAATTAAAGATAGCGATTAAAGATAAATTAAAGATAGCAGTTACTGGTTTATTATATAGATAAATTAAAGATAGCAGATTAAAAGAAATTAAAGATAGCAGTTACTGGTTTATATATAGATAAATTAAAGATAGCGGATTAAAAAAATTAAAGATAGCAGTTACTGGTTTATATATACAGATATGTAAATTAAAGATAGCGGATTAAAAGATAAATTAAGATATCAGTTACTGGTTTATATATACAGATAAATTAAAGATAGCTGATTAAAAGATAAATTAAAGATAGTCAGTTACTGTTTATATATACAGATAAATTAAAGATAGCAGATTAAAAGAAATTAAGATAGCAGTTACTGGTTTATATATAGATAAATTAAAGATAGCGGATTAAAAGATAAATTAAAGATAGCAGTTACTGGTTTATATATAGATAAATTAAGATAGCGGATTAAAAGATAAATTAAAGATAGCAGTTACTGGTTTGCAATAACATACAAGGTCTTTATATTTATTTGACTATAATATCTATATCTATCTTTATTTTAGGAGGATGCTAAGTACAGTTTTGGGGCTTCATTAAATGCTGCAAAAGATTCAACGTTGCAGTCACAAGAGCCCAAGGACTACTGGTGGTGGTGGGCAATCCTATTCTGCTCAGTAGGGATGACTCGTGGAAAGAACTGATTAAATTTAGCATTGAAAAGGGTTCTTATCGAGGTCCTGAACTTCAAGACTATCTAAGCAATGCATTGTAGTACAGAAGTTGGAAGTGTTAGGTGGAAACCAGAAACTTAATCCCTTGAGACCCAGATCTTTCCTTGGCTATGAAATAATTGTCTGTTGTCGAGCCATAAGATACAAAGTCACTTAACATACCAATTAGTAGTGGACAAGAATACTAAACAGGTCTTAGCTATAAAATATTGCTTATATTCACAAAAATCGTCTAATGTAGCTAAATTACAGTGGAAATTACGTTCTGGGCCTCAAAGGGTTAACATAGTATTCCTCGTGTCAGTATGGTAGTTACTCGTTTGCAAGTGTGTTTGTGTGTACATATATACATACTTTTTCATACAAATGGCTTCTCCTTCAGCACATGAGGGGACACAATACAAAGAGAGAGAGAGCAGAGAGAGAGAGTGAGAGAAAGAGAGAGAGAGAGAGAGAGAGAGAGAGAGAGAATGAGAGTAAGAGAAACAGAGAGAGAGAGAGATGGTTTTGTATATTTCTTAAAGGATGTAACTTTGTATGTAAGTGTATACTTGTGTATGCATCACAGTTTGGATTAATGAAAGTACGTATCAATGAAATTTTTTTCTTCGATTGTGAAAAATTATACTGTATTAATTTTTTCTTATTTTTCACTTATGAAAAGCAATCTTGGAACATTGCTTTGCTGTAAATCTAGTTATCTTATGTTTCAAAAATATAGGTGCTTTATTGTAAGTATGCAATGTATTTACAATCAAAGCTTTTCAAAAAGGAAAAATGAAGTTATGTCGGGGTTTTGGGTTATTGATATTAACTTATTTTGCCAAGTGCTTTAATATAGAAGTAAGAACTCGGCAATCAATGTTTTTATTTCTTATGCGGATCATTATTGTCATTTTTGCTGAGCTTGATGAAACAATTTTCACAACCTATGGGGTCTTTGAAATGTAAATTCAAGCTTAAATGAACATTTGATATTCATTAATATTGATTTTATATTAGAGTTCATATTTTTCTTCATGGGTTTATTATAGTTTTCACTTTCAGTATGCATATTATGATGGTGCTTAACCAAGGTTGTGGAAATGTGAGGAGATACACTCTTTCCTGTTTTGATAAATGTTTCTACATACTGTAAGATCATTTAAAAAAAGCCTGTTTATCACATTCTTCAGACTTTAAATAGTTTTGTTATAGAATTTCTGTGAATAGACGAGGATCTCCTCTTCAGATAGTGAGGTATGATTTCCTGTAAATCAGAAATATGAAAATGTAAGAATTTCTTGTGTTCATCAATTACAGAAAATATAGATTAATAGAGAGTACACATATTGTATATAATACTTTAATTATAATGGTTTGTTTATGAACATTGCTACCACATACTAGTGCTTTGAATTAACACCAGATATTAAATGAGTTCATCCTCATCCTGCTATCGTGTCTCAATGTTGTTATTCTGAGGAATTTGATTGAAAGTTCATTAATGGTTGCTCTAGGAATGGCACCCAATAAAATAGATAAAGCAGCTAGAGAGACATGCAGACAGACAGACGGATATAAAACGACTCTTAACTTTTGGTGTTGTCTGTGAGTGTGAAGGAAGTTACATCCTCTTTGTTATCTCAGACGAATTTCCTTTCTTGTGAAACCTCAGTTATGTGTGTAGTCTCGTGGTGCCTGCTGTTGCTGCTCCAGAGACACATCTAAATTAACATTGTGGAATAATACTCCATTGGTAAGTACATAATTCCCTTTGTAGAAAACCTTCCTCGTCAATTTTTGTTCTATCTAGCAATGACCTGTGGCTCACAAAGACATAGCTAAATAGTCAACTGTTAAACTGCTGCTATCATGAAGAGTTGATAAGGGTATGGCAACTGGCAGATAGGCAACAAGCAATCACTTGAAAGAATAGGAGACCATTTACATAATTTGATGGTCGGGAAGAAGGGGGGAAAGGGGAAGGAAGGATAGGAAGAAATAGGCTAAGTAGAGATAATAGGGACACTGAGACAAACCGACAAACCTCTGGATGTGTGTGTATTTAACCAAGTTGTAGCATACAGGGCTTAAGCTATATTTGTGTGGTCCAGCCTGCATGAGGACTTGCACGTGGGGACCCCTGGAGGTGGCGTCGTAGGGTGGGCGAGACGACGCGCCCCTTGCCGTATGCCCCCAATAATTGATTGATTGTCTCCGTGTACTGTTACTGTTGTGTTAGGATATATATATGGCAACACTCTGTATGGCAATCCGCCTCTTGACCTCTCATATAATAGGGTTAACGCGTGACCTTCGGCCTCAGTACCCACTCACTCACTCCCCAGTTTCTGCTTCTTCCCTGCTAACGTGAGTCGTCAGCGAGTGTTATATTATTTTCCCGTCCTAGAAAACTGTGGGCTGTTCATATTTTGCGTGTGTTACTATTTTTCATGTCGCTTTGAAACGTGACTCAATATCTCCTGTGCTTTGCGATATTCTGTGTGTGCCCTATATTTTACCTTATTTGACTCATTTCTGGTTATATTTTTCATCTGAGGTGCCCGCCCATCTCATCTCTCCCCGCACCCACACACGCCCTCCTGCGGCTTGTTGTCCCACGCCGCGGGCCCCAGCGCCGCCTGTCATCGGGGGCCCCCGTGGCATCGTGTCCGCTCATCCCGCCCGCCCCCCCCCCACCTTGCGGGGGTCTATCTAGCGTCCCGCCCCCCCACGCCCATCCGATCCCTCCCGGGTTCTTTTCACGTGACCTATGAGTAGGACTGACAAAGGGGGAGTGGGGATGAGGCCGAAGGTCACACCTAACCCTATTTATTAAAAAATGTCAAGAGGCAATTCCATACATGTTGCTATATATATACCAAACACAAAGTTAACATCCATATCTATGTTTATCTGTTTTTCCTTAGTCATGCACACTTTTTGCGCCATCCCCTCTTCTTCTAGTTCATTCCAGCATCTAGCTTCTATGAGGAAAATTATACTCCTTTGTTTATTCAAAAAATTCCTTTTCTAGGTTTTTTCCTTGTCCTTAAAATACCCCCTTTTTAGATTTTTTGCAAAAAGGGGTTTTTTCTATCAACTTTTAAAAGTCATTGATCAGTTTCATACAGTAATTAGGTTCCTCCCCCTTCTATTTTAAATTTTGGAAATTTTTAATTTCCCTTTTAGTGTTTCCCTCATGATAAGATCTTTTAATTTTCTGGCCCCAAATTAAATTTTTTTGTTGGTATCATTTGTATTTTTTTCCAATTCTTTATAGTTTTTCATTTTGTGAGGGGACTACACCTATCAGCAACTTTTTTTTTTTATCTTGTCGATTATTTTTTTCATATATTTAGCCTGCATTGTCTGATTATTTTCTTCATATATTATCCTAAATGAATTATTTCCCCCCTTATAAGTTCCTCAACTTTTGGGGAAGGACAGAAAAATGACTAAAATCTAAGAAGTATTTTGATGCACTGAAATTTTACTTTTTTTAAGATAAACGGGTGTTTTTCTAAAGGGTGTAAAATGAGACATCACCCATGAGTCTGAACCTTCCCGCAGTGTGGACAGAGCCGGGCGCTGGAGCAAACGGGGAAGCATGGGTGGCCAAGGCTGATGAGGGGGGAAATACCCCCCTTAATTCACGGGGAAAAGAAAAGGGTGAGACTGTCAAGCAGCCCAGTAGGTGGAGCCCAGAACTCTCTATCATATTTATTGTGGGCCCCCAGCCCTCGAAAATTTTTATTTTTTTTTTCCCCTTTTTTCAAGGGGGATTTTTTACCTGAACTTTTTTCCCCTAACAATAAATGTAAAATGGTGAAAAAGCGTTTCATGTGCTTTAAAACTGAATAAAAAAAGAAGTACTGGGAAAGAAATTTGAAATTAAGGTACCAATATCATTGTTTATACCCACGGCCCTTTAATCTTCAAATTTTTTACCATTTTGCATAGACTTCAAGTCAATTTTAACTAAATTTCTTTGTGTTGTACATCACCTAACTTCAAACTTTGTAAAACCTTTTTAATTTTAACTTCCCAAAATGGACACATCTTTTACCAAATTTTCCCCTTTTTCCAAAAACCCATTTTTGGGATTTTAATTTCAATCATCATCTTTTTTCTACCAACCGAACCTGGTGAAACGGGGCATAATGACAACGGGACATATGGTGACAACGGGCTATGGGACACGGGGCGGGGAGGGGGAAAAAGAGGATTTATTTTATTTTTAAAGCAAAAAAAAGAAAATGTGCCGGGCATCGGGGGTCATAAAAGGCACTATGGCAAAGTAAAATGAAGGAAAGGGTTATAGAGAAAGAGTAAACGGGGAGGGAAGGGGGAAAAGGGAAAGGAAATTTTTAGCATAGGGTTAGATCAGAGGGAAAGGTGGGGTTGTGTTGGGGGGGGGGAGATCATAAAAGGGAATTGGGACGGGAGTAAAGGAAAATTACTGCGAGGGGAGATATCTTGGACTTATAAACAGAAAAGGAGACAAAGGTTTTGTCTTGGGATGGGAAGTCGTAAATGTTCAATGAAGAACAAAAAGAGTGTAGAGGTTAGGGGGTGATGATATTTGGGGAAGGTAGCGTGAGTAGAGGGGTTGCGGGTCATGAAAAACGGGTGGGGGATCGGGGTTTAGAAGGTAAAGTACGCAGTGGGGTCAGGGGGGCGGGGGGACAGGGATAGGAAAGGGTTTTTTGAGAAAAAAGGGAGTCTTGTACACCCAGGAGAAAGGGGTAATTAAGAAAGCTAACCCGGACGGTGAAGGTGAAGAAGAGGGGGGGAATGGGGTGATCAGAGGGAAGGGAGGAAGGGTGCAGGGGGGGAGAATGATGGGAAAAGGGGGGAACAGGGGGAACAGGGGTAAGTTGGGGGGCCCGAAAGGAAGAGGGTAGACGGAAGGTGGGGGGGAATAGGTGTTCCAGCTGAATTTTGAGGGTTGAGCTGAAGGTGGGGATGATGGGGCGGTTTGTGAGAGGGCAGAGGGGACATGTTTTTGGGGCTGACGAGGTCTCCCTCGTCATACCCAAAGGTCTCACGGAGAGTCGGGAGGGAGACCGGGAGGCAAGGGTTTCTTATAGGGGGAGACGTAGAAATGGGGTGTGAGGAACTGAAAAGGAGAGACAGGGGAAGGGTTTTCGGGGGGGAGGAAGGGGAAAACGTTTAGGTCGTCTGGAAAAAGTGGGCCGGGGAGGGGAGCGTTGAGGGGGCAGAGTGGAGAACGGGCTTGAGACGGAAAAGGGTTTATTTTTATGGAGAAAAAAGGGGGCAGCAGGAGGAAAAACGAAGGACGAGTAGGGGAAGGAGGGGGAACGGGGAAAGAGAGGGTAGGAGGGTTGTAGAAAGGGGGACCCGGGAAAGAGGGGATTGGAAAATAAGCTGGGAGACGGGGTGGGGCGAAAAGCCTTGGCGGCAGCTTCCGGGCGGGCTTCCCATAAAGTGGGCCCTTCTTAAATCTGATGGATCCACTTCTGATTCGAATTGGTAAAAAGGGAAACCCCTGTAAAAGAGTTGTGGGAACCACTACATTCGCACAAGTGGGAGACATTGCGGAACGGGGAAAATGAGCAGGCTAGGTTGACCAA
Organism: Chionoecetes opilio; assembly: GCA_016584305.1. Classification (NCBI taxonomy): domain Eukaryota; kingdom Metazoa; phylum Arthropoda; class Malacostraca; order Decapoda; family Majidae; genus Chionoecetes; species Chionoecetes opilio. The sequence goes on along the minus strand of JACEEZ010021183.1, from coordinate 10,017 downwards.
AAAGAGGCAGCGGGCAGAGAGGGCATTGTTTTGGCAAGTGGCCAAAGGGCAGCGGCTGGCACTGGCTGGAGTGGCGGTAAGGTTTAACGATAGTGGCCCTTTTATAACGCAACAAAAATTATCAGGGAGTTTGCTTTTGAAAGTAACTTTGGCAATTTTGGGTAGGGGACTTACGGCAGCCCCGGGTGGGATGGTAGCAGAAAACTGCAACGATCATAAATCCTCTTTTTAAAAGGTCAGGGGACATCCCGCACTCAGACCTTCGTGTCATCCTGGGCAAAACCCGGGGGGATGGAAACTTTTTTTCCAGTGCGGTTTAAAGCAATGTGGGGCATGATGTCGAATGGGTTCCCCGCGAGGTCTTTAAGGTTGAGCAGTGCTGACTTGGGCCCGGTGTAAACAGTAAAGGGGGGGACCTCGGGGCGGGAAAAAAAAAGCAACCTTGCCAAACTTGCCTTGGGGGCATGCCCTGAAAAGTAGGGCGTTAGCAGGTAAGGGGCGGGCTAGGGGGCGATGAAGAAACGGTCCCCCTAGCAGGACCCAAAAAAAGTGTCAAGGAGGGGTGAGGGAGGAAGTTGGGCGTGGGCTGAGGGAAAAGGAGACCGGCGGACTGTAGTTTTTCCGGCGGGAAGGGGTTTTAGGCTGCAAGGTCTACCGGATGAGGAGGGAAAAAAAGGATGGGGAGGGGGGAAAGGGTCTGGAGGGGTAAGCGGGAGGCAAGGATGGAGAAAGGGATGGAAGAGGTAGAGGCTTGTGGGCTGGAGTGTGGCCGGTGCTGAGGATGGAGTCATGATCTAGCTAGGGGGCTCAGGGTACTAAGGACTCTGAGGGTCCCCGTTTGGGGTACGGGGTATCTATTCCGGGGCCCTAGTCAAAAAGGGGGCGGGGCGGTAAAACCCTAGGGCCCTTTTTTAGAGGGACCGGGCCCGGGGCCCCTAAAAGGTTAAAAATCTCATTGCATGTGAGCCCGGGTAAAAAGGGGGGGGAAAAAACGACAGCCCCTCATAACCCCGAGGGGTAAGGGCAAAGTTACAAGGTATACCTGCCCCAGCACCCTGAGGGCCGTTCATGAAATGACTCGAAGCCACCTCAATCCCCTCAGCACGGCTCTCACACCTTGGAGGGAAAAGGGGGTAGGAGGAGGGGACAAGGGGGATAAGGGGAAGGGGGTGAAAAGGGGAAAACAGGAAAGGCCCGGGAAAATTTGTCAGACGAGGGCAGGGGCCCGAAACCAAGGGACGCCAGGGCGTCTCCATGGGGTCAGGGCCCCAAACCCCAGGGGCCCCAGCCCCCCCCCGATGACGCGGGCCTGGGATGGGGGGGCGAAAGAGGAAAATTGAAACTCACGTACAATTCTCTATTTTTTAAAAACGGGGGTCACTCAAAACACAAAATTTCCTGCCGGGGTTGGAGACGGGAAACGTTCTCAACCTAGTTACACTTGTCATTAAACTTTTTAACACACACGAGGCTTCCCTTTAGATACACAACAATACGCGGGGTTACGGCAGGCACTCCGAGCTACTGATGAAGTGAAAGGCGGAGCGGCGCTCTCCCCTCCTCTCTCTCCGTGACTCTCGTACCAAGACCTCCTCTCTCTCTCTCTCTCCGTGAAAGAGAGAGAGAGAGAGATAAGTGAAAAGAGATGATGAGAGACATGAGAGTAACCAAAAAACTTTTTAATTATCTCTCTCTCTTTCTCTCCCTTATATATATTATATTATTTATATATTTATATAAGAAAGAGAGAGAGAAGAGAGAGAAAGAATTTTTAAAAAGGGTTTTTTGGTTTTTTCTCTTTCACGGAGAGAGAGGAGAGAAAAAAAAAAAAAAAAAAAAAAAAAAAAAAAAAACATAATACCCCCCCAAAAAAAAAAAAAATTTTATTTGGGGGGAAAAATTTTTTTAAAAAAAAAATTTTTAAAAAATATTTTTAAAATAAAAAATTTTTTAAAATTTTATTTTTTAAATAAATTAAAAAAAAATTTTTTTAAAAAAATTTTTTTAAATGTTAATTTTTTCTATTATTTTTTAAAAAAAAAAAAAATTTTGAAATTAAAAAAAATTTTTTAAAAAGGGGAATTTAAAAAATTTATAATTAAAAAAAAAAATTTTTTTTCTTTTCTTTTTTTATTTTTAAAAAATTTTTTTTTTTTTCCTTAAAAAAAAAAAATAATAAAAAAAATAAAATAATAAAAAAAATTTTTTATAATTTTTTTTTTTTTTTTAAATATTATTTTTAAATATTATATAATTTATATAATAATAAAAAAAAAAAAAAATTTTTAAAAAAAAATTTTTTTTTTTTTTTAAAAAAAATAAATAAATTTTAAATTATTTTTTTTAATATATAATATATTTTTATTTATATTTAGAGGAGAGAGATAATTTAAAAAAGGTTTATGGTTACTCTCTCTCTCTCTCCGTAAAAAGAGAAACAAAAACTTTTTTAAATTTCCCTTCTCTCTCTCTCTCTCTCTCTTCTTATATATATATATATATATATATATATATATATATTTAGAGGAGAAAGAGAAGAAAAATTATAAAAGTTTTTTTTACTCTCATGTCTCTCACTCATCCTTTTTCACTTATCTCTCTCTCTCTCTCTTTCAGGGAGAGAGAGAGAAAGAGAGTTCTCTGGTCAGAGAGTCACGGAGAGAGGGGCACGGGGGAAGCGCCGCTCCCCCTTTCGTAGCTTCTCAGTACTCGGAGTGCCTCGCCGAAGCCAGCGATTTTTGTGTATCTCAAGGGAAGCCTCGTGGGTTAAAAGATTAATAGACAAGTGAAAACCTAGGTAGAACGTTTTTTCCGTCCCCACCCCGGCGGAAAACTGTTGTTTTTTGAGTGCCCCCGTTTTAAAAATAGAATTGTACAGTGAGTGTTCAAGTTCCTTATTGCCCCCCCCTTTTCCCAGGCCCGCTGTCACGTGGGGGGCTTCGGGCCTGGGGATTGGGGCCTGACGCCATGGAGAGACCTGCGCCCCTTTGGGCTTCGGGCCCCTGCCCTCGGTCTGACAATTTTTGCCTGGTTTTCCTGTCTTCCCCCTTTTTTCACCCCCTTTCCCTCTACTCCTCTTGTCCCCTCCTCCTATCCCCCTTTCCTCCAAAGGGTGTGAGAGCCGTCTGAGGGGATTGAGGCTGGCTTCGAGCATCATGAACGGCCTCAGGGTGCTACTGGCACGGTATCCCCTTGAAATTTGCCCTTACCCCAGGGGGGTTTAGGGGGGCTGTCCGTTTTTTCCCCCCCTTTTTTACCCCAGGCTCACCAGGGCCCAATATTTTTCTTTAACCTTTTGGGGGCCCGGGGCCGGGGTCCCCTACCAAAGGCCCACGGGTTTCCGCCCCCTCTCTTTTTGACTAGGGCCCCGGGAAATACTGATATCCCCGTACCCCAAACTGGCCCCTCAAGTCACTTAGTACCCCTGAGCCCCTAGCTAGATCATGACTCCTCCCAGCACCCCCCACCCCCAGCCCACAAGCCCTCTACCTTTTCCTACCTTCTCCATCCTTCCCTCCCTGCCACCCCTCCAGACCTTCCCCCCCCCCCATCCTTCTTTGCCCTCCTCTCCTGTGTAGCTACTCTTGCGCCTAAAACCCTTCTCCCCCCCGGGGAGAACTACAGTCCGCACGGTCTCCTTTTCCTCACCCCACGCCCATTACTTCTCCCCCTCCCCCCTCCTTTGACACTCTTTTTGGGTCCTGCATATGGGCCGTTTCTTCATCGTCCCAGCCCCCCTTACTCTGCTAACGCCCTACTTTTCACGCATGCCTCCAACGGCAAGTTGGCAAGGTTTGCTTTCCTTTTTTTACCCCCCGCCCGGTCCCCCCGGTGACTTTTTGACCCCGGCCCCCAAGCTCATGCCTCTCAATTTAAAGACCCGAGGGAAACCCATTCGACATCATCCCACATTGCTTTAACCCCTCACGGGAAACAGTTTCCATCCCCCGCGTTCTTGCCCAGTCGATACACCAAATGGTCTGAGTGCGGGGACCCTCCTCGCCCTTTTAACAGAGGATTTATGCCGTTGCAGTTTACTCCCTACACCATCCCCCCCCGGGGCTGCCGTAAGCCCCCTACCAACATTCCCCAAAGTTATTTTCAAAAGGCAAGATCTCCCTAAAATGCTTTTATGTTGCCGTTATAAAGGTCCACTACCGTTAAACCTTACCGCCCTACCCCCGCCAGTGCCAGTCCTGCTCCGTTTTGGCCACCTGCCAAAACACGCCGCCTTGCCCGCTGTCCTTTTTGTCCCAACCAGCCATGCTCATTCCACGTGTCCTGCAATGTCTCCCACTTGTGCGAACTGTAGGGGTTCCCACAACGTCTTCTACAGGGTTGCCTGCCTCCCCTTCAAATCAAAATGGCACCATCAGATTTAAAAAGGGGCCTCACTTTAGGGGAAGCCCCCCCAGAACTCCCCGCCAAGGCTTTTCCCCAAACCCCCGCCCCCAGCTTATTTTCCAAATCCCACTCTTCCGGACCCTCCTACTAAAAACCTCTCCCCCCCTCTCTTTCCCTGTTCCTCCCCCTTTCCACAAATCGTCCTTCGTTGCTCCCCCGGCTCCCCCCTTTTCTCCATAAGAAACCCCCCTTTGCCGCCTCAGCCCAGTTTACTCCCCCTCTGCCCCTTCCTCAACGCTCCCCTCCTGGGCCTATTTTTTTGCCAGACGACCTAAACTTTTTCCCCCTTCCCCCCCCCCCGAAACCTTACTGTCTCTCCCTTCTCATTTCCCACACCCATTTTACTCTCCTCCTACTAAAAACCTGTGCCTCCCAGGGCCCCGTCCTGCTCTCCTGTTGAACCTTGGGTTGATCGAGGAGTACCTCGCTCAGCCTCAAGACAGTCCCCCCTGCCCTCTTCACAACCGCCTCATCATCCCCCCCTTCATGTCAAAACCCCCAAAGTCTCCCTGAGATACATCCCTTTCCATCCCCCCTTCCGTCTACCCCTCTTCCCCTTCTGCCTCCCCAACTTCCCCCCTGTTTTCCCCCCCCGTTCCCCCCCTTCTCCATCATTCTCCCCCCTGCACCCTTCCTCCCTTTCCCCCTGATCCCCTATGTCCTCTCCCTCTTCTTCTCCTACCTCTCCCGTCCCGCTGTTTCGTCTATTCTTACTTACCCTTTTGGTGTACAAGACTCCCCCTTTTTTTTCAACAAACCCCATTCCTACCCCTCCCCCCCGCCCCCGAAGACGACTCCCTTCCCTGCCCCCCCTTTTTTCACTGACTGTACCCCTCTACCCCCTACCCCCATCATACCCGCTAACCCTCACTCGCGCTTCATTAAAAATTCACACCCGTCCCACAAAAACCTTGTTTTCTTCTTAAATTCAAGAATTTCGCGAATTTTCCCAAGCCCCAACCCTTTTGTCTCCTTCCCCCCCCCTTCCTTTTGTTAACCCCAAGTATCGTTTCCGTTCCTTTCCCCCCCCTCACCTTTCCCTTCCTATACCCCTTCCCAACCCATACCATCCTCCTGTCCACTTTTTTTCTTTTTCTTTCTTCCCTTTTCCCCCACCGCCCTTTCCTATTCCCCCCTTTCCCATATTCCCTTGCCATATGCCCCCGTTGCACCTTTTTTTTAGAAAATATATTCTTTTTCTCCAAAAAAAGGGTTTGTAAAAGGTTGGGCAAATTGTCCCTTTTAAATTAATTTGGGTTTAAAGTTTGGTTGGTAGTAAAAAAAGAAAATTGTTAAAAATTAATGAATCTTCAAAAAAATTTTGGGTTTTGGTTTAAGGAAATGGTATTTTGGTACCTTAATTAATTTTTTCAGATTTTAACAATTTGAAGTAAGTGTTACCCAAAACAATTTGTTAAAAAGTTTGGCAATAATCCCCCTTTAAAAATGGTAAAAAACAAATTTCTAGGGGGTGGGGAAAAAAAAAGAAGGATTTGGTTACCTATTTCATCTTCAGTCTCCTTTCTTATCCATTTGAAATTAAGGGGGGTTTCCCCCCTTACCTTTCCCCCCCATGTTCCAAGTTTCCCGGTCTCCTGACATGTAAAACATACCATAGGGTGGCCCCACATATATGAAAATTTTATCTTAAAAATGTTTTAAATTACATGCAGTCCCCCAATACATTCTATAGATTTTAGTCCATCTTTTTCATTTTTCCTTCCCCGAAAATGTTGAGGGAAATTTAAGGGGGAAAATAATTCTCACTTCATGGTAAATATATGAGAAAATAATCATGACAATCCAGGGTAAAATATGAAGAAAAAAATCGACAATGATAAAACAAAGTATGCTGAAGTGTTGTCCCCCCACAGAATGAAAACTATAAGAAATTTTAAAGAAAAAAATGTCCACAAAAATTAGATTGGGGCCAGAATTAAAAGATCTTATCAGAGGAATCACTAAGGAAATTAAAATTTCCAACACTTGAAAAAAAGAAAGGGGGAGGAAACCTAATTTCTGTAATGTAAATTCAATGACTTTGAAGAAGTTTTATAGAAAAGACCCTTTATTGCAAAGAAACTAAAAGGGTGGATTTTGGAAAGGACAAGGAAAAAAACCCGAAAAGGAAAGTTGTTTTTTAATAACACAAAAAGTATAATTTTTTCCCCATAGAAACATGATGCATGGAAAGAACTAGAAAAGAGGTGTGGCACAAAAATGTGCATACTAAGGAAAAAATAATAAACAGATATATGTATATACTTTTGTGTTAGGATATTAAAATACAACACTGTATGGCAAATTTGCCCCTTTTTACATTTCTATAAATAGGGTTAGCGGTGCCTTCGGCCCCCCCCCACTCCCCCCTCCCGCTTAGTCCGCCCCACTCATAGGTCATTGGACACATCCAGTGGGGGCATGCTGATGGCGTGGGGGTGCGGGACGCTCAGATAGACCCCTAAGGGGCGGGCGGGGCGGGGTGAGGGGCACGATCCCACGGGGGGCTCGCCGATGACAGGCGGAAAGCGGGGCCGGGGCCCGGGGGACCAAGCCGGGGGGGGGGCTGTGTGGGTGCGGGGGAGATGAGATGGGGGGGCACCTCAGATGAAAAATAAACCAGAAATGAGTCAAAAAAGGGTTTAAAAATATAGGGCACACACAAAATATCGAAAAAGCACAAGAATTGAGTCACTTTTCAAAGCGACATAAAAAATAGAACCAGCAAAAATGAACATCAATTTTTTCTAGTGACGGGAAAATAATATAACACTCGCTAGACTCCGTTAGCAGGGAAAAGCAAAAAATGGGGGGAGTGGGGGGGGTTACTGGGCCCGAAGGGTCAGCTTTTTAAACCCTATTATATAGAGGTCAAGAGGCGGATTGCCATACAGGGGTTTTGCCATATTATATCCTAAACAACAGTACGTACAGGAGAAAATCAATAAATTTTTGGGGGCATACGGCAAGGGGGCGGTGTCTCGCCCACCCTAGACGCCACCCCAGGGGCCCCCCACGTCAAGCCCTCATGCAGGCTGGACCACAAAAATATGCTTAAGCCCTGTTGCTACAACTTGGAAATACCACACATCCAGGGTTTGTGGGTTTTGTCTCAGTGTCCCTATTATCTCTACTTAGCCTATTTCTTCCTACCCTTTCCCTTTCCCCTTTCCCCCCTTTTCCGCCACAAATTATGTAAAGGTTCCCCCTATTTTTTCAAGTGTTGCTTGTTGCCTATCGCATTTGCCATCCTTTAAACTCTTTGATAGCACAGTTTAACATTGACTATTTATTTTTCATTGGGGCCCAAAAGGGGTTTCATTCTAGGGATAGAAAAAAAAATTGAGGGGGGGGAGGTTTTTGGGGGGATTTTTTTTTTGGGGGAAATAGTTTATTCCCAATGTTAATTTAGATGTTCTCGGGAGCGCAAAAGCAGGCACCACGGAAATACACACTAACTGGGGGTTCACAAAAAGGAAATTCGTCTGGATAAAAAAAGGATGTACCCCTTCACACCACAAAAAACCCCAAAAATTTAAGAGTCTTTTATATCCGTTGTCTGCCCTGCATGTCTCTCTAGCTGCTTTATTTGTTTGGGGTCCTTCCTAAGAAACCATTAAAAACTTTCATCAAATTCCTCAGAATACAACATTGAGACACGATAGCGGGATGGGATGAACTCTTTAATATTGGTTTAAATTTAAAAGCATAGATGGGGTAGCAATGTTCATAAACAAACCTTATTTTAAAGTATTATAACAATATGTGTACTCCTTTTAAATCTATATTTTCTGTAATTGATGAACACAAGAAATTCTTACTTTTCATTTTTCCCTTTTACAGGAAATCATACCTCACATCTAAAGAGGGACCCTCGTCTATTCCAGTATTCTATAAAAAAACTTTTTAAAGTCTAAAAATTGATAAACAGGTTTTTTTTTAAATGATCTTACAGTATGTAAAACTTTATAAAAACGGGAAAATGGTGTATCCCCTCACTTTCCAAAACCTGGTTAAGCACCATCAAAATTGCTACTAAAGGGGAAAACTAAAAAAACCCTGAAAAAATATGAACTCTATATAAAATCAATATTAATGAATTCAAATGTTCTTTTGCTTAAATTTTAAATTTTCAAAGACCCCATAGGTTTTTTGAAAATTGTTTTTTATCAAGCTCAGCAAAAATTGCAATAAAGTCCCATAAGAAAAAAAAAACATTGATTGCCGAGTTTTACTTTTATATTAAAACACTTGGCAAATAAGTTATATCAAAAACCCAAACCCCGACCCTAACTTTATTTTTCCTTTTTGAAAGCTTTGATTGTAAAAACATTGCATCTTACAATAAAACACCATATTTTTTAAACATAAAATAACTAGATTTACAGCAAAGCAATGTTCCAAGATTGCTTTTTCATAAGTGAAAATAAAAAAAATTAATACAATAATTTTTACTCGAAGAAAAAATTTCATTTTACGTACTTTCATTAATCCAAACTGTGATGCATCACAAGTATACACTTACATACAAATTTCATCCTTTAAGAAATATAAAAAAACCATCTCTCTCTCTCTCTGTTTCTCTTATCCATTCTCTCCCCCTCTCTCCCCTCTTCTCTCTCTCTCTTTCTCCCCACTCTTTTTTCTTCTCTCTCCTTTGATTTTTTCCCCCTCATGTGCTAAAGGGGAACCTTTGAGAAAAAGTATGTAATTGTACACACAAAAACACTTGCAAACGGTAACTCCCATACTGACACGGAATCTATTTTTCCCCTTTGGGGCCCAGAACGAATTTCCACTGTAATTTAGTCCCATTAACGTTTTTTGTGAATATAAGCAATTTTTTATAGCTAAGACTTTTTATTTTTTGTCCACAAACAAATTTTGGGTATTTAAGTACTTTGTAATTTATGGCTCCAACAGACAATATTTCAAGCCAAAGGAAAAGATCGGGGTCTAAAGGGGAAATTTTTTCGGGTTTTCCACCCTAACACTTCCCAAAACTTCTGTACTACAATGCTTTGTTTGATAGTCTAAAGTCAGGCCTCGATAAAAAACCCTTTTCAATGCTAAAATTTTAACAGTTCTTTCCACGGTCATCCCTACTGACAAATAAGATTGCCCCCCACCACCGTAGTCTTGGTTTTTACCCAACGTTAATCTTTTTCCCTTTAAAGCCAAAATTTTTTCCTTAAAAAAAAAATTTGAAAACAAAAATAAGCCAAAAAAATAAACCTTGTATTTTGAAACCTAACGCTATCTTTAATTTTTCTTTTAACCGTATTTTATTTATTATATTAAAATCGCTATCTTTTAATTTTTTCTTTTAAAACCCCATCTTTATTTTTTTTAAACCTGTTTTAATTTCTTTTTTAACGTAAACTTTTTTTTTTTAACTCGCTACTTTAATTTACTTTTAAAAATTTTTTTTTTTCTTTTAACCTAAAGTATCTTTAATTTTTCTTTAATTAAATTTCATTTGAAATAAAAAAGTAACGCTATCTTTAAAATTTTTTTAACCCCTTAAATTTTTATTTTAACGCTATCTTTAATTTTTTTAAACGTTTTTTTTTTATTATTTAAACCTATTTTTAATTTTTTTAATACCACTTT
>JACEEZ010021182.1:22500-29058 GCA_016584305.1 Chionoecetes opilio | reverse complement strand
CGAGAGAGAGAGAGGAAAAAAAGGAAAAGAGAAGAAGAGGGAAAGAGAAAAGAGATAATAAGAAGGAGAAAAAAACTGAAGGAAATAAGTAACTATAAGAAGATAGAATTATGGAAATGGGAATAAAGAAGATGTAGAAAGAGAGAATAGAGATAATTAAAGCAAGAGTGAGAAAGAAAGAGGATAGAAAAGACTGAAATTGAGAGGGGAAAAAATAGAGAAAGAGGGAAATAGGAGGGAATACAGATGAATAAAAGAGAGGAAAAGAGAAAAAGGGAAATAAAGTCAACTGGAAGAGCAAGAAAAGGAGAGAGAGAGAGAGAGAGAGAGAGAGAGAGAGAGAGAGAAAGAGGAAGAGTGAGGAGAGAGAGAGAGAGAGAGAGAGAGAGATAGGAGTAAGAGACTTTGAGAGAAGAGCAGAGAGGGAAAAAAAAAAAAAAAAAGGCAGGAGAATAAAAGAGAAAATAGAGAGAAAGAGAGAAAATAGAGAGAGTGTGTGTGATAAAATTAGAATAGTAACCCATGTATGTATGTTAAACTAGGAATAATCTACACATTCCTGAAAAGTCAAAGATAGTTCTCAGTAGTCCAGCTGAAGCTCCTGACTATAAAAAAAAAAAAAAAAAAAAAAAAAAAACAAAAAAAAAAAGGATGCTAAGGAGTTCAGTTCACCCAAAACGGGAATCGAACCCAGGACACAATGAGTTTAGAGTGTGTGGAAGACGTTTGGCCTTGATAGTGATTGACATGTGAGGGTGAGGAGGTGACGTGCACTGCTGCAGAAGGAAGAGCAATGAGGGTGAAAGCGAGGTCGTTAAATCAGACAGAAAAGGAATATGTACGAAAACAATAATAATCATCAGCGCCATCATTATTACCGTCACACACACACACACACACACACACACACACACACACACACACCACACACACACACCACAACACCACACACACTCACTCACACTCACACTCACACTCACACTCACACGTCCTCTCTCTCTCTCTCTCTCTCTCTTCTCTCTCTCTCTCTCTCTCTCTCTCTCTCTCTCTCTCTCTCTCTCCTCTGCCGCACCAGGTTCATATAAAAGTTTGCTTCATGAAATTCTTTATTTTTTCTAACCCGTCGTTTTTTCTAAGCAGCTTCCACCTAAGTTTTGTTCCTCAGTTTACGTAATTCTTTGCCTTGGAGGATCTATAGTATGTCACAGGGAGTTTCAGATTTAATGGGAATTCCTTTTTTTTTTTTCTTTTTTTTTTTAAACATTTTCAAAATTTTGTTCCCCACTTTTGATATCCTTTCTACATTTAACGTCTTTTTTAATTTTTTTTTATTTATTTGTATTATCATTATCGTGAACCTCATTTTCCATTCCTTTTCTCTCTCTCTCTCTCTCTCTCTCTCTCTCTCTCTCTCTCTCTCTCTCTCTCTCTCTCTCTCTCTCTCTCTCTCTCTCTCTCTCTCTCTCTCTCTCTCTCTCTCTCGCTCTCTCTCCTCTTAAGTGTCCTCTCTAACTAACAGTAAAAGAAAAATATGAGAAATGCACGAAAAAGAAAGAGAACGTTTTTTTTCTTCTTCATTTTTCCTTCGTTTTTTCACTTGAAATTCTGGACTGGGCTGGAAAACTGGAAAAGGTGTGCAGGAAAGGACTCACTAAATCACAGGAAGGAGGCGACAAAGGAGGAAGGAGGAGGTGGGGTGAGGTGAAGGGGGTGTGACATGGTGTAGGGGGGATAGGGGGATAGGGAAGGGGTGGGTAGGGGGGGAGTTCCATGTGCTTAGTGTTCCCCCACAAGATGCAGCTGGGCAGGTTAATTGGCTCTCGGGAGACAGGTGAGGCTTAAGTAGCTCCCGTGTGTCTTGGCGGAGAGTGGAGGGCGTGTGGGACTATGGGTGGGTGGGTGGGTGGGCGGTGGACGCTGGTTTGAAGTGTTGAGTGGATGGGCGAGGTGGGTGGGTGGGCGGCGGTGGACGCTGGTTTGAAGTGTTGAGTGGATGGGCGAGGTGGGTGGGTGGGTGGGCGGGCGGTGGACGCTGGTTTGAAGTGTGAGTGGATGGGCGGGTGGGTGGGTGGGCGGTGGACTCTGGTTTGAAGTGTTGAGTGGATGGGCGGGTGGGTGGGTGGGCGGTGGACTCTGGTTTGAAGTGTTGAGTGAGTGGGCAAGGTGGTGAATGGGTGGGTGGGTGGACCAGTAAGTAGGTGTGTGAGTAAATGGCTGAGTCAGAAGTATCACCTCATATTGCATGTGGTGAGGTGAGTGAGGGGAGTATAGGTGAAAAGGGTTAGTTTTGAGGGCACTGAGGTTGAGGAAAGGTGATACTATGAAGCGATACTAAGCGAGAAATGTCATGACAATAAAAGTAAGAAGAAGAAGAAGAGATAATGGCCTGTATTTGTCTTTTTAACCACTGGACGGGGCGGGACGGGGCGTATATGGGACAGACAGAAGAAAATAAGGAAAGCAGTCTCCTATATCCCCCTATAGCCCTCCCCCTATCCTTCTATCCTATCCTTCCTATTCTGGTTCTATCCTGCCGCACCCTGATCAAAATAGAGTCACGTACACCATTATCTTCACACCTGATTTCACCTTTCACCTTTATTTAGTGTGATACCTTCTCCCTCGCCCCAAAACCTTCCTCTTATGTGTGTGTGTGTGTGTGTGTGTGTGTGTGTGTGTGTGGGTTCTCTGCTTGTCTGTCTGTCTGCCTCTTGCCTGTCCAGCAGTATTATGGCTCTTCATGGACGTAGAGCGACTTGGGTGAGGAGATGTGGGTGATGGAAGGAATTTGTAATGGCGTGAGGAAGGAAGAGAGAGGATGGGATGGAGTGAGAGATGTATGAAAGGAAGGAAGGAAGGTGTAGATGGGAAGATGAGAATTGGAGGAAGGAAAAGAGAGAGAAAAAAGAAGAAGTATAAGAGGTATTATATATAGGAGATAATATTGAGGTCTTTTCCTTGAAGTATAAAACTGTATACAAGGAAATATTAAAGGAATAATGAGGTGCTGTAAAATGTCCCTATTTTTCACTTTAGGAGGAGGAGGAGATGAAGTAGAAGTAGTAAAAGGACCCAAGAAGGAGGAGGAAGAGGAAGAGGAAGAGGAGGTGGTGAGGTAGGGAGGAAATAAAGGTTGAGGAAGAGAAAGTGGTGAAGTAGGGAGGAGATAGGAGCACAGGAGTCGGGGAAGGAGTAGAAGGGTAATAGGACACAAGAAGGAGGAGGAAGAGGAGGTGGTGAGGTAGGGAGGAGATAGGACCACACGAGTAGGGGAAGGAGTAGTAGTCGAAGCCACTACCATCACTATACCATCACTGATCTCATCTGTTGATCGCCCCGAGGCAGGTGTTAATGGCCACATCAACGAGACGGGAATGTTTCTATGGCGGCAGTAGCGACCAACACACACACACATACACTCTCTCTCTCTCTCTCTCTCTCTCTCTCTCTCTCTCTCTCTTCTCTCTCCTCACCAGGTTCGTCCTGGCGGGTGCCGCTTGTATAGTCAAATAACCTTGTACGTTGGTACTTGCAAAGTGTCTAGATAGGTCAAAGATCTTATCTTTTTTTACTCCTCGTCTCTCTCTCTCTCTCTCTTCTCTCTCTCTGCTCTCTCTCTCTCCCCTCATCTCTCTCTCTCTCTCTCTCTCTCCTCTCTCTCCCCTCTCTCTCTCTCCTCGCGCTCCCCTCGCATCGCTCGCTCTCTCTCTCTCTCTCTCTCTCTCTCTCTCTCTCTCATTCCTCTCTCTCTTCCTCGGTCTCTCTCGTCTCTCTCTCTTCTCTCTCTCTCTCTCTCTCCTCTCTCTTCTCTCTCTCTCTCTCTCTCTCTCGTCTCTCTCCCCTCCTCTCTCTCTTCTCTCTCTCTCCCCTCTCTCTCTCTCTCTCCTCTCTCTCTCTCCTCTCATCTCCTCTCTCCTCTCTCTCTCTCTACCCCCCAAAAAAGTAAATAGATACAAAATAAGTTAAGGGGAATGCGAACAGAAAATGGTATAGTAAGGTTCCTCAAGGCTCTCCCTCCCTCCCTCTCCCTGGCCTCTTAATGGTAATGAATACACTCCTCAAATCAGCTTCTCAGACTTACTTCTGCCTGAACGCTCGGCTGGCCAAGGGGAAAGGAAGGCACCGGGGATGGGCTAGAGGAGAAGGAGGGAAAGGGAGGGTAAGGGAAGGTAAATTAGAGGGGCCAGGCATCAGGAATAGAACCATAAACGATGTAAGAGGGATAAAGCGGATGATTTGTGGAATAAGAGAGGGAGTGATGAATGGAAGGGCAGGGACAAAGGAGGTGAGGCTTGAAAGGATTTATAAAGGGAAGGATATAAGGGAGGTGTTGAGTAAGAGGAGGTTGAGGGTTTTTTAGTGAAAGATGTGACGTGGTGCAGGAAACTGGGTCAGATGAGAGAGAGAGAGAGAGAGAGAGAGAGAGAGAGAGAGAGAGAGAGAGAGAGAGAGAGAGAGAGAGAGAGGAGAAGAGAAGACAAGCTCACCCAAAACGAATAAGAAAATATAATAAGCCAGGAACGTAAGGCTTTGAGAGAGAGAGAGAGAGAGAGAGAGAGAGAGAGAGAGAGAGAGAGAGAGAGAGAGAGAGAGAGAGAGAGAGAGAGAGAGGAGAGAGAGAGAGAGCGCACCATAATCCTTTTGAATCTTGCTGAAATGTTCGACGAATGAATTCATTATTTATTTATATTTTTTTCAACTGCTCCGAAAACACAAACACACACGCCTCCCATTAGCATAACAGATCACTTTTCTGTATCGTCGCTTCACACGAACAATAATTATCAGAACTACTACGTATCGGAGGTAAAAAATAATCTGAAGTGTAAATAGATGGTGATGTAAAAAAAAGAAAAAAAAATTGAAGTGTAAATTGATAGTTTGAAAAAAAATTGTGGTGTAAATAGTTAAAAATGTAAAAAAAAAAAAAAAAAAAAAAAAAAATTGTGAAATATATTGAAATTGTAAAAAAAAAAAAAAAAAAAAAAAATATGGAAGTGTAAATATTTCCAAAAAAAAAAGAAAAAAAAAAGAAGGCAAGTGTAAATAGTTGCAAATGTAAAAAAAAAAAGTTCAAAAAAAAAAAAAAAAAGGCTCATCAGAGTATATAATAAATTGATGCTGGTGTCAGTCATGTCAAGAGTCAGGTATGAACACCACCATCGTCACCACACACCTGTCTTCTTCTCATGCTTCTAATGTCACCTGTGATTAAAGGGATCTGTACCATTGACCTTGACGCCACAAACTGCGCCATTATTCCAACATTACTGGGATTGAAGTCATGCAAACATTCTTAAAGCACAATAATAAGAAGTTAACAATGTCCTGCAGTTCTTTGTATATTAGCTCCTTGGGTTATACGATATTTGTAACTGTTCTCCTGCTTACTGTAAAGTCTATAAGGTTAATATTTAGAGTATTTCTGTACCTCTCACGTCCATAATAATTATCTCTCTGTTTCATCCTCTTCTCTTTACCTGTGGTCTTACATACAGCTCTCTCTCTCTCTCTCTCTCTCTCTCTCTCTCTCTCTCTCTCCTCTCTCTCTCTCTCTCTCTCTCTCTCTCTCTCGTCCTCCTCTCTCTCCTCTCTCTCCTCTCTCTCTCTCTCTCTCTCTCTCTCTCTCTTCTTCTCTCCTCTCTCTCTCTCTTCTCTCTCTCTCTCTCTCTCTCTCCTCCTCTCTCTTCTCTCTCTCTCTTCCCCCCCCCCCCCCCCCCCCGCTTTGCCTCTGTACCTGAGAGAAGCTGCCAAGATTGAGAACGAAAACATTATTACCACAGTATACGATTTTCTTCTAATAAGCGAAGGAAGAGTGAAAACCAAGATCTCATTATTTAACTCATTCGTTTCACTCTTGCATATGTGTTCTTTTCTTTTTTCGTCCTGCACTGTTTGTTCAGATGGAAAGACGAGGAACCAGACGCACAAATCCACCTTTAAATCCACCTTTAGATCCACCTTTAAACCATGACATCCAGCATACCACATGGCCCAGACAGACAGGCCAACAGGCAGGCAGACAGACACACAGTCAAGAAGGCAGACTTAGGTAGACATAGGAGGGACAGGCACACCATCTTCCTCCTTTCCTCCTGTTCCTTCCTCCTCTTCCTTCTCCTTTTCCTCCTCCTCTTCCTTCTCCTCCTCCTTCTCCTCCTATTCCCTCTCCTATTCCTTCTCCTCTTCCTCCTCCTCCTGTTCCTTCTCATCCTCTTCCTTCTCTTCTTCTTCTCCTGTTCCTTCTCCTCCTGTTCCCTCTCCTCCTCTTCCTTCTCCTCCTCTTCTTCTCCTCCTGTTCCCTCTCCTCCTGTTCTTTCTCCTCCTGTTCCTCCTCCTACTCCTTCTCCTCCTGTTCCTCCTTCTCCTGACTCTAAGCTGCAAAACTGAAAGAGGAAAGTCGTGGAAGTCGTGGTCTGGGAGTGTCTGGTCGTGTTTTTAATCCTTATTTACCGACGACAATCATGAGCAAGCTTAGAAATGTCCTTGAATGCTTTGGGAACGAGCGCGTCAAGCAGGGCGGCGATAAATCTGGCCAAAGGAAACCTCTTGTGCCTT
>JACEEZ010021182.1:0-15000 GCA_016584305.1 Chionoecetes opilio | reverse complement strand
TATGGGCTTACTCTTGTCTGGTGGGAGGCTATGGGCTTACTCTGGTCTGGTGGGAGGCTATGGGCTTACTTTGGTCTGGTGGGAGGCTATGGGCTTACTCTGGTCTGGTGGGCTTTGGGTAGGATAAGAGGCGTAGACACTGGGTTTAAAACATTATGAGTGACAGGCCTCCCCTTATTTAAATTTGAGCTTTACGTGGGGGAGTCAATCCTTAATTTAGAGCAGTGTTTGCCTGGGAGATAGGGTGAAGGGGAGGGGAGGGCAAGGGTCACGGGAGAGGGGAATAGGCTCAGGGAAGCTTTAATACCCTTATTCAATTCACGAAGGCCTATAGACATTGCGACCCACAGGGGAGGAGAATGAGTTAGAGGGGAAATGTACATATATCTCTCCCTTATCCATAGACAAAGGGGAAAAACCTGTATTCATGAGGAGGAGGAGGAGGAGGAAGAGGTTGGGTTTTCTGATCAGTAATATATATTTAGACAGATGTACAGACACCTTAATTAAAAACCGAGTGCTAAACCAAGTGTTATTGGATAGAGAAGGAAGAGGAGGAGGAGGAATACAAAGGAATACAAAGGAAGAACAGACAGCAACAACCCTATATACTGGGCTAAACGAGGCTACCTGTGTGACTATTTTCTACCATTATAGTTTCTATGTGTTAAGAGGTAAAAGAATAGCAAATTTGAAGGCTCTTCCCCACCCACCTCTCCCTCCCACTAAGGCGATCAGGAAAAAAGTGAGAAAAATACACCATACTGTATTGAAAAACTGCCATGGAAAAAAAGGAAGAGGAGGAAGAGGAGTAGGAGGGAAGAGAGAGGTTCGGAGAGGGAGGAACAGGCAGGCAGGTACAGGAGAAGGATGGTGGTGGCGTTTGTGAGTCGCCGGGCATCGTAAATGGTCGCCGATGACACTTGGGTGGAAGGGGGTAAACACGGGCCCGAGGAATTAGGCTTCGGGGCGACGCTAGAAGGGCGCTTGAAGGAGGCTGCGATGACGATCAGAATAAATTATGGAGATGGAGGGTTTGCCGTGTGGGGGGGAGAGAGAGAGAGAGAGAGAGAGAGAGAGAGAGAGAGAGAGAGAGAGAGAGAGAGAGAGAGAGACTTTCCTTCCTTCCTTCCTTCCTTCCTTCCTTCCTTCCTTCTTTCCTTCCTTCCTTCCTTTCTTCCTTCCTTGAGAGAGAGAAATCAGAAATCAGAATCAAGAAATATATTTTCCATTTTAAAATGGTTATTCTTGTACATCTTATATAATACAATAATGCAAGAGAGAGAGAGAGAGAGAGAGAGAGAGAGAGAGAGAGAGAGAGAGAGAGAGAGAGAGAGAGAGAGAGAGAGAGAGAGAGAGAGATTGAAAATCGTTAGCCAGTAGCACGAGTATATATCTTCTTCGTCTCCTCCTCCTCCTCCTTCTCCTCTACCTCTTCCCCCTCCTCCCCCTCCTCCTCCTCCTCCTCCTCTTCCTCCGTGTTGACTTAGCCAGGGCGTATGTGTTATTCCATCACTAGTATAGAAAACTTCCTTAGATTAGCGTACGTTCCAGTTTACATTTGATAGCGTGAGTTTACAACCATCCTGCCTCTACTGATACATACGATGACTCCCTTCCCTCCTCTTCCTCTTCCTCTTCCTCTTCCCTTTTTCCCTTCCCTTCTTTCCCTTTTCCTTTCCCTTCTTTACTCCCCTTGCTCCTCTTCTCTCGTTAATCTTCTCTCCCTTTACTTCATTTCTTTATTCTCTTCTCCATCTACTCTCTGTATCTCTTCCTTCTTTTCCATTCCCTCATCCCCCCTGTCTCATCCTTAGTACCGTCCTCCTCCCTCACTACTTCTCGCTCTCAATAGGTCTCCTGGTGTCTGTTATTCCTATGTATTCCTATGTATTCTTCATCTTATATGTTGTATTTTTGCTCGTTTATTTATACTTGTTTTCTTATGTGTGTGTGTTGCAGTGTTTATTTTACTGATTTTTTTTTTGTCTCGCAAGGAATGTTTGTTTGACAGGCGATGGATATTTACTGGTACCATTTCTTCAGTCTTTTCTTTCTTCATACTTCCTTCCTTCCTTCCTTCCTTCCTTCCTTCCTTCCTTCCTTCCTTCCTTCCTTCCTTCTTTCCTTCCTTCCTTCCTTCCTTCCGTCTTTCCTTCCTTTCTTTCTTCCTTTCCTTCCACCATTCGCTCCTTTTTTTCTTTTTTGCTCCTTTTCTAGTATTTTTTTATTATTTAGTTTCAGTTTTTTCTTTCATTTCTTAACTTTCCACTTACTAATCTTTTTCGTTTTTCTCTTTTCTGGCTTTTCATTAATTTTTCATTGTACGCCGATTCTTCTTTTTTTTTTTTTTGCATCATCTTTCGCGCTTTTGTTTCGCTCGTTTGTCTGATTGTTCCTTCCTTTCTTCCTTCATTCTTTTCTTCCTGCCTTCCTTCCTTCCTTCCATCCTTTCTTCCTTCTTCCTTCCTTCCCCATTACTCTTTGCCATTTCTTTGCATCATACCTTCCGCGCTTTTTTTCTCGTTTGTCTTTCGCACTTTCCTTCCTTCCTTTCCTTCCTTCCTTCCTTCCTTCCTTCCTTCCTTCCTTCTTTCCTTCCTTCCTTCCTTTTAATCTTTGCCGTTTACAGACTCTTCAATTTCACCTCACACATCCACTCCTCAATACCTTAACTTTTGCGGCACTCAGCACTGTCACGCCTTCGTATCCCCTTAACCTCATTTATTCCCTTCCTTTTGTAGTTCAGTTTCCGTTTGATTCCCATCGTTACCCATAGGAATATATATTTTATCTTTCTTGTTCTATTTTTATGCCTTTTTTACCTGTCATTTTTGTTGAATTTTCTTTGGCTGGTTTTTTTTTATCATCCGACTACACCAAATCTCTAATCTCTAATATCTCAAATCTCAAATCTGTATATCCAAATCTCAAATCTCAAATATCGAAATCTCAAATCTCTGATATCCAAATCTCAAATCTCAAATATCCAAATCTCAAATATCCAAATTTCAAATATCCAAATCTCTAATCTCAAATATCCAAATCTCAAATCTCAAATATCCAAATCTCAAATCTCTAATATCCAAATCTCTAATATCCAAATCTCAAATCTCAAATCTGTATATCCAAATCTCAAATCTCTAAGCTCAAATCTCTAATATCCAAATCTCAAATCTCTACTATCCAAATCTCAAATATCTACTATCCAAATCTCAAATCTAATATCCAAATCTCAAATCTCTAATATCCAAATCTCAAATCTCTAATATCCAAATCTCAAATCTAATATCCAAATCTCAAATCTCTAATATCCAAACCTCAAATCTCTAATATCCAAATCTCTAATATCCAAATCTCAAATCTCTAATATCCAAATCTCAAATCTTTAAAATCCAAATCTCAAATCTCTAATATCCAAATCTCAAATCTCTAATATCCAAATCTCTAATCTCAAATCTCAAATCTCTAATATCCAAATCTCAAATCTCTAATATCCAAATCTCTAATCTCAAATCTCAAATCTCTAATATCCAAATCTCAAATCTCAAATCTCAAATATCCAAATTTCAAATCTCAAATATCCAAATCTCAAATCTCTAATATCCAAATCTCAAATCTCAAATCTCAAATATCCAAATCTCAAATATCCAAATCTCAAATCTCTAATATCCAAATCTCAAATTTCAAATATCCAAATCTCAAATCTCTAATATCCAATTCTCAAATCTCTAATATCCAAATCTCAAATCTCTAATATCCAAATCTCAAATCTGTAATATCCAAATCTCTAATATCCAAATCTCAAATCTCAAATATCCATATCTCAAATCTCTAATATCCAAATCTCAAATCTCTAATATCCAAATCTCAAATCTCAAATATCCAAATCTCAAATCTCTAATATCCAAATCTCAAATCTCTAATATCCAAATCTCAAATCTGTAATATCCAAATCTCTAATATCCAAATCTCAAATCTCAAATATCCATATCTCAAATCTCTAATATCCAAATCTCAAATCTCTAATATCCAAATCTCAAATCTCAAATATCCAAATCTCAAATCTCAAATATCCAAATCTCAAATCTCTAATATCCAAATCTCAAATCTCTAATATCCAAATCTCAAATCTCGAATATCCAAATCTCTAATCTTCCTTTTCGTCTCTTCTTTCATCTCCTTTCCTCCTTCCCCTCCTCTTCTCTCCCTCCCCTCCTCTTCTCTCCTTCCCCTCTTCTCTCCCTCCCCTCCTCTTATCTCCCTCCTTCCCCTCCTCTTCTCTCCCTCCCCTCGTCTTCTCTCCCTCCCTCCCTCCCTCCCTCCCTCTATCCATCCTACTGACGACAGCCACCAGAAAGGGTTCACTCTGGAGAAGAGGGAAAAAAATCCTTCCACTAGAACGAAATGTCAACAAAACCTTCACGTTTAGAGGACCTGCAAACCTTCCCTCCTTCCCTCCCTCCCTTCCCTTCTTCCCTCCCTCCCTTCCCTTCTTCCCTTCCTCTCTCCCTTTCTCCATACCTTCCCTTCCTCCTCTTCCTCCTTCCTCTCCGTCCTTTTCTTACGTCCCTCCCTCCTTCCCATCTCTTCATCCCTCCCTCCATTCTTCCCTTCCCTTCCCTTTCCTTCCCTTCCCTTCCCTTCCCTTCCCTTCCCTTCCCTTCCCTCCTGTACTCCTTCCCAACCTCCTTCCCTTCGTCTCCATCAGTAGAACGAGAGAGAAAAAGAGAGGAAAGGAAAGAAAAACAAAAAAATCCCCTCGGACGCGTCACTCTAAATTGTGGAAATCTTGTGGGTTTTTTTTTGTTTTCTATTTTTTGCTTTTTTTGTCTGATAAATAGAAAATCCATGAATAAATGATTAGTTTTTGTTTATGTTCGTATTAAGTATGGTTGTGTCGAGTGTTTTTTTTTTATTTGTTTGTGGTTTGTGGTTTATTCATGAGAGAGAGAGGGGAGAGAGAGAGAGAGAAAAGAGAGAGAGAGAGAGAGAGAGAGAAGAAAAAAAAAATATGTTATAGGAAGAATAGTTGGGGGTGGAGGTGGTTGTGGAGGTGGAGGGGTGGAGGGAGGGGGTGGCTGGTGGAGGAGGAAGACCAATATTTGCAAGGTAAAGAGTGTGGAGTCCTCGCCTTGCACGCACGCACGCACACACACATACAAACACACACACACACACCACACACACACACACACACACACAACACACACACACACACACACACACACACACACACACACACACACACACACACACACACCACCACCACATAGTCATTCTCTCCCCTCTCTCCTCTCTCCTCTCTCTCTCCTCTCTCTCTCTCTCTTCTCTCTCTCCCCATCTCTCTCTCTCCCTCTGCTCTCTCTCTCTCTCTCTCTTCTCCTCTCTCTCTCTCTCTCTCTCTTCTCTCTCTCTCTCTCCTCTCTCTCTCTTCTCCCCTCTCTCCCCCCTCCTCCCTCCCTTTCTCTCTCACTCTCTCTCTCTCTCTCTCTCCTCTCTCCCCTCTCTTCTCCTCTCTCTCTCTCCCTCCCCATCTCTCCGCTCTCTCTCCTCTTTCTCTCCCTCTTTTCTCTCTTCTCTCAGTACTAAGCAAACACAAGAATACAAATACGCACACGCCGTAATACGCAAGTTTATTGACGCACACACATACGCACATACATTAAAAACCATAACAGATACGAACATGAATTGGCACACACACACACACACACACACACACACACACACACACACACACACACACACACATACACACACACACACCCCACACACACACACACCACACACACACACACACACACACACACACACACACACACACACACACACACACACACACGAGAACAGTAATTGTGGGTGATGAAGTTAATAAGGCGAGAGGATACAGTGATGTGGATGAGTGGATGGGTGGATGGGGTTACGAGGGTGGATATTAGACTGTGGGTGGAATGGTCGGTCGTGTCTGCTGGTCAGGTCAGGAAGAAGAGGATTACGGGATCGGCGGGAGGTGGAGTGTGCAGGTGGAGGAGGAGGAGGTGGGAAGTGGAAGAGGAGGAGTGGGTGGAAGGGGTGGAAGGTGGAGTGTATGGACGGGGCGGGAGGGTGGAGGGGTGGATGTAGTCGTGACGTTATAAGTGGATGTCCGCTTGTAGGCATGAGTCGCTCTTTGGTGGGCGGGCTGGGTGGGATATTACCATAATGGGATGGGCGTGGCAAAGAGGAACAGACACCCCACCCACCCACATCACATACCCCCTACAACTCCCCACCCACCACACACCCCTCCTTCCCCTCCGCACCTCATTGCTGCGGTCATTTTCAGTATATTCCCCTTCCTACCTCTCCCTCCCCCCCTAAGTGAACCTGTGCTTGTCTCCGGGCGATGGCGGTCGTTAGCTAATTAGGAACAGAGATGCTGTGTCACGCCTTGCTTGTCTTGGGTCGTTATGAGGGGGGGAGGAGGAGGAGGAGGAGGCTATGGTGGGGAGTGGGTGGTGGTGGTGAGAGGGTAAGAGGGGAGGTTGGCTAGGTGGGAGGTGACAGAGGGGAGATGCGCTAGGAGAGGGTAGAGAGGGGGAAATTGGTATGTTGGGGAAGGAGGTGGGGAGGGGTGCATGGGAGGAAGGGATGAAGGAGAGCAGGTGTGTGTGTGTGTGTTCTATGGTGGGGAGTGGGTGGTGGTGGTGAGAGGGTAAGAGGGGAGACTGGCTAGATGGGAGGTGAAGGAGGGGAGATGCGCTAGGAGAGGGTACAGAGGAGAAATTGGGAGGGGAAGGAGGTAGAGAGGGGTGCATGGGAGGAAGGGGTGAAGGAGAGCAGGTGTGTGTGTATGTGTGTGTGTGTGTGTGTGGTGTGTGTTGTGTGTGTGTGTGTGTGTGTGTGTGTGTGTGTGTGTTGCAGGTTGTCTGTGATTGATAATGTCATTTGGATTCCCAATACGCGACATAATCATGCATTTGTGGGTACAGTGTTGTCCTTTACTCCTCCTCCTCGTCCTCCTCCTCCTCCCTCCTCCTCCTCCTCCTCCTCCTCCTCCTCCTCCTCTCCTCCTCCTCCTCCTCCTCCTCCTCCTCCTCCTCCTCCTCCTCCTCCTCCTCCTCCTCCCTCCTCCTCCTCCTCCTCCTCCTCCTCCTCCTCCTCTTTCTCCACCTTATTTACCCCTCACATATTATTCCTTCTTGCCTATTAATTCCTCTTCCAATGTCCTTTGCTTTTCCCATATATTTCTCTATCCAAACGTTTTTTTTTTTTTTTTACTTTATTTCCCCTTTTTACCACTTTATTCCTTCCTCCTTTCTTCCCTTCTTCCCTTCTTCCATCATTTTTATACCAACTAGAATATGAATCAAAATCGATAGGAAGCATCAAACACAAAAACAACTTATAGGTCACCACCACCACCACCATCACCACCACCACCATCACCACCATCACCACCACGAGCAATATAGTTACATGGTGGGTGGAGTCGCTTTCCTATAATTCCATTAACTCGTAGTGATGTGACGTCATCATGTAAACACCCTAATGACATTTTGGGTGGCGTGTTGTCAGTTGCTGGTGTAAGATAATGTTGTGCTAATTGAACTGATTGTGTTACATGTGTTCCGTGTGTGTGTGTGGGGGGGGGGGAGGGTGTGTTATTGTGTGTGTGTGTGAAGGGGGATGTCTTATTGTTACTCCCACCTCCTCTTGCTCCTTAGAGAGAGAGAGAGAGAGAGAGAGAGAGAGAGAGAGAGAGAAGAGAGAGAGAGAGAGAGAGAGAGAGAGAGAGACGTTTGATCTTGGTTAGGGTCGATAGTTAAGAACCAGAGTAGGGGAAGTGACCGCTGGAGGGAGAGAGTGGGGGTGTTGGGCAGTGGTTGGAGAGGTTTATGGGGGCATGTATAGTGTATTGGGGTAGTGAGGAAGGGCAATGTGGTGGGGAGGGAGAGGATGTGGAAGAGGCAGTACAGTAAAGAAGATAGGTAAGGTAAGATAAGTAAGGTAAAACAGTAAGGAAGGTAGCAGATGTGGATAAGATAAGATACTTTGATCCTATCTAGACACTTTGCAAGTACCAACTACAAGGTTATTGACTATACAAAGCGCCACCACGCCAGGACGAACTTGGTGGACCCGAACCGCTGACCGAATGCAGGGACTCTACACGCATAACAACAGCTCTACCAACCGCGCCACCCTGACTAGCAGATGTGGAGTACAATGCAGGTTTAGGGAGTATGTTAAAATAAGGGTATGTTAAATTTAGGGTAGTATGTTAAGTAATATGTTATATATTATGATGTAGGATTGACGTTTTTGGGGGGAAGGAGAAATGCAAAAGTTGTGAAGGAAAAGACAGAATATTAGATAGAAATGTCAGTCAGCAATCACTTCTAACATATATATTAACTTGGAAATGTCAGTCAGTAATCACTTCCAACATATATATTAACTTAGAAATGTCAGTCAGTAATCACTTCTAACATATATATTAACTTGCATTACTATTACTATTGAATTACAACTAATATCACACAAGTGTAACACATATTATAACTTCCATACAGGTTCTTTTGATGTTAAGTAAATGAAAATATCCTGTATGGAAGTTATAATACGTGTTGCACTTGTGTGATAATAGTTGTAATTCAATAGTAATAGTTATGCAAGTTATTATATATGTTAGAAGTGATTACTGACTGACAGAACGGAGTAACATTTATAGAACTTGTGGAATAGGTTGAGAGAATGTAGATGGAATATTTGGAGCTTTAGTGAGAGTGCATGAATGATTAATAGGGGGATGTCTAAAGGTTGTAAGAGGAAGGCTAAGGGAGGGTGGTGGAGGAGGAGGAAGGGCAGGGTTGGGGAGGATGAAGGGCAGGGTGAGGGAGTGGATGGGGGAGTGGATGGGGGAGTGGATGAGGGAGTGGATGAAGAGCAGGGTGAGGGAGAGGATGAAGGGCAGGGTGAGGGAGTGGATGGGGAAGTGGATGAAGGAGTGGATGGGGGAGTGAATGAAGAGCAGGGTGAGGGAGTGGATGAAGGGCAGGCTGAGGGAGTGGATGAAGGGCAGGCTGAGGGAGTGGATGAAGGGCAGGCTGAGGGAGTGGATGAAGGAGTGGATGAAGGGCAGGCTGAGGGAGTGGATGAAGGGCAGGCTGAGGGTGTGGATGAAGGAGTGGATGAAGGGCAGGCTGAGGGAGTGGATGAAGGGCAGGCTGAGGGAGTGGATGAGGGAGTGGATGAAAGGCAAGGTGGGGGAGTGAAGCAAGGAGCAAAAGGACAAGGGTTGTGTTTCGCTCTGGTCACATTGTTTCCAAAGGTCAAATGTGTTTGTGTTATTATTCTTTGTGGTCTTTGGTGTGGTACTAAATAAAATGAGTATGTAATTATTAACTGATGAAAAAAATATATTCGTTTTATGAAGTAGGCTATGTATTGTATCATTCCTAAATTCCTTAACAAAACTAATGATCAGGGATAAATATGTGAAAAAGATCGGTTTTCATAAGAGGAAAGAAAGCTGTGTGAATGGAATGATTTGTGTGTGTGTGTGTGTGTGTGCGTGTGCGTGTGCGTGTGTGTGTGTGCACGCTGTAACGCTTAACTGTATTGATTGAAAAATGCAGACTATGAATATTTATCAAGATTCTCTAAATGTCAACCTTCACTCACTGTCCGCAACACGCTATTATAATATGTATTCTCCATCTCTTCCTTCTCCTCCTCTTCTTCTTTTTCTTCTTCAACTTTTCTTCTCTCCTCTTTCTCCTTCTCCTTCTACTCCTCCTTTTCTCTTACTTCTCCTTCTTCTTTTTCTTCAAGTTTTTCTTCTCCTCTTCCTCCTCCTCCTCTTCTTCTTCTTTTTCTTCAACTTTTTCTTCTCCTCTTTCTTCTTCTCCTCTTCCTCCTTATTCAACTTTTTCTTCTCTTGTATCTGCTAATTCTACTTCTACTATTATTATTATTACTACTACTACTACTACTACTACTACTACTACTACTACTACTACTACTACTACTACTACTACTACTACTACTACTACTACTACTACTACTACTTCTTTACTACCACCACCACCACTACTACTACTACTATAACTATACTACTACTACTACTGCTACTACTACTACAACTACTATACTACCACCACCACCACCACAACAACAACTACTACTACTACTACAGCCCCTACAAACACCACCACCATAATAATAACAACAACAACAACAACACTGGCAATCGTAATAATAACACTCCCTTTCTCTCCTTCCGTCAGACAATGGGCAACATCTACAACTTCTGCGAGTCGGCCTGAAGGTGTCCGGTGTGTCGCCAATACACGCCGGCGCCGCGCTCGTCTTCAAGAACGTGAGTCTGACCGCCGTGCAGAGTGCCGTCACCGCCCACCACACCCTCATCTTTCTGGGCACCACGACGGGCACGCTGAAGAAGGTAAGACACGACGCCCCTTATCCCTTAGTTTTTTTCCTTCCAATTTTTTGCCTTTAATTTTTTTGGCCTTCCATTTTTCCTTCAATTTTTCTTACTTCAATTTTTTTCAATTCCATTTTTCTCCCTACACTCTCTCACTCTCTCTCTTTCTCTCGTTCTCTCTATGATTCTCTCTCTCTCTCTCTCATCTCTCCCCTCTCTCCTCTCCTCTCTCCCTCTCTCTCTCTTCTCTCTCTCTCTCATCTCTCTCTCTATCTCTCTGAAATCTTATTTTTCTTTCTTCCTTCTGTATTTTTTTCCTTTTGTGTCTCTCTCTCTCTCTCCTTCATCTCTCTCTCTCGTTCTCTCTCTCTCTCTCTCTCTCTCTCTCTCTCTCTCTCTCTCTCTCTCTCTCTCTCTCTCTCTCTCTCTCTCTCTCTCTCTCTCTCTCTCTCTCTCTCTCTCTCTCTCTCTCCTCTCTCTCTCTCTCTCTCTCTCTCTCTCTCTCTCTCTCTCTCTCTCTCTCTCTCTCTCTCTCTCTCTCTGAAGTTTTTGTATTCTTTCTCTCGTCATGTACCTCTGTAAAGCATTTTTTTCTGACTGTTTTATTTTGGGTTATCGATATATATATTTCTTTTCCCCGGAACTCTGTAAGAATGTAAAGCATCCATAAATATACTGCGATGACGTGAGCTATTTCCTGCACTATTCAAGAAGCAGTATTGTGAGAAAGGAGAAATAGCTACGTACCTGGAGGCGTCGGGAAAGAAAAGAAAAGAGCGGGAGAATGAGGACAGAAAGAAAACGGAAGCGATATAAAGAAAATAAAGCGAGATGGAGACCCGGGAGAAAAAAATATAGAAGTAGGTTAGTTGTAGGTACAAAGGTGACCCACATCTTTGCATTGTGGGAAAGTAGGTCGATGTTGCAGGGATGGGAAGATGGGAAGATAGGGAGTCTGGTGCGTCGAGGGGAATGTCGAAGGTGAGGGACGCGAGGGGAAAGGGAAGGGGAAGGGGAAGGTCGAAGGTGAGGGACACGAAGGGAAAGGGAAGGGGAAGGGGAAGGCACCTGTCGCTCGTCCCTGGAGACACTGGGGGCGCTTCTAAGGTCAGACATGGAGTGCCAAGTTACTTTTTACTTCAGTACCCCTCTTCATGGCACTCTTATCGACACCTGGACCCTCTGGCGCCATCATTGATACAGGTGAGGGGACTGAGGGACCAAGGGGGTAAGAGGGGAGGTAGAGAGTGAGGGGGAAGCAGGGAGGAAGAGGAGGTATTCTCAAGGTGTTCTCTCATCTAAGGAAGTTCGTAGTCAGAGAACAGAGAGTCGTCTAAACTTAAAGCGGGTGTAACATGGCATTGTGAAACGTCCAGATCTGAGGAGGCGGAGGAGGAGGAGGAGGAGGAGGAGGAGGAGGAGGAGGAGGAGGGGGAAAGGAGGAGGAGGAGGAGGAGGAGGGAGGAGGAGGAGGAGGAGGAGGAGGAGGAGGAAGAGGAAGAGGAAGAGGAAGAGGAGGCGGAGGAGGAGGCGAGTAAAAAAGTTTGAGGAGGAGGAGATAAAACCAGAAGGAGAAGCTGGCCAAAAGAGGCGGCGAGACCGGGTTATCCTAACAGAGGAGCGCTATCAAACTTAAGTAGGTGATTAAGGTAGGTGAGGAAGGTAGGGAGTGGCAGCGCAGGGACTGATCTGGCGGAGGCGTGGACGGCGGGGGGGGAGGTTGCAGGGGCGGCTCTTCCAGGGGGCGTCTTGGGCAGGTGTGGATAGGGGCGTGGGCGGCGGGGAGGGTGTTGCAGGGGCGTGGGCAGGTGTGGACAGGTGTGTGGCAGGTGTAAACAGGTATAGACAGGTGTGTGATCCGCTGTAAGGAAGGAAAGAGTAAGTAAAGAAGAGCAAGAGGGAGAGTGGAATGAGACAGGTCAGGAGTATCAACACAAACACAAGCATGGAAACAGGTCTGAAACGTGACTGGACTGCATCAGCGAGCACCCTCCCTTCCCTTCCCTTCCCTTCCCTTCCCTTCCCTTCCCTTCCCCTCCCTTCCAGCCAGTCTCACATCCCTTCCAGCCAGCCTCGCATCCCTTCCATCCTTCCCTTCCATCCAGTCAGCCTCGCATCCCTTCCAGCCAGCCAGCCTCGCATCCCTTCCAGCCAGCCTCCCTTCCTTCCAGCCAGCCTCGCATCCCTTCCAGCCAGCCTCCCTTCCTTCCAGCCAGCCTCCCTTCCTTCCAGCCAGCCTTCCTTCCTTCCAGCCCAGCCTGCATCCCTTCCAGCCAGCCTCCCTTCCTTCCAGCCAGCCTCCCTTCCTTCCAGCCAGCCTTCCTTCCTTCCAGCCAGCCTCGCATCCCTTCCAGCCAGCCTCCCTTCCTTCCAGCCAGCCTCCCTTCCTTCCAGCCAGCCTCCCTTCCTTCCAGCCAGCCTCGCATCCCTTCCAGCCAGCCTCCCTTCCTTCCAGCCAGCCTCCCTCTCTTCCAGCCAGCCTCCCTTCCTTCCAGCCAGCCTCGCATCCCGTCCAGCCAGCCTCGCATCCCTTCCAGCCAGCCTCGCATCCCTTCCATCCTTCCCTCCCACAATGCATTCCTTCTCCACTATTACCCTACTGAATGTCCATCTATAGTTCAATGCCATTCCACATTCCTTTCTTTTCCTGCTGTCTTCCATCCTACGGTTCTTTCCATTCCATCCACGGTATCTCTCTCTTCCATCTTATCTCAAGTCTTCCTTCCTCTGTTACTTCCCCTCCCTCCTTCCTCTCCTCCTTCCCTCCCTCCTTCCCTCCCTCCTTCCCTCCCTCTCTCGGTTCCTCAACACTCTTCCGGCGTGGACGATTTTTTCCTAAGCGTGTAAATGTGGTGCCGCGAGACAGAAAAAAGAAATCCTCGAGGAACTGATAAGACGATAGGAATTAGATAAGAAAAATGCATTTTAAAAAGATGACACACGGCGGGTCACCCTTGAAGGAGGAGGAGGAGGAGGAGGGTGGAAGACGAAGATAAGAATGATATGATGTTAGAAAAGAGAATAAGACAAAGGAAATTAGGCAGAGAGAGAGAGAGGAGAGAGAGAGAGAGAGAGAGAGAGAGAGAGAGAGAGAGAGAGAGAGAGAGAGAGAGAGAGGTTAGTAGGGGGACTGAAGAAAATAAAAAGGATGGAAGAGATATGTAGAGAGAATTTAAAGTGAAGGGAAATAAGAAGAGAAAAGGGGAGACTGAAGGGAAAGAGGAAGATAAAAAAAACCAGTTATTAAGTAGAAGGAAGGAGGAGGAGGAGGAGGAGGAGGAGGAGGAGGAGGAGGAGGAGGAGGAGGAGGAGGAGAGGAGGAGGAGGAGGAGGAAAATTAAATAGGGAGCTAGGAGAAGAGAAAAAGCAAACGAATAAACTCAAATAATACGTAAAAAAGTGGCTTAAGAAGGTGGATAAATAAACGCTATGTCTTGAGATTAGCTGGAGGGAAAATAAAAGAGGAAAAATAATACAGAAAAATAACCGTGAATCGCAGCGTGTGTTGGAGGCTGAAAATAAACTGTAGGAGGGGAGGAAAACGTGGCAAAGAAAAGAATAGAAAGCAAACAAAAGGAAAAACATCAAGAACAGGATCAAGGAGGAGAAGAAAAAAAGGTTAGAACAGGAAGAAAAAGGAAGAGGGAAAGATATAAGAGGAGGAGGAGGAGGAGGAGGAAGAGGAGGAGGAGGAGGAGGAGGAGGAAGAGGGGGAGGAGGAAGAGGGGGAGGAGGAGGAAGACAAAAACGACGAATATAACAAAGAGTAAACAAGAAACAGGAATAAGAAACAGAAAGGAGAGAAGAAAAGAAGAGACGAGAAACTGAGGTCGAGAGAGAAAAAAAAGTAAAAGTAAAAGAGAAAAGGAAAGTTAAAGTAAGAAAAGAAGAAAAGTGGAGGAAAATCATAGGTAAACGTAAGGCATTGTTTTTATTATTTATTTATTTATTTATTATTCATATTGTTTTATTATTTGTATTTGTTAAGAGTTTCCCAGATTGCAGTGTCCACCCTCCCACCTCTGTTGCTTCTTGTATATTGCTGCAGCTTTGGCCAGATTACTTCAACACACACCCCAATCCCCTCCTCCACCCCTCCTCCACCCCCACACACCCCTCCTCCACCCCAACCCCTTCCTCCACTCCCCAGGACACACCCCTCCTCCACCCCCACACACCCCTCCTCCATCCCTCCCTCCCTCTACCCTAACTCCTTCTCCATCCCTCCATGTATTCCCTAACCCCTCCTCCACCCTCCCTCCCTTCCCTGACCCTTCCTACACCCCTCCCTCCCTTCCCTCCCTTCCCTAACCCTTCCTACACCCTCCCCTACCTTCCCTCCCTTCCCTCCCTTCCTAACCCTTCCTACACCCCTCCTCCCTCCCTCTCTTCCTAACCCTTCCTACACCCTCCCTCCCTTCCCTCCCTTCCTACCCTTCCCCACGCCTCCTCCCTCCCTTCCTTCCTTAACCCTTCCCCACGCCTCCCTCCCTCCTCCTTCCCTAACCCTTCCCTACCCCTCCCTCCGTTCCCCCTCCCTTCCCTCTCTGTTCCTTACTCTCCTATCC
>JACEEZ010021181.1:5000-17065 GCA_016584305.1 Chionoecetes opilio | reverse complement strand
GGGGAGGGGAGAGGGGAGAGGGGAGAGAGAAAACAAAGGAGGAGGAGGGGGAAAAAGGGGAAAAAAAAAGGGAGGGAGAGAAAAGGAAGAGGAAAAGGGGAGGAGGGGAAAAGGGGAAGATGATGGAGGAGAGAAAAGAGAAGAGGGGAGAGGAGGGGAGGGAGGAGAGAGAGAGGAGAGGAGAGGAGAGAGAGAGAGAGAGAAAAAAAAAAAAAAAAAAGGGTTGGGTTTGCTCGATTTCCACCACCACCCCCAAACCCTTTTCAAAACCACCATCCAACCCCTTCCTTAACCCCCCCACTCCCTTTTTTTTTTTCCCCAGGTTTTGTCCCCGCCCCGCCCCCCCCCCCGTCATGGGAACGGTGGAGGGAAGGTTTTTAAATTAACACACCTGCCCCCCCTTTTGTCTTTTTTTCACTAGGGTGGAAACAATTTTTTGCGACACAAATTTGTTTTTTTCTCTCTCTCTTCTTTTTCCTCTCTTTTTTTTTTCTCTCCCTCTCCTCTCTCTCTCTCTCTCTCCCCTTTCTCTCTCTCTCCCCTCTCTCCTCTCCCCTCTCTCTCTCTTCCTCGCCTCTCTCTCCCCCTCTCTCTCTCCCTCTCTCTCTCTCTCTTTTCCTCCTCTCCTTTTTTTTCCCCTTTTCCTTTTCTCCTCTCTCTCTCTCTCTCTCTCTCTCCTTTTTTTTTTTTTTTTTATTTTTTTCCTCGCTCATCCTTTCTCCTTTTCCCTCTCTTTTCCTTTTCTCTCTCCCCTCTCCTCTCTTCTCTCTGGATTCTCTCTCTCTCTTTGTTCTTGCTTCATTTTTGTTGCATTGTATTATGGGGCCCGGGGTAAAAATTTTTGGCAAGACACGATGGGGACGTGTTTGGGTTTTCCCGGAGCAACCCCCAATGTTTCATGGTGCAAAAAATTCTAACGTGAAAATTAACATAAAATTTTTTTAATTATTTTTTTTCTTTTTAAACGAAAAAATTTTTTAATTTTCCCCGGGTTTGTTTTTTTTTTGGTGTGTTTGAAAAATCCCGGGAAATTTTTTTTTTTCCCCTTGTGCCCTGTTTTGATATATGAAATAATTACACCCCCTTTGGGCCCCAATAAAGGGGAAACATTTTTTCGGGAATTTCTTTAAATTATGCTAAAAAAACCAAAACCCCTACAGAAATAAAACAAAAATTTAAAATTTTAAAAAAAAAAGTTTTGTTTAAAAAATTTTATTTGGAATGACGCCAAATTATGATCCCTTTACATTGAAAAAAACAAAAAAAAATTAAAAAAAAAAACATGAAAAAAAACCCAAAGATATAAGAAAAAAAAAAATAAAATTTTCAAAAAAGACAAGTAATTAACAACAGTATCAGAGACAGGAATAACCAATATATGAAAAAAATTAGCTATAAAATACACACTTTTTTAAAAATATACATCACGACCCCATCTATCTCTCGCCCCACTAAACCCCTACATACAAAAATTTTAAAGGAAAAAAGAAAATAAAAAAAACATAAAATACTACATAAAAATAAAAAAAAAATACATAAGGCCCTAAACCCTGGGAAAAAAAAAATGTTGGGTAAGAATACAAAAAACCCCTTTTACATCATGGGAAAAGGGGGATAAGGGGAAAAAAGGGGGGAAAACAAAAAGGGGAACCAAAGGAAGGGGGAGAATAGGAAGGATAAGGAAAGAGGAAGAGGGGGGGTACAAAGGAAGAAGAGGGGTGGAGGAAATGGGAAGGGAAAAAGGGAAAATGAGGAAGAGGGGAATCAAAGGAAAACAAGGAAGAGGAGAATAGGAAGGAAAAGGGAAAATGAAGAAGGGGGGGAAACAAAGGAAGAAAAAATGTACTCTCCCTTACTAAACATCATTAGGGCACCGGGCCCGTGAATTTATCCCCGGCCCCATGAATATGTAAGTGGGGCGTGATAAATTGGGGCTCCGGGCCGAAAAACATATTTTAAGGGGAGGGGTAGTATAAAAATAAAAAGAAGCAAAAACACCGCGAGCGTCGCATGTTTTAAAGGCGTCCTGTGGCAGCTTTTTTTTTCCAGATGAAAAAAAAATCTGCAAGACACCAAAAAGGCCACATGTTTTTAAAAGCGTCCCAAGCAGGAAAAAAATATCCCCTGACCCCAAAAGCCCCCAAATGATTTAAAGCGTCCCACAGCACGTGAGAGTGCGGGGAAGTGTGGGGAGGTGTACCCAGCTTCTTTCCTGTGAAAAAGGGGAGGAGACAAGGGTGCGCCCTTTCCCCCCATCATTTTTCAAGCTTGTAGGACTGGGTAGGGGACAAGGTTGAGTCAAAGTGATGTGGAGCATCCGTCGGGAACACCAAGATCACTGATCTTGTTTTTGGGGGTGATGCATAATCTTTGTGAGTCGCTGGAGGTCCTGGTGTGGCCTCGAGGCGCTGCACGAGGGGCAAAAACCTTTGGGTTGAGGGCCCTGGCTCAAGACCAAAGGGAGGGGGTTTGGAGCCTTACTAGGTAAGCATACATTGTTCATGCTGTGGCGAGACATTGAACTTGGGAAAATTTTTACATACCTTGGTACGCAGTCCAAATGCGCGGGTCACGTAAAAGAACCCTTACGGCGGTTTGGGCATAGCCCACGGTTTATGGACTCGCTCAGGGGGAGTATTTGGCGTTGTGGGACCTTGCGGGAGGACAAAGACCCGATCTTAAAGCCCGTTTTGTGATCCCTGCTTACCTATTTTTGT
The DNA here is from genome assembly GCA_016584305.1 of Chionoecetes opilio. NCBI lineage: Eukaryota > Metazoa > Arthropoda > Malacostraca > Decapoda > Majidae > Chionoecetes > Chionoecetes opilio. The sequence continues at coordinate 14,348 of JACEEZ010021181.1, read as the reverse complement.
GAGACATGAACAAAATAGTGACTTGAAGGACAATAAATCCTTTTGGGTAATGTCTTCGCAAAATCAGGGGGTACCGGGGGGATGATTACTTCAATCACGTTGCCCCGTGAGACTAAATCGGGGCCTATACCTGCATGTCCTCCGCGCCACTTCGCTATAGGGGCTGGGGCACGCTACCTAAAAACCGATCTTCCCCATCGGTTTATCTTAAGGAAAACCCGGCTTTGGGGAGGCCAGGGGGCGCCCCAAGGCTCGTGGCTGGGAAAGTTATGTTTTTTGCGAGACTGCTTGGTATGGGAAAAGGAGCCTGCATGGGAACTCGCGCGGGGTGCCCCCCGGGTGGCGTCGTAGGTGGGCGAGCGACGCGCCCCCCGGGCGTACCCCCCAATGATTGATTGATAGCAGGACATATTTTCCAATGTAAAAAAAAATTGGATGTAAGTGTAGCTGCTACGGTAGGTTAGAACCCCGGCGATGCTGGTGAGGGTCGCAAAGGTGGAATTTTATCCTTATGGACCCAAACGCAAACAACCAAAGGGAAAAAGCATTTTATTTTTTTTTTTATTACATTTTTTTTTTTCGTTGGGGCCTATCACTGTAGGCTATTATTTTCCCCTTCCTTTGTTTGAAAGGGTTTCTACTCATACATTATCTTAGGGTTAACAAAGGAAAAGAGGTCACGCGCGTTTATAAAATCCCAAAAATTGAATTTAAAGTAACATTTTCTGTACAAAATGCCAAATGATGCTGTCGGCGGAAGGGGAATAAAAATTTTTTAAAAAAAAGATGTTTGCTAAAATTAGTGTCAATTCTCAGTGCCTATGATACAAGGCAAATATATGTATTATATTCCGAATAGTGTGGAAACTTTTAAAAACTGAAAAGTCTAATATTTAACCTTTTCAGCCAGAACGTATTTCCTTTTGTAATTTGGGGATACTTGGCGATTTGTATAAATAAAAAGCAATTTTTTATGATTACTTTTTTTTATCCTTGTCGACTACTGTGGTTTTAATTTTTTTCGAAATTTTTGGATAAAACTACATTTTTTTATAGAAAAGGAAAAGATCGGGGCGTAAAAGGGGTTAACATTTTAACAAAATCTCTATCCAAGAGCTTTTAAATTCTCCGTTTTTTAAATTCGTCCGCCTTTTTTTAAAAATTAGGGCCCGTCTCGAATTAACATTAATCTTCACCACTTATTCTTTTTTTTTCTTTCCCAACAGCTTTCATCCCCAAAATGTAAACCTGGTTATAAAATTACTGATTACCGTCTTTGTTTCCCTCTATCCCTCGCCACACCTCTTTTTACCTTGATTTTATTCATTCTTCTTTGACTCTTCCCACCACATTATCAATCTAAAAAACCCCGTCTACTACCGTTAAAAAAAAACCCAGCCAAACATCGCAAGGATGGGTAAAAGGGTTTTGGGGGATAGGCCGAGATAGGGGGCAGTTTGAAATAAAAACCCATCAGAAACAGGGGAACGTAACGGGAGAAAATGAGATCCGTGAAAAAAAAGGTACACCCAAACGAAAACAGGAGACAAAAAACAGAAAAAAACGAGATACCGATGAAAAAAAAGGTACAGGCAACTCGAGGCCAGTCATTGAGATGCAAGGGAAAAAAACCCAACTTCACCGACGCCCAATTTGGGTGTTTCAGGTGACGCTTCGGGCCCATGACATTGACGTATTCCTGTCAATAATCCTTTTGCCATTTTTTTTCCTCCTTCTGTGCGTTCGGTTTCGATTATCCACTTATATTTGTTAGGTCTCTTATTTCTTCAGTTAACCCCCTTGAGACCCAGAACGAAATTTTTCCATTGTAATTTGGTTTAACCATTAGACTTTTTTAGTAAATATCAAATTTTATGGGTATGCCTGTTTAGTTTTTTTTGTCGACAAATACGTTTTGGGTATTCGTTATTTTTCGTAATTTTAGGGCTGGAAAACTCATTTTTATAGAAAAGGTGTTTGGGGTTAAGGAGTTAACCTTATTACGTCCTCTGTACCCCAATTTGTGTTTTTTTTACTTTTGCTTTTTTCCTCCTTGGGGTGCTCGAACGATGTATCCAACTAATACATTCATTTTTTCTCTTTATTTTCTAACTTTATTACGTCCTTGGTCAAAAGTTAGTTTGCGAGCACTTGTTTCTTCGCAAAGCTTTGGGTAAGTTTTTGCCTGGCTTACACAGAGCAAACAAGCCCAAGCAAAAAAACCCATTCCACCCACCAGGAATCTAAACCCAGCTACTAAAGTCCCCAAGAAAACCCATGTCCTCCACCAGGATCTAAACCACTCAAAAGTCCCAAAAAACCCATGTCCACGAGGCCCTAACCACCAAAAAAAGCCAAGAAGCGAATGTCTAGGGGATTAAGGGAAAAAAAAAAGATAAACCCAAAGGGGAAAAAGGAAAGGAAGGAAGAAAAGGGAAACAAAGAAAGGAAAAGGAAATAAAAAGGGCATAAAAAATTAAAAGGAAGGAGGGAGAAAGGCTCAGATAAAGGTTGCATTGCAGTAATCAAAAAAAGGGAAAAGTAAAAATAATAAAACGGAAAAGGAAAAGTCAAAAACCCCCTGGAACGGGTTATAGAGGGAAAAAGAGGTATTGAGGGGGCAAGGAAGGGTAAACCGGGGAAAAAGGGAGAAAAAAATTAAAAGGCCCTACACAACTCCCCTAAAAATGGGGAGCCACAGAAAAACAACACCAGGATGGCGAAATGAAAAAAAAAAAAAAAAGGTATTGAAGGAGAAAAAGGAGGGATTTGAAGGGAAAAAAGAGGGATATTGAAGGGTAAAGAAGAGGGATATTGAAGGGGGAAAAAAGGGATTTAAAGGGGGGAAAAAGAAATGGGTATTAAAGGGGAAAAAAAAGAGGGATATAGAAGGAAAAAAAGGGAAAGTGGGTATTGGCAGGGAAAAAAAAAATTAAAGGGGGGAAAAAGGGATTTGGGGGTAAAAAGTGGTATTGGGGGAAAAGAAAAAATTTTGAAGGGGAAAAGCAATGGCATTTCTGTCTACCCCAAAGCCGTAACCTCGCCAAAGTTACGACCGAAAAAAAGGGCCCCTCTTTGTAAGTTTCGAAAAATGGTTCACAAGAAATTTTTAAATTTTCACCCGACGAGGGGAAAATGTTTTCTTCAAAGGCCTCCCCGGCAATATTATATATTGTTTTGCGGTTGTTGTTTTTGATGTTGTTTCGTTGTAATTTTGGTATTGTTTTTTTTGTTATGTTTCTATTGTTGTTGTTGTTACTATCTCTGCGTTGTTGTTGTTGTTGTTGTTTTAATCTTTGTTGTTGTTTGTTGTTGTTATTGTTACATCTCTGTTGTTGTTGTTGGTTTTTACTATCTTTGTTGTTGTTGTTGTTGTTGTTACTGTTATTATCTTTGTTGTTGTTGTTGTTGTTGTTATCTTTGTTGTTGTTGTTTTACATCTTTGTTTTGGTTTTTTGTTGTTGTTTTTGTTTTTACTATCTTTTTTGTTGTTGTTTTGTTGTTGTTGTTGTTGTTGTTGTTTTGTTGTTTTTGTTGTGTTTTGTTTTCCTGTTGTTATTAGGCGTAGATATGTTTAGTATAAAATTCATTTTTTTTTTTTTTTCAATTTTATCATTATTATTACAACATCATTATTACCATTAATTCATTATTATTTTCACTGCAAAGCCTAAATTTTTTTGTCTTTCCAAAGATGCTTTTGTATTATTTAGACCTTTTCTTAGCTTATTACTTCGTCTTATCATTACCCTCATTATTATTATCATAAAAACCAAACGCATTTTTCATTACTAATCTACATTATTTTTTCCACGTTTTCTTTTTTAGCTACTACAAAAAAAAGACATAAAATCCTTTCAAAATACACCGAAACTCTTTTTTCCCGCCAAATTTCATATCTTACGTTGCTATTTCAACAAATTACCGTGGTTTTACGGGCAAACCCTTTAATCGTAGGGCAGGTGTGCGGGCTTATTAGAGTTTGGGGTCCCTTACACCGCGTGGTGTTAAATTGTCCCCGCCTGATAGCCGTAGACTACCTTTATCTATCTTTTTGGGTAGAATCTGAAAAAATGTATGTAGTAGTAGTTAGTAGTGTATATAGTATGTAGTAGTAGTAGTGTAGTAGTATAGTATATTTAATTGTAGTACTTAGAGTAGTATATTTGTGTAAAGTAATAAATATTAGTATAGTAAAACCGCCACTTTGACCTTTTGTGCCTTTTACCGAAAATTATTTAATTTTTTTTGCCATTTCTGACCCTTTTTTTCCCCTTTCTGCCTATTTTCACCTTTCTGACCTTTTTTAAAAGACCTTTCTGATTTTTTTCGACCATTTTTGACCGTTTTTTTAACCCTTTTTACCTTTTACGACCCTTTCTGCCTTTTTTAAAAACCTTTTTCGACCATTTTTTACCCTTTTCTGACCCATTTTTGACCTTTTTTTTGACCTTTTTGACCTTTTTCACCTTTCTGACCGTTTTTTTGCATTTTTTCCTTTTCACCATTTCCCTTTTTAGACAAATTTCTCCCCCTTTTTTCAAAAATTTCTAATTTTTTCCTTTTTTTTCTTTTTTTTACATTCTGATCTTTATGCCTACTTATCTTTTTAACTCTTTTCCCTTTTTTTAAAAATCCCAAACCATCATATTTCCCCCTTTTCGCCCCTTAAGTTTTAAAAAAAGGTTGGTCTAACCTCTTCCTCTTTAATTACCTTTTTCCCCTTGTCCCCTTTAAATTCCCCTCCCCCCCTCCCCCCCTCCCTCCTTTCCCCTCTCTCCCGCCTCACTCCCCCCCTTCCCCTTCCTTTCCCCCTCTTTTTTCACCCCCTTTCCGCCCATTATCTCTCTCCTTTCCCTTTTCCCCCTCCCCCCTCCCCTCCCCCTCCCCCTCCTTTTCCTCCTCCCCCTCCCCCCCTCCTCCTCCTTCCTCCTTCCTCCCCTCCTTCTCCTCCCCTTCCTCCCCTTCTTCTTATTTCCCCCTTTTCCCCTTTTTTCCTTTTTTTTTCTATTTTTCCCCTTATTTTCCCTTTTTTCTTCTCTTTTCCCCTTATATTTTTTTTATCTTCTCCCTTTCCCTCCTTTTTTCCCCCCTTTTTTTACCCCATTTTTTTTATTTCCCCTTTTCCCTTTTAAATTTTTTTGTTTTCCCCCCAAAAATGGGGAAATGGCGAAGAAGAAAAAAAATAAAGAAAGGAATGAAGAGCTTGGAGAGGGGAGGCGGGGAAAAAGTTTTTGGGGGTAAGGGGGAAAAAAAGGGGAGGGGGGAAAAAAAGGGAAAGGGGCCGATTATGGGAACCCGCGATAAAAAGGGGGAATGGGGGAAATTTGGCGGCCCCCTTTTGGCCTGGTTGGGGGGAAAAAACGGGAAAAGTTAAATGGAACCTTTTAAAAATTGGGATGGTTTTTGGAAGGGGGCGAGAAATTGGCCGTGTTTTGTGGGGAAAAAAGTGTAAAAAAAAAAATCAGTGGAGAACATGTATTGTATTTGGTTTTTTACTAAACTGTTTTCTAGAAAATTTTCAATCTGAACCCTTTTTTATCGTATGGAAGGGGTAAAAAAAATGTGGCAAAAAAAATTTTTGTTTGTGGGTTTGGTTTTTTTTGTTTTAAAATGTATTTTATCATTTTTTTTTCTGTAACACTTTTTAAGTCGTAATGGAGCCGTAAAAAGAAACTGTGCACTCATTTTGTATTGCTGTCATTAAGTCTTATGATATTTACCTGTACTTTTAATCATTTCCTTAGCCTAGGTAAAAACACGTCTATTACTATAATGTATATAGAGAGACTATGCAAATATTGCTTACTGATATATGGCCAAATATGGTTTTCGCCCAATAAAGAGATAATTAGAGGTAAAATTAAGAGAATTTCCCAAACATCCTAAACAGAGGCAAAAAGCGATAGTATAATTCTTAAAACTTAGTTGATACTTCCCTGCTGAGCGAGTTAAAGAGATCAGGGGGAAAAAGGGCGGAGTATCTTACTGAGCTCACTACTCTTAAAATATTTTGTTGGTAACTTGTGAAAACCATGAGTTGTTATTGTCAGGTGTAGCGAAGTAAGTGTATTTGAAGTTTATATTAAAGATGTTTGGCGACTGATAGGGAAGCTAGGCATGTTGTTATCCTTCAAAATAAGGAAGATGTTTAGGCAAGTTGTTAAGCATAGGAGGATGTTTGTCAGTCCCTTATGCTGTAAAAAAATAATAGTTAAATACAATTAAGTAAAGTCATTTAAATGTCCGTGTATAGGAGAACATACAAAGAAAGATAAAGGAAGAATGATGAAGGGAGAGAGAAAGGTAATGGTGTGAGTACTGAAGAAAAAAAAATCTTCTTTCCCATTCTTTTCTTGTCTTTCCCGCTAAAAGTGAAGATTACTGTCTTATTTTTCTTCTACTACCTCTAAATGTTGCCTTAACCCTTCACGCCTGATCTTTCATTTGCTATATAAAATAATCTGTTGTTAGCCATAAAATTACGAGAAGTAACTCAATATACCAAATTAGTTGGTGAACCAGGATACTAAACAGGGGCCAGATCCAGCAACAAAGCGTAAGTCAAGTGGCGTAAGTATGGCGTAAATGCTACTCTGGCGCAACCCTCGCCCACCCCCCTGCGCCGAGGCTATTTGAATAATCCACCGAAGATGGCCTTACGCCGGGCGTAAGGAGGAGTATCTCGGAGTATCTCGACAGAGACAGCTGATTGGCGGGTGAATACAATGACGTCATCCTCGATAATAGCGAATCACAGCAGTGATTTATATTATCTATTCAGATCTATCAGCCAATCACAAGGCTTCCACGAGATAAATAGTGTTTACAAACATTACTCAGCTGATTATTCAGCTGGCCTATGGCACAACAAATCTATGTGTCCTATAATAAAGCGATGAAGAAGGATCCCTGATTGACCAGAAATAAAGAATTTGGTGACAATAAGGCGCAGACATCCTGATTGACTTTTAATAAATCATTCAAGTGCAATAATGGGCCAACCATCCTGATTAACCTAACAATTCAGAGACAATAAGGGGCAGACATCATGGTTGACCATATAATCATATACTTCAAGGGCGTTAAGAGGCAGACATTCTGAGTGACCTAATCGTATCATTCAGGGATAATGAGATCGGTACCTCTGGTACTCTTTTCTACCGAAATTCTCGTCCCGATACAAACCGGGAACTCGTGCCGACGGTTATAGTTAGGTTAGTATGATAGTAAGGGAAAGATACCGGTAAAAATGGACGAGGACTGCGCGGTAATTTTCTGAGACTGACAAATTTTTCCTTGGGTAAAATTGCTAGTGCTTTTGATAAAAATGGACGAGGACTGCGCGGTCATTTTCTGAGACACTGACTTTTCCGTGGGTAAAATTAGTGTTGTTGATAAAAATGGACGAGGACTGCGCAGTCATTTTCTGAGACACTGACTAGATTTTCCTTGCCTAAAATTACTGCTCTGGGTAAAAATCGACAAGGACTGCGCGGTCATTTATTGAGACACTGACTAGTTTTTCCTTGCCCAAAATTAGTGTTTTTGGTAAAAATGGACGAGGACTGCGCGGTCATTTTCTGAGACACTGACTAGTTTTTCCTTGCCTAAAATTAGTGCTTTTGGTCAAAATGGGCGATGACTGCGCGGTCATTTACTGAGACACTAACTTTTTTTGCCTTGCCTAAAATTAGTGCTTTTGGTCAAAATGGACGAAGACTGCGCGGTCATTTTCTGAGACACTGACTTTTTTTGTCTTGCGTTATTAAATTAGCGTTTTTTCATATGGATAGAACCAAATCTAACCTCCTAACGTAAGGGCTCCGCCCCCCTCGACCCCCCGGCGAGATTATGAACCTAACCTAACCTCCTATATGGTTGGGGGGCCTCTGGAAGGGGAGGTTGTGTCTGTATGAGTATTAGTCTCAGACAACTATATCATTTCTACAATATGTATATAAGTTTTAAAGGTTACGCGGAAGTGCTTTAATACTGTACAGTATACTAAACAAAAATTAATATAGAAAACGTATGTGGTAACGGCGGTAGCAACCGCCCAGTTCTCGTCCATTATAGCTGAAACACCAACCGAGAAGTCCTGCCGACATGAAAGTTTTCGGCGAGTTCCACTTGTAATAGGTGCAAATGGAAGAATAAAAGGTATTTCGTTACTGGACAAGTTTTTCGCTTGTCCCAAAACAATTTAAAACTACAGTTTAATACAATACATGGGCATTGGTTACGTAACATGCCAAAACCCTAGACATGCCCTTATATGAGATAAGTCTATATATTAATATAAAAGTACCCAATCTATATATTTAAACAGCTATTACGCGTGTTTCTGAATTCAGGGATTGAATATCGGGGGTTAGTTTAGCCGAGGTTAGTTTAGTGATGCCCCATCACTAAACTAACCTCGACTAAACTAACCTCCCATATTCAATCAAAATTTAGCCGAGGTTAGTTTAGTGATGCCCCATCAATAAACTAACCTCGGCTAAACTAGCCTCGGCTAAACTAACCCTCGATATTCAATCAAAGTTTAGCCGAGGTTAGTTTAGTGATGCCCCATCACTAAACTAACCTCGGCTAAACTAACCCCCGATATTCAATCAAAGTTTAGCCGAGGTTAGTTTAGTGATGCCCCATCACTAAACCAACCTCGGCTTAACTAACCCCCGATATTCAATCCCTGATTCAGAAACACGGGTAAAAGCTGTTTAAGTATATAGATTGGGTACTTTTATTTTAATATATAGACTTGGAACTGTTGCTTAATAGGAACTCTCGCCGACGTAAAAAAATGGAACATTCTCCGACGTTGGCGAGTATTCCGTTGCGGAGACAATTCCAGGTACCATTAAAGGCTGGCAAACGTGACCTAACTACCATTCAGGGCCAATAAGGGTCAAGCGTCCTGAGTGACCTAACCATAGTGCAAGGTCACTGAGGGGCAGGCATCAGAACAACAGTTTCATTCTCAAAAACGTCCAAATTACGAAAGTGAAACAACATTAATCTAGTCGTGGGATGCCAACCTCGCCTCGTCCCACAACGATTCCGCTCAGGACTCCGCTAGTGGTCTAAAAAACCGGAGCTGCCCAATAACGAACTAATACAACAAAAACACCGTAGGCAGTCCCTACAACCGAAGCGGCCTCCCTACCGAGGCTTGTATTTCCTCAACATTTGTAAACATACGCCGCTGCCGGCTACCAATAGGCTTATATTTCAATCCTTACCTCGGTGGTAACGTCTATTAGGGATGATAAGTGACGTTTCATTTATATATATGAAATACGCCGGGGCTACACCTCCTCATAAGGTGGTGTAAATCTACGC
>JACEEZ010021179.1:55000-68566 GCA_016584305.1 Chionoecetes opilio | reverse complement strand
GGGGCCTATGACCGTCATTAAACCGCGTTTTACCCGCTAAAGGTTTAGCGGGTAATCGCGTGTAACCACGCACTTACCGCGCCGTAGCACGTCTGTACCCACGTCAAACGCGGTTTTAACCACGTCTTTATCACGTGTGCCACCCGAGGTCACCCGCGCTCTCGATTTTTGGGAAATCCAAACCGTATCCCGCGTGTGATTGTTCTAGCCCGTGGGGGGCGCGGCTGGATCACGTCCATATCCGACCCAGAGCGCCCAAAACAGCGTTTGCTTCACGTTCACACATTTTTCGCCGTGAGACGTGCGCGTTTGCGCCCGCGAAGGCCAGTGTGACCGGGCCTTAAGTAGAAGGGTAGAGACGGGGTTTTACCTTGCCTTGACTTAGTAAGTCAAGGCAAGGCAGGTAGAATCCTGCGTAATGCGCATACAGACGCAGTAGAAGTATTGTTTTGGAGAACTCGGGGAATTTGCAGATTTTGATTGCGGATTATTTAAAAAACGGCTGACTGGATGCAAAAAGGACTACGTATTGTTGATATACTCGTTAATGGCTATGATTTGATTGCATTTTAAATCAGGAATGATGAAATGGTCTGGACGATTACTTTTAACCCCTTTGAGCCCCAGAACGTAATTTCCATTGTAATTTGGGTACCATTAGATTATTTTTAGTGAATATAAAGCAATTTTTTAAAAGAAATTGACCTGTTTAGTATCCTTGTCGACTAACTCATTTGGTATATTCAGTTATTTTTCGTAATTTATGACTCGACAACATCATTGTTTATAGCCAAGAAAAGATATGGGCGTGAAGGGGTTACTCCAAGTACTTTCCAATCAAATGTCTTTTCTGTAACTGTATCTGTTCTCATGTCATTACAGGTATATAATGGACATGCGAGTTCGTTATCTGCATGTCCGTGGTGAACAAGCTGATTTACACGGGTGACATAGGTGGACAGGCCAAGGGCTGGGTGTGGCGGTATGGGACTACACGTGCCAGTATAAGGGACACACGCCTCCATCACCGCACTCAAGTTTCATAAAGGGGAATACGTGAGGTTTTTGCTTTTATTTTTATTTTAGGAAGGATTGATTTTTTCTTCTTGAGGACTTGTTTTGGGTGATTTTTTTTTTAAGGATTTTTTTGGGTGTTTTCTCTCTCTCTCTCTCTCTCTCTCTCTCTCTCTCTCTCTCCTCTCTCTCTCTCTCTCTCTCTCTCCCCTCTCTCTCTCTCTCTCTCTCTCTCTCTCTCTCTCTCCTCTCTCTCTCTCCTCTCTTCTTTTTTTTTATGCAAACGTAATTACAATTTATGATCAATATATACGTATCTTCTTACACACGCAAAATTTTCTCCCTTCTGCAGTATACTCGGGCAGCGCAGACGGGCAGGTAGGGGCCTTTTAAAACGCTAAGACGGGCGTGCTATGGCGAGCCTTCAGAGTGCGACGGCCTGGTGGTGGGGGTGGCGGCGAGGCTGTGAATGCCAATGATCTGAAACTGGAGAAATGCCAGTGGTCGCTGGCAGTTATAACTCAAAGGTTTGGTCTACTTGGGGTTTTGGCTCCGTGACTAATATTTTCATAAATCAATTTCGCGTAAATATTGATGCACCGCATCTGAATACCAAAAAATAGTTCTTCTGTTCTACTAATTGTATGGATGACATGCATTACGATGGAAATTTCTATAATGGCGATTTAATGCAAATTACTTGTCTCAAGTGCAAAGCTTAATATATTTTTTGACATGTATATTGTGGCATGTAAAATTTGGGCGATGTTCACACTTTTTTTCTAAGACAGTACGCTGCGTCTGGCAAACGCTTGTCAAAATACAATAAGCAAGTGTACATGAGATGCCATGAGAGAGACTGATTTTACGTGTGGGGGCGTAAAAACTTGTAAAATGAGATGCCATGAGAGAGACTGATTTTACGTGTGGGTGCGTAAAAACGTGTACATGAGATGCCATGAGACTGATTTTACGTGTGGGTGCAAGAAACGTGTACATGAGATGCCATGAGAGAGACTGATTTTACGTGTGGGTGCGTAAAATGTGTACGTATACATGAAGCAGCTTTTTTTTCCGTCGGTGTGCATGCGTACTACCTCTAAATGCGATTTAAAGATTTAATAAATAAATGCATGATTTTCACCAACTTAACATGCGGCGACTATTTTGTGTATTTTTATGTGTCTGACTATGTGATGTTTGTGACGTCAGACGTGCTAGTGTTGATTAATACATGCCTTTTGCCGGGAACCTGATGGCCCCCGTGTGATCACCTCCTTTTCTGTTCCGCGTGAAGCTTCGGATTGGCCGCGTCCCATTAAGGAAGCTTACAGGGATAGATTAGTAATGTTGATAAGGCATTATACCCCAAACACCATCGGATAGGATCGTATAGGAACACAAGGAATGAACTAACAGCAACGGATTTATTGAAACTACAAGGCCTTTACTTGGGCCTTTCTTATTTTTCTTGCATTTCTTTATTCTCTATATTCTTCCCGCCCTCCTTCTGTTTTTTCTTTCCCTTTTTTTCCTTCTGCAGTATTGGATCGGCTTTCCCATCATCACATAGTCCTCTCGTTATTCCTGTGCGTCATGCCCGTGGTGAAGCAGCCCCTGGAGGTGGTGGCGGCCTCGTCATCCTCGCCACGGGCATTCCTGTCTATACTTCCTCGTCCACAGAGAACAGAACCCCCAATGTCTCTTAAAACGCCATGGGTAAGTATTCTGATTTTTTTTGTATGTGTTTTTCTTTTTAACCCGGGGGCTGCGGCAAGCCTTCCGAAGGCTCTGCTGAGGGGTTGCGGCATGCCTTCCGGAAGCACGATTTTCAAAAAACCGCGCCCCCATTCGTAAAGCTACAAACTGTGTCAAAATGTAGGTCGCTATGTCAGCCCTCGATACCACACATCACCATGGGCCCCCTAACTACGCTGTACGCAAGGATACCACTCCTTAGGTTTTTTCCTAAGATCTGGGATTTAGGCCATGGCCTTGGGATATTTTTTGTCTATCTTGTGATTTTTGGAGGGATTTTTCAAGTATTTCCCCAGTGGTTTACTCAAGGTAAGCATATGTACCGCATTTAGGTTTCAGTTTCAATGTTTTCTTAACGACCTTGGGATATTTTGTCAAATCTTAAATTTTTGGGTCAGTCCTAAATACGGTACACTTTGCTTACCTTGAGAAAACTACTGGAAAAAATTTTTTTGAATAATCCCCTCAAAATCTTGGGAAAAATCCCAAGGAGTGGCATCCCTGACCCCACCTCAGCAGTCTCTCACAGCTTTTTGGGTTTGCCATTCCGCCAGAAATTTCAACTCCCGCCCACAACCGAAACACAACCCCATACGTTTTGAGTTAAAAATAAATATACGCTGGATACGGTTTTTTACTACCTTGACTTTGATGTGATTTTCATCCAATTCTGTAATGGTCACTGTTTCACTCACACTGCCGCACTGTGGACACTAAAAATGTCACCTTCCCGCAGTCCCGGGTTAAGGCTTATTTCGTGTTTTAGAGGATTTTTTCATTTGTTTTTGTTTGATTTTATATAGTTTAGTTTTTATTCGTGTTTGGTGTTATGTTTTGTTTTTTTCTTTACGTGTATTTTTTTTTTTTAGTAAGTAATAGTAGTATACCTGTTCTCATGTGGAAGCTATGTGACTCGATGTTGCTGTTAACATGTATCAGGGCAGCAGTTTAACCTGTAAAACCAGTGAAATAAGAGCGATGAATGGAGGTTTACAGGATTTCGCGCCTTTACAATATTTCGCAAAGCAGCGGGACAGGCGGAACTAGTAATAGAGTGAATATCGTCGTAGAAATAATGTAATTACAGAAAAACAGGACACAAGTAAACACACAGATGTACATTCAAAAGCATGGTCTTACCTTAAGACCACGTTTTAAGAATATACAAGGTACGTAGATAACACTATATATATATAGTCACCAGTCAATTCCCACTGCACTAATGTCGCCCCGGCACAATATATTACGAATTTTAGCATCCCCTACAGACTTTTATGTGCCACTGAAGACATGGTAGTGTGATGTACATAATATAAACGTTATACTATGGATGCGTCTTCAGTGGCACATACAAGTCAGTAGTGATGCTAAAATTCGTAATCTTTGTGCATGGGGGACATTAGTGTAGTGGCAAATGACTGGCGACTATAGTGTTATCTACGGTAGACCAGCCGATAGGATTATATTTTGGGAAATGACTAGCATTGCGTTTATTCAGTCTGTTTTTATGAGAGATGTGGTTGGATATGAGTTGAAGAGACAATTCGTCATTGTGTGCACATTCACCTTTTTTTGGCATTTTAAAAAAAATCAATCAATAGTCATTGTGTTGGTTGTTTGTTTACAGTTATCAGCTGTGATCGCCGAGCGGGGGAGCCCGACAAGAAGCTGGCAACTGTCACCCGTTCTGGCGAGGCACGGCAAACGAGAGAGAAGTCGGTTTAAAAAGCCGGCTCTTCACCAAAATTCGCCTTATGTTTCAGTTGATGATGTTGGAGGACAGGGGATATTTGTTTGGGTTACTTAATGTTAAAAAGATCGCACGTCTGGTCTTTTCAGCTGCCCTTGTGTAAAGTGACTTTTGGTATGTCACTTTTAGGGTGGCAGAAACAGGTAACTGCTTTGATTTGTGGTTTATTAACTTGGGTAAAAAAGTAACAGGTAAGGTGGGCTCGCGGACTGGTGAGTTTTCTCCTGCCGTGGATTTGGGGTGTCTTGTGACTTGAAGGCTTGTGAGTTGCTGGTACGGAGGTCTGTGGTCAAGTGTCTTGTCTCTACAAGAGACATCCTTTATAAAGAGCCAAGATACTCAAGACCTGACACCTGATGATCTGACGACCTGACACCTGATGATCTGACTACCTGACACCTGATGATCTGACGACCTGAACCTAATCCCTTAATGGGCAGTCGGCGAGATCATAGGTGATGTCGCCATGAAAAGTGGGAGGCGAGTACGAGGAGAAGGCATTAAGAGAGAGGCGTGACCTGACGGGTAATTAACCAGGTGTTCCAGGACCAGACATCAAGTATACAGAACACAGAACACAGAATACGGTTGAACACATAGTTGAACACCAATAATACTAATACTAATACTACATATGCTCGGTGACGCTACCCGAGATGTCCTCATCTCGTCAAAAGGAATAATCATGAAACTGAACAAAGTAGATGGGACACAATAGAAATGGACACAAAACATACCTATCTATATATATTAGAATAGAAAATAGGAGGACACAGGAAAAGGATACGTACTCGTAAAATATAATGTGGAAAACATAAATCGTGGAAGGTACCGGCATGGTACAAAATATATACATATAACTAAACTAATCTAAAACAGACATAAAGAGTACGAAAAAAATATTGAGACATACAATCCTATGTACAAAATTACATCATAAGGTACATGGAAAAGAGAGAAACAAAAGGAGTTACTTCTCACTACTACGGAGGAAATAACGGTGGTTAGAGGATTGGGGAGCTGGTGAAGGAGTAGTAGAAGTAGCTGGTTGAGGCTGTGATTGAGGGAGGTGAGATTCAGCAGGAACGGGGTTAGGGTCCTCACAGTTAAGGCATGTGGAAACTTTCTTAAGAGAATCAAGGTGGGCAACTTTCCTAGTGCCGTCAGTTAAGTGAAGCAACTGAACCTTATTCCCATGTTCCTGAGCTATGACCCGGAAGGGGCCGTCAAACTTAGGGTCTAATTTGGAGTGTTTGATTGCAACAAGGGAATACACAATGTCACCTACGTCAAGTGTAAATGTGGAAGCTGATTTATTGTGATATAGGAGCATATCAGCTTTAGAGAGAGCAAGTGATTGTTGGATACGTTGGTGTATTTGTTGGAACGTGTGAACTTAGTCTTGACAAAGTCATCATAGTTGTATATAGGCTTAGAAGGTTGGCAAAAGATCATAAGGAAGACATTGTCCTGAGCAAACAGAATGTAATGTGGTGTCTCAGAGACAGACTTGTTGATGGTGGAATTGAGAGAAGCCATCACCTGAGGAGCATAGGTGTCCCAAAGGGTGTCAGTGTCAGGAATAATGGAGCGTAAAGTGTTGAGGATTTTACGGTTGCAACGTTCTACCAAAACCGTTAGCACTGGGGCGGTAAGCAAGAACATTACACTTCCTGATATTGAACTGTTGGCACAAGGAATCAAGAACTTGATTAACAAACTCAGTGCCGTTATCAGACAACAGAACCTTGGGAGTAGTGAAAGGACAAATGACATGATCAAGAAATGCACGTGCCACTGTTTGTGCTGATTTGTTAGGCAGTGGAGCAATAATGGAAAAACGTGAAAAATGATCAACAGCAACCATTAAATATTGATTTCCACGTTCAGTAAGAGGGAGTTTCAACAAATCAATGCCAAGAACTTCCCATGGTGCGAAGGCACAGGATAACTGAGAATGGGAACATGAGCATGTATATCACCTTTAGTTCTTGCACACCTATGACATACTTCAATGTAGTCATTGATATCCTTTCTCATGGTGAGCCAGAAGAATTTAAGTCTAGCTTGTTGAAAGTGATTTTTCCTTGCCAGGGTAGTGAAGCATTTGGTGTGTCATGAATTAGTTTAAGGACAGACTGGACATGAGTTGGAGGAATGACAAGTTGGTTGGATGAGACGAGACGGTTCATGCTTGCCTGTAAGTGTGGTTGCTTTGTACAGCAACTGTTCCTGAAGGAGGTAATGGGAAAGAGAAGGAAACCTTAGGAATGTCAGAGTCATCACCTGATTCAAGGTAATAGATGACTTGACCATGTGGGGTCATTGCGTTGAGCAGTAGAGATCATCGTGAGAAAGCGTGTCAGATGTGGATGTTTGCGTGGTGACAGGACATGTAAGTGCACAGTTGCGAGAAAGAGCATCAGCTGCAACGTTAGCTTTGCCTTGAATGTACGCAAACTCCGGCATGAAATCTTGAATTGTAAGTAACCATCGAGCCATGCGTCCTGACTGGTCCTTGGCCTTGAAGAGGTGAAGTAAGGGTTTATGATCCGTAAGGACCTTGATAGGATAGCCATGAATGAGGTAACGAAACTTCTTTAAGGACCAAATGACTGCAAGGGCTTCGATCTCTGTCACTGCGTAGTTCTTCTCTGCCTTGTTAAGTAGACGAGAGGCATACGCGATGGGGCGTTGTTTACCATCGTGGTCTTGCATGAGTACAGCACCGAGACCAGTGTAGCTAGCGTCAGTGTTGAGAATGAAAGGTTTAGTGTAGTCAGGGTACGCAAGAACAGGCGCAGAAGTGAGAGCGTGCTTAAGAGCAGCGAAAGCGTTTTCCTGACTGTCAGACCATTGGAAGGGCACATCTTTTTTGAAGACTGAAGTGAGTGGAGAAGCCATGGCGGCAAATCCTTTGATAAATCTGCGGTAATAGGAGCTAAGTCCTATGAAACTACGGACTTGATCTACATTGACTGGAGTAGGATAATTAGTTACAGCGCTGACTTTGTCATTTGACGTTTGAATACCGTCAGCGTTAATAAGATGGCCAAGAAAGGTAGTTTCTTTGCGTAGGAACGCGCCTTTGGAGAGTTTAAGTTTCAAGCCTGCGTCCTGAAGACGAGTGAAAACTTTTCTGAGTTTCTGGAGATGTTCTGGGACTGATTTAGAGAAAACGATCAAGTCGTCAAGGTATGAAAAAAGTGTATTACCCATTAAACCAGTGAATATGGAATTGATCAAGCGTTGGAACGTCGCGGGTGATCCAGAAAGACCCATAGGCATACGACAGTACTGGTAATGTCCTGAGGGTGTAGAAAAAGCAGTGTATTCACGGCTTTCTGCGTCAAGTTCGACTTGCCAGAAGCCGGAGCACAAATCCAAGGTGGAAAAAACAGTGTTATGATCACCTAAATTCTGCAAAATATCCTCGAGGACTGGCATGGGATACCGAGAAGGAACAGTCAGTTTGTTAAGAGCTCTGAAATCGACTACAGGACGCCATTCGCCTGAGCTCTTTGGAACCAGGAACATTGGGCTATTGAATGGACTGCTCGAGTCTTCAATGATTCCATCAGTTAGCATTTCGGAGACCATGCGATCGACAATGGCATTCTTACTGTGGGCCATGCGATACGCTGGTATGTAGGCAGGTGGGCGTCTTTTATAAGCTTAATCTTATGAGTGACGATGTTGGTTTTACCTAGTGTCTCACCGGGGAGAGAGACAATACTCCTGAAGTCGGTCAAGAGTTGAATAAGCTCATCCTGTGAATCTGGATGGTCTGTGGTTTGCACATGAGCTTGAAGGTCAGACAAATTTGAAGGCGCCTGAACTGAAATGGAGGTAACTTGAACTCGTGGACTCTTGTGGACATTCGTCGACACGAACGTCAGCTGGGTAGACGTAAAATGTACAAAGTCGTGTACCACAAGTGAGTGACTGGAACTGTGGTGACGTTAACCACATAAAGGTTTGATCTGCCATGATTTTTGAGTCTGCACAGCGCTGCAGGAACAGCTAGAGCAGAATGAGTTACCGTCTCAGGGAGAGACATAGCATCGACGTTCGAAACGCCTTTTACCCGAACGTCTACCAGGGTGCAGGTGTGTGGTAGAAGCTCAACGTTGGACGAGATGACAGCGTGACAGTGCTTAGCTTGGTCTTCTAAGACCTTGTAAAGTGAGACTTCTGGGAGTGGAGTGGTGTTATTAGACGTAGAAGCGTCTGTGGCTACATACGCGACGAAGGTCTTACGTTTTCGTTTTGAGCGAGAAAGGCGACCAGCGGAACGACGACATGGTCTGGATGGTGAATGTTGGTTAGGCATTGCAAGTGGAGAACTAGGAATGGAGAACACTTGTATCAGAGATTTGTCAGTAGGAGTGCATGTGGAATCAAGAGCTTGTGAAGACACGGGAGAGTCGCATGCAGTGGAGGAGACAATGTCAGTGTGAACAGAGTCAGGAAAAGCTCTAGATTGTTTCAAGACTTCTGGAATGAAACGTTCACGCCAATAGATTCCATGTAAGCGTGGGTATAGGTCTATCTGTTGTTGGGTTAGAGCAGGACGGCCAATGAGCGCGTCAGCTGGAATGGTTATGCCGTCTGCTATATAGTAAGTCAGGCTGACAGGTGGCAAGTCAGGACATAGGTATGTGTTAAACATAACTTTACCTAGAGTAGCGAGTGCGGTTCCATCGATTCCACAAAGTTGCAGGTCAGAAGGTTCTAAATGATTAATTTACGATGACGCACAGATCTGATGTTATCAAAGCACTCTTTAGTCATGATATTTACTGAAGAACCTGTATCAATAAACAAGGTGAAGTAGTGCTGGTTGACTTCAGCTTGTAAAATCATTGGGTCCTCCCAAAGTGTATTAGAAATGGTATACAAAGGGAGTGAAGGTTCATCTGTGTGATCTGGTTCGTGTTGCTTGGAGGAGTGCACGTCGTGTGGTAGTCATTGAGGGTTATACTGTTGTGAATGGCGAGGAGATTGTGGTCCTTCACGACCGTCAGAGGTGTCGTGTTGCTGTGAATATCGAGGAGCGTTTGTTCCTACGCGACATTCAGAAGTGTCGTGACACATTGACCATGGTGATCACAAAAGCGTGGAACATACTGCCGGTTTGGAAAATGACGTTGTCGTATGAAGCAACGCTCGATAGTGTGTCCCTTGTTTTTGCAGTAATAGCAATATGAGGCAGGTGAGTGATTAGCACGGGACTGTCGTGAATGTGAAGATGAGCGTTGTCTTTGGCGATTGTTTGAGGATGAACGAGTGTTTGAGTTGAAAGGAGGACGAGAAGTGCTTCGTGGTTGGTGGTGTTGGTGTTGGTGTTGGGTAGATACAGCAGCAGACATAGAAGAATGTGCATTGTTTGAAAACACTAGTGACGAAGAGTCCTCAAAATTGGAAGTAAATGCAGTTAAGGTGTCTGTTGGAGCAGAGTGAAAGTGTTTATCAGACGCCTGTTTAGCTGTGGAAGGGTGTATGAGGAACATATAAGTGTAGTATCCAAAAAGGTTAGCGACAGCTTGTAGACTCATTTTCCCATCTTCGTCAACCCATTCCGAAAATTCTAGCTGTCTTATTAAGTCTAACTTGACGTTAGAAGATTGTTGTAAGGCCGACATAATTGGGATAGGGTGTTCTTGCCTTTTGTGAGTGTCTGCAAGTCTAAAGAGTGGAGCAAGGATACCGGATTTCTGACTGCACTGAAATATTTATTGAATGTGGTCTTAAATTCGTCATATGTCTTAATTGTGAGAAATAAATCACTCTGCAGGTATTGTCCTGCAAGGCAGTTAGACAAGTCACATCGGGACTTTAGTTGAGCGATTTTGATTGTATCTTCAGTGATGTTACGACGCGCGATCTCATCGTCAACATCTTTGAGTAATATGTGTACAGGAATATTGTTGCCTGTGAATTTGGGAAGGGAAGGAACCTCGTGTACCAGAGTGACTGAAGTTGGCGCTGGTGGTGGCATGATGACAGGTGAATTTGTGAAGAAGAAAGGAATAAAAATATCCGAGTACACAAGTTATGGCAAATAATGATAATAATAATAATAATGTAATATCTAGATAAGAGTACGTAGATATGGAAAAACACGCGAGAGAACGTGAATAAAAGTGAAATAACACAGTGTACGTTGGAGAGTGTTAGTGTATCACTTATGGAACAAAAGCATATGTGAGTGTGGAGTGTCAGTGTATCACTTATGTAACAAAAGAAAAAAGCAAAGGACTAAATAAAAGAGCCGTTACGCTCACAATGTACAAATACCGTAACTCAGTGGAAACCCATAAAGTCCAAAGGGCAGGAGTATCAGACACGGACAGACACTGTGAGGCGGACGCTGTAACAGTCACACAGCGTTGCGGGTTATGACAGGACAGGATACCTAGGGAGGTCAAGTTCTTATCAGCACACAATCCTAAATGAAAAAAAAAATAACAAGGTGGAAACACAAAAGAGATGGCACTACCAAAAAATTGAAACCAGAAAATGAATGTAGACACAAGCTATAGGTATTGAAAGCACATGGGAAAAAATATAATAATGATATGGTGTACTTAACGAATGTTTGAAGACTTGGTGGAGGATGCTGTTGGAAGGAGATGTGGAGGAGATGAATCGAAGCGGCGCGGCGTGGAAAAGCAGAGGACGAGGTGGACTGCCTGCGTGTGGATGAAAGTGATGTAGACAGCTTCGATGGTGATTGAGGAACCGCGTATGTGGATGGCGTAGGGCAGCCTGGTGGGAATGCGTGTGGAGATCTCGTAGAAGCACGTGGAGGGCGCGAAGGGTGGCCCGGGTTTTGAGATGACGTGGGCGGCCAGGCGTTGTCGTGGATGTGGTAGTGGACGCAGTGCGTGAGCGTCACTGGATGTGGTGGTGGACGGCAGCGTGGAGCGTCACGTGGATGTGGAGGGGACGGCAGGCGTGGAGCGTCACGTGATGTGGAGGTGGAGGAGGCGGCAGCGTTTTGTCCCACGTGGAGGAAAGTGGTCCGGGCGGCGTTTGGTGGAGGATGTTGCGGCGTGGCGTGGAAGTCAAGAAGTGATTAACTGTTACCACTTGCTGTCACATGTGTAAAGTGACTTTTGGTATGTCACTTTAGGGTGAGCAGAAACAGGTAATGCTTTGATAGTGTTTATTAACTTGGGTAAAAAGTAACACAGGTAAGGTTGGACTCGCGGACTGTGAGTTGCTCCTGCCGTGGATTTGGATGTCTTGTGACTTGAAGGTTGTGAGTTGCTGTACGGTAGGTCTGTGGTCAAGTGTCTTGTCTCTACAAGAGACATCCTTTATAAAAGCCAAAGATACTCAAGACCTGACACGTGATGATCTGACGACCTGACACCTGATGATCTGACTACTGACACCTGATGATCTGACGACTGACAACCTTAATCCCTTTAATGGCAGTCGGCGAGATCATAGGTGATGTCAGCCATGAAAAGTGGGAGCGGTAGTACGAGGAGAAGGCATTAAGAGATGAGGCGTGACCTGACGGGTAATTACCGGTGTTCCAGGACCAGACATCAAGTATACAGAACACAGAACACAGAATACGTTTGAACACATAGTTGAACACAATAATACTAATACTAATACTACACTAGTAATAGTAGTCCCATTTAAACTCGTAGTTTAATGTAATAAGTAAATTACATAGCTTTTACTGACACAAATGTGCATAAACAATAGTTTGATTAACACGAAAATCACTTAAATTTTGCAAATCGTTTTAGGAGCCATCTTCGATAAAAAGGCTACTCAATTTTATTTAAATGCAGCACGATTCCATGCCTTGTCCTTGTCTGGTAATTGATGTCTGTAAAATGGTTTGGTCCATAGGGTAAGTAACTGTTATCTTTAAAGGTATGAGTCGCAGAACATCCAGCTATCGCGACGCAGTGGAAGGATCACAGCAGGGCTATGGGGATGGATGGCTGCCAGTGGACCCGGTGAGCTCACAACAATAGAAGATCGCCTCACTGCCGCACAATATGTGAGGATCCTGGATGAAGTGATGTTACCAACAGTAAGGGCGACGCTCATCCCTGCACCTCAGCCATTCTACATCGCCATGGACAATGCTTCTGTCCATAATGCAAGGAGTGTTCAAAATTGGTTCAACAACCACCCAGACGTCATCCGGCTCCAATGGCCTGCCCGAACCCCTGACCTGAACCCCATCGAAAACTTGTGGGCCCAGATAACCAAAAAATGGAACTACAATCAAGTGAGGGATAAAGAAACCCTGGTGGCTCACTCCCATAATATCTGGGAAAGCCTGAGAGGCACAGCTATTTGCGAGACTTGTTTCATCCATGCCTAGGAGGATTGAAAATGTATACATAATAGGGGTTCATACACTCGCTATTAATGTTCAGAGAGAGAGAGAGAGAGAGAGATACCTTTTGTGTATGTGTGCGTGTGAGAGAGAGAGAGAACCCTTTTGAGTGTGTGAGAGAAAGAGATAACCCTTTTAAGAGAGAGAACCCTTTTGAGTGTGAGAGAAAGAGAGAGAACCCTTTTGAGTGTATGTGAGAGAGAGGTAACCCTTTAGAGAGAGAGAGAGAGAGAGAGAGAGAGGAGAGAGAGAGAGAGAGAGAGAGAAGGGGAGAGGGAAGAGAGAGAGAGAGACCCTTGTGTGCGTGTGTGGACTGCGTGTGTTATCTGTGTAAATAAATTCTAAATCAAAATGTGTTATGTCATAGTAACGTTGATTGTAAGCCGAAATAATATTCCTGGTTATGTTATTGATGTGAAATAACAACAAAAAGACACCATTACATTGAAACAAGAGAAATCGTTGAATAAAAGTTTTTGGCGTACTGAAAAAGACGGTTATAATGGATGAGTTGGCATCGTGCTACAGTAAACTGCTTGTCGCTTGGTAGTGAGTGGTAAAGGCGGCGTCACACTAGCACTTTTCCGTCTAGTTAGACTATCTCCTTTGGGGTTTTTTTCTCGCTCTGATTAGTTTTTCTCGCTCTGATTAGTTTTTTCTCGTTTGA
>JACEEZ010021179.1:37500-50000 GCA_016584305.1 Chionoecetes opilio | reverse complement strand
ATTTGTTGGAACGTGTGAATCTTAGTCTTGACAAAGTCATCATAGTTGTATATAGGCTTAGAAGTTTTGGACAAAAGATCATAAGGAAGACTTTGTCCTGAGCAAACAATGTAATGTTGGTGTCTCAGAGACAGACTTGTTGATGGTGGAATTGAGAGAAAGCCATCACCTGAGGAGCATAGGTGTCCCAAAGGGTGTCAGTGTCAGGAATATGGAGCGTAAAGTGTTGAGGATTTTACGGTTGCAACGTTCTACTAAACCGTTAGCACTGGGGCGGTAAGCAAGAACATTACACTTCCTGATATTGAACTGTTTGGCACAAGAATCAAGAACTTGATTAAAACTCAGTGCCGTTATCAGACAACAGAACCTTGGGAGTAGTGAAAGGACAAATGACATGATCAAGAAATGCACGTGCCACTGTTTGTGCTGATTTGTTAGGCAGTGGAGCAATAATGGAAAAACGTGAAAATGATCTACAGCAACCATTAAATATTGATTTCCACGTTCCAGTAAGAGGGAGTTTCAACAAATCAATGCCAAGAACTTCCCATGGTGCTGAAGGCACAGGATAACTGAGAATGGGAACATGAGCATGTATATTACCTTTTGTTCTTGCACACCTATGACATACTTCAATGTAGTCATTGATATCCTTTCTCATGGTGAGCCAGAAGAATTTAAGTCTAGCTTGTGAAAGTGACTTTTCCTTGCCAGGATGTGAAGCATTTGGTGTGTCATGAATTAGTTTAAGGACAGACTGGACATGAGTTGGAGGATGACAAGTTGGTGGATGAGACGAGACGGTTCATGCTTGCCTGTAAGTGTGGTTGCTTTGTACATCAACTGTTCCTGAAGGAGGTAATGTGAAAGAGAAGGAACCTTAGGAATGTCAGAGTCATCACCTGATTCAAGGTAATAGATGACTTTTGACCATGTGGGGTCATTGCGTTGAGCAGTGTAGAGATCATCGTGAGAAAGCGTGTCAAATGTGGATGTTTGCGTGGTGACAGGACATGTAGTGCACAGTTGCGAGAAAGAGCATCAGCTGCACGTTAGCTTTGGCCTTGAATGTACGCAAACTCAGTGCATGAAATCTTGAATTGTAAGTACCATCGAGCCATGCGTCCTGACTGGTCCTTGGCCTTGAAGAGGTGAAGTAAGGGTTTATGATCCGTAAGGACCTTGATAGGATAGCCATGAATGAGGTAACGAAACTTCTTAAGGACCAATATGACTGCAAGGGCTTCGATCTCTGTCACTGCGTAGTTCTTCTCTGCCTTGTTAAGTAGACGAGAGGCATACGCGATGGGGCGTTGTTTACCATCGTGGTCTTGCATGAGTACAGCACCGAGACCAGTGTAGCTAGCGTCAGTGTTGAGAATGAAAGGTTTAGTGTAGTCAGGGTACGCAAGAACAGGCGCAGAAGTGAGAGCGTGCTTAAGAGCAGCGAAAGCGTTTTCCTGACTGTCAACCATTGGAAGCGCACATCTTTCTTGAAGAGTGAAGTGAGTGGAGAAGCCATGGCGGCAAATCCTTTGATAAATCTGCGGTAATAGGAGCTAAGTCCTATGAAACTACGGACTTGATCTACATTGACTGGAGTAGGATAATTAGTTACAGCGCTGACTTTGTCATTTGACGTTTGAATACCGTCAGCGTTAATAAGATGGCCAAGAAAGGTAGTTTCTTTGCGTAGGAACGCGCATTTGGAGAGTTTAAGTTTCAAGCCTGCGTCCTGAAGACGAGTGAAAACTTTTCTGAGTTTCTGGAGATGTTCTGGGACTGATTTAGAGAAAACGATCAAGTCGTCAAGGTATGAAAAAGTGTATTACCCATTAAACCAGTGATATGGAATTGATCAAGCGTTGGAACGTCGCGGGTGATTCAGAAAGACCCATAGGCATACGACAGTACTGTAATGTCCTGAGGGTGTAGAAAAAGCAGTGTATGCACGGCTTTTCTGCGTCAAGTTCGACTTGCCAGAAGCCGGAGCACAATCCAAGGTGGAAAAAACAGTGTTATGATCACCTAAATTCTGCAAAATATCCTCGAGGACTGGCATGGGATACCGAGAAGAACAGTCAGTTGTTAGAGCTCTGAAATCGACTACAGGACGCCATTCGCCTGAGCTCTTTGGAACCAGGAACATTGGGCTATTGAATGGACTGCTCGAGTCTTCAATGATTCCATCAGTTAGCATTTCGGAGAAACCCTGCGATCGACAATGGCATTCTTACTGTGGGCCATGCGAGACGCTGGTATGTAGGCAGGTTGGGCGTCTTTTATAAGCTTAATCTTATGAGTGACGATGTTGGTTTTACCTAGTGTCTCACCGGGGAGAGACACAATACTCCTGAAGTCGGTCAAGAGTTGAATAAGCTCATCCTGTGAATCTGGATGGTCTGTGGTTTGCACATGAGCTTGAGGGTCAGACAAATTTGAAGGTGCCTGAACTGAAATGGAGTTAACTGAACTCGTGGACTCTTGTGGACATTCGTCGACACGAACGTCAGCTGGGTAGACGTAAAATGTACAAAGACGTGTACACAAGTGAGAGTGACTGGAACTGTGGTGACGTTAACCACATAAAGGTTTGATCTGCCATGATTTTTGAGTCTGCACAGCGCTGCAGGAACAGCTAGAGCAGAATGATGACCGTCTCAGGGAGAGACATAGCATCGACGTTCGAAACGCCTTTTAACCCGAACGTCTACCAGGGTGCAGGTGTGTGGTAGAAGCTCAACGTTGGACGAGATGACAGCGTGACAGTGCTTAGCTTGGTCTTCTAAGACCTTGTAAAGTGAGACTTCTGGGAGTGGAGTGGTGTTATTAGACCTAGAAGCGTCTGTGGCTACATACGCGACGAAGGTCTTACGTTTTCGTTTTGAGCGAGAAAGGCGACCAGCGGAACGACGACATGGTCTGGATGGTGAATGTTGGTTAGGCATTGCAAGTGGAGAACTAGGAATGGAGACACTTGTATCAGAGATTTGTCAGTAGGAGTGCATGTGGAATCAAGAGCTTGTGAAGACACGGAGAGTCGCATGCAGTGGAGGAGACAATGTCAGTGTGAACAGAGTCAGGAAAAGCTCTAGATTGTTTCAAAACCTCTGGAATGAAACGTTCACGCCAATAGATTCCATGTAAGCGTGGGTATAGGTCTATCTGTTTGTTGGGTTAGAGCAGGACGGCCAATGAGAGCGTCAGCTGGAATGGTTATGCGTCTGCTATATAGTAAGTCGGCTGACAGGTGGCAAGTCAGGACATAGGTATGTGTTAAACATAACTTTACCTAGAGTAGTGAGTGCGGTTCCATCGATTCCACAAAGTTGCAGGTCAGAAGGTTCTAAAATGATTAATTTACGATGACACACAGATCTGATGTTATCAAAGCACTCTTTAGTCATGATATTTACTGAAGAACCTGTATCAATAAACAAGGTGAAGTAGTGCTGGTTGACTTCAGCTTGTAAAATCATTGGGTCCTCCCAAAGTGTATTAGAAATGGTATACAACGGGAGTGAAGGTTCATCTGTGTGATCTGGTTCGTGTTGCTTGGAGGAGTGCACGTCGTGTGGTAGTCATTGAGGGCTATACTGTTGTGAATGGCGAGGAGATTGTGGTCCTTCACGACCGTCAGAGGTGTCGTGTTGCTGTGAATAGCGAGGAGCGTTTGTTCCTACGCGACATTCAGAAGTGTCGTGACCACATTGACCATGGTGATCACAAAAGCGTGGAACATACTGCCGGTTTGGAAAATGACGTTGTCGTATGAAGCAACGCTCGATAGTGTGTCCCTTCTTTTTGCAGTAATAGCAGTACGAGGCAGGTGAGTGATTAGCACGGGACTGTCGTGAATGTGAAGATGAGCGTTGTCTTTGGAGATTGTTTGAGGGTGAATGAGTGTTTGAGTTGAAAGGAGGACGAGAAGTGCTTCGTGGTTGGTGGTGTTGGTGTTGGTGTTGTGTAGATACAGCAGCAGACATAGAAGAATGTGCATTGTTTGCAAACACTAGTGACGAAGAGTCCTCAAAATTGGAAGTAAATGCAGTTAAGGTGTCTGTTGGAGCAAAGTGAAAGTGTTTATCAGACGCCTGTTTAGCTGTGGAAGGGTGTATGAGGAACATATAAGTGTAGTATCCAAAAAGGTTAGCGACAGCTTGTAGACTCATTTTCCCCTCTTCGTCAACCCATTCCGAAAATTCTAGCTGTCTTATTAAGTCTAACTTGACGTTAGAAGATTGTTGTAAGGCCGACATAACTGGGATAGGGTGTTCTTGCCTTTTGTGAGTGTCTGCAAGTCTAAAGAGTGGAGCAAGGATACCGGATTTCTGACTGCCACTGAAATATTTATTGAATGTGGCCTTATATTCGTCATATGTCTTAATTGTCAGAAATAAATCACTCTGCAGGTATTGTCCTGCAAGGCAGTTAGACAAGTCACATCGGGACTTTAGTTGAGCTATTTTGATTGTATCATCAGTGATGTTACGACGCGCGATCTCATCGTCAACATCTTTGAGTAATATGTGTACAGGAATATTGTTGCCTGTGAATTTGGGAAGGGAAGGAACCTCGTGTACCAAAGTGACTGAAGTTGGCGCTGGTAGTGGCATGATGACAGGTGAATTTGTGAAGAAGAAAGGAATAAAAATATCCGAGTACACTAACAGTTATGGCAAATAATGATACTAATACTAATAATGTAATATCCTAGATAAGAGTACGTAGATATGGAAAACACGCGAGAGAACGTGAATAAAAGTGAAATAACACAGTGTAAGTTGGAGAGTGTTAGTGTATCACTTATGGAACAAAAGTATATGTGAGTGTGGAGTGTCAGTGTATCACTTATGTAACAAAAGAAAAAAAAGGCAAAGGACTAAATAAAATAGCCGTTACGCTCACAATGTACAAATACCGTAACTCAGTGGAAACCCATAAAGTCCAAAGGGCAGGAGTATCAGACACGGACAGACACTGTGAGGCGGACGCTGTAACAGTCACACAGCGTTGCGGGTATGACAGGTCAGGATCCCTAGGGAGGTCAAGTTCTTATCAGCACACAATCCTAAATAAAAAAAATAACAAGGTGGAAACACAAAAGAGATGGCACTACCAAAAAATTGAAACCAGAAAATGAATGTAGGCACAAGCTATAGGGTATTGAAAGCACATGGGAAAAAATATAATAATGATATGGTACTTAACGAATGTTTGAAGACTTGGTGGAGGATGCTGTGGAAGGAGATGTGGAGGAGATGAATCGAAGCGGCGCGGCGTGGAAAAGCAGAGACGAGGTGGACTGCCTGCGTGTGGATGAAAGTGATGTAGACAGCTTCGATGGTGATTGAGGAACCGCGTATGTGGATGCGTAGGGCAGCCTGGTGGGAATGCCGTGTGGAGATCTCGTAGAAGTACGTGGAGGGGCGCGAAGGGTGGCCCGGTGTTGAGATGACGTGGGCGGCCAGGCGTTGTCGTGGATGTGGTGGAGGAGGCAGGCGTGGAACGTCACGTGGTGGTGGACGGCAGGCGTGGAGCGTCACGTGGATGTGGAGGTGGAAGGCCTCGGTGGTGGATGTGGTGGAGGAGGCAGCAGCGTTGTCCCACGTGGAGGAAAGTGAGTCCGGGCGGCGTAGGTGGAGGCGATGTTGCGGCGTGGCGTGGAAGTCCGGGCGGCGGCGTAGGTGGAGGCGATGTGGCGGCGTGGGCGTCAAGAAGTGATTAACCTGTTACCATATCCCACTTGCTGTCACCATGTGTAAAGTGACTTTTGGTATGTCACTTTTAGGGTGAGCAGAAACAGGTAACTCTGCTTTGATAGTGGTTTATTAATTTGGGTAAAAGGTAACACAGGTAAGGTTGGTGTAAGGTGACTCGCTGACTGGTGAGTTGCTCCTGCCGTGGATTTGGATGGCTTGTGACTTGAAGGCTTGTGAGCTGTACGCTGTACGGAGGTCTGTGTTCAAGTGTCTTGTCTCTACAAGAGATCCTTTATAAAGGGCCAAGATACTCAAGACCTTGATACCGATGATCTGACTACCTGACACCTGTGATTGACGACCTGACACCCTAATCCCTTAATTGGCAGTCGGCGAGATCATAGGTGATGTCGCCATGATAAAGTGGGGGAGGCGAGTACGAGGAAAAGGCATAAGTTAGAGGGCGTGACCTGACGGTGTAATAAACAGGTGTTCAAGGACCAGACATCAAGATACAGAACACAGAACACAGAACACGGGGTTTCTTTGCAACACATAGTTGAACACCAAATAAGACTAATACTACATATATATATATATATATATATCATGGAAGTTCAGGGTTGACAGAGACACTCGGTAAACTTGGGTTGTTTTATGCAACGTTTCGCCCAAGGCACTTGGCTAATCATCAGGCTAAAAATAGTTAAAATTTTTAATATCATTATAATGAGTAAAAGCGAACATCTAAAAAATTAATCTAAGAGACAATAAACTATTCCTATATTTTCTAAAATTACTAACATATAAATAAAATATAATTTGTACTTAACGGACTTGGTGTGTTATGCTTGTCTGAGATTGGAGAGGACTGCTGAATGAACAATGGTTTTGTGGGGACATTTTCAGCTTGTGTGGGAGCGATTCGAACCGAGAGTCGGGCATCGAACAGTGGTAGTATCATTGAGTATATGTAGTTGTTGTGAAATGACGTGGTTATTAAGATCAGGGGGGACAAGTGCTTGGATGTGTATAGCTTCTAATAATTTAGTGTCACTAGGGTGTGAGAGCCTTGGACTAGGATACTGAAGTCATTCATAGACAAAAGGGTGATCTAAATCATGTGAGTGTTGAGCGGATTGCAGATGCGAAGGTGAAGCAATGGGTCGACCAGTACGTTGCAGACAACACCTTTATGCTCAGAGAAAGCTCTAACGCGCGTTAGATTTCTTGTCGACTCGGCCGACCGTATTCTAGCGTTACAGATAGAACATGTGAATTCCTTAAAATTATGTTAGAAAAAGGGTTTCTAAGGTTATAGAGTCTTTATATTTGAAATGAGTGCTGTAGGGTAAGAGAATTAAGTAAAAATATAATTAAATTTGAGTTAGGAAGACTGTGACTGTAAGTAGATCATTGAGTTTTTTCCGAATGGTGTAACTGAGATGGCCATAAAATGGAGTTTAAACATAGTGTGTGTCTAAATATGGTTCGGGGTCGTTCGACTCTGGGTTGAAACTTTTTATCTAAGAACTTTGAAATGATTGTTTCACAATTTTAATTTGAGGGATCGGTAGCCATGTGTTAGATGGAAAAAATGCGTAAGGAATTTGATTCTCATTGATCAAAGGAAAACCATTAGATGAGAAACTATAGGATCGTGTATTGTAGTAGGAGGTCTAATGTATATTGATTTTAAAAACGGTTAGGATAAAGAAGCATATGAGTTCCTAAACCAGTGTAAAGTTAGGTTTAATTAGACCGAGGTGGTTTGGTAAGGTAATAGTTTTATACGAGTATGCTAGAGAATGTACTAACAAATGGTAGATGATGATTGTTTTTCAATTCAGTATGTGAACTAATATTTGGGGCTGAGAATTAAGGGTACTTCACGAAAATAAGGAATGTGTGCTGTCGAGTAATTTATTATAAAAAAGTAAAAAAAGTGGTCGTCTATATCGTTTATAATAAAAAAGGTTAAAAAGATGTAGGACAGTTAGACAGCCACATGTCCTCCAGGTGACATAAAATACAGATGATTAGCAAATGAAGGACCCAGGCACGATCCATGGAAAACATTATTCTTGATCGAGTATGGACACATAAGTTTTTTGTTAAAAATAAATGGAGAGTCGTTTATTAGCTAACGTTAATAAACAGAGACGAAGAATTGTTTTTTTGTGTAATTAAGAAAATGAGTTTGCTCTTATGAAATAAATTATCAGTGGATTATTTCAAATAGTCTCATCATAATGGAATGTTGTACAATAGTGATGGATGTCAAAAAACTAACCATACAGCGTCTGTTTACGTTACTTGTTTTTAATTCATAGTGCAATTCAAAGGGAGATCATTAATGTCGTGTTCGGTACTTAGTTAAACGGTGGTCAATTATGCGGGACGAAGATTAGCTAGGTTATAGTAAAGGTGCCGTATATTACTGAGAATAGGACGTAAGGGGTGTTAAGGGGTTACCTATGTTTATGTGTTTTGAATCCATTAAAGGACACCTAGGAGAGAGCCACTAGGAAAAATATAATGGAAAAATCTTTAGGAATTGATTTGATTTAAGTTAATGTTTTAAAGGTAACGGATAAGGTCTATCATCCATTTTAGTGATCGAAAGAAAATGTAGTTGTCAGCGAGGGACTTAACTTTGTTTTATCAGCTAAGGATGGATTCAGTTTTGTATAATGTACTCAGTTTTATCTAAAATTACTGTACCGAGCGCCTTTATCGGGGTCTATAGTGATTATAGGATAGTATCATATAAGATGTTAAGGGTATGAAGGGCATCAAATTTGAATTTGTGGGGGTAGTCTTTGGGATATGAATTGGTTAAAATTCATTGAATTCGCGATATGATGGTAATGGGCGCAATAGTGGAGATTGCCTTGAATTAAGTTATCCCACTCCGTAATAAGTGATTTTGTCTTTGGCTGTATATTTAAGAGTAATTAACAAGCTTCTCAAATGTAAAGTAGTGGTTTGACATAGTTGATATTAAATTTTGGTAAGGCAAGAAAGGTAAGCCGAGTGAGAGGATAAATCTTTTATACAGCAGGAGTTAACGAACAGAGTTAAGAAAGATAATTAAGAACATTGTATCCCTATTACAAAGAGTGTTCCAGAGGAATGCCTAGAGAGCACAATTTTTTACATATGACACGTTTTGGCTGTTTCGAATTTAAGGTCATTACTAACGTACTAATCATTAAAAAGGACAATAAAAGCAAGCCATGACAAGGTGTTTTTTAGATCAAATTTAGTTGATTTACAAGTCCTCTATGTGATTTTAAGGAGTTGGTTTTCTCTTTTAATTGCTAAGTTTAGTAATTTGAATTGAGAAATGAACGATATGTAGATGTAATTGTTTAGCATGGGTTTATTATAATTAAAACTTGGAGGAAGTTAGGGATTATTCCATACAAGTTTTACACGATAAGTGTTATGCACAATATTATATAATATTTAAGGTGTAGGTCTTTTTTACTTTGTATGGCAGTCTTCTCTAGGTTACGGTATTGCGGATAGAGAAAGTCTATTACTATACTACGTTTTTAGGATTATCAATTAAAAGGGGACATTTTTAGGGGAAGTCGTAATTTTGAGACGAGGATAAATGATAATACCCAGGATATCACTGATATCACCTAGGCATCGGTAAGAGTGTTAGCTACGTGACGGTCTATGTACACCTGTGCCATACTGGTGATTGGGGAAAATTCTTATTGAATTTCCCTAGTTGGTAGTGCTGTGACTATCTTCGGTAGCTTTAGTGCCCTACCTGGGCGGTTGGGAAGGTTGCTTAGTTGATTTTTCTTGGAGAATTATCATGAAGTTCAGGATAGGATGACAGATGACACTCACGGTAACTGGGGTTGTTTAGCAACCGTTTCGCCAATGGCACTTGGCATCAGAAGCTTGGAATACACTTAAAATATAAAGCCAAGGAATAACACTTATTACGGACGTGGGATAACTTAATTGACAAGGCATCTCCACTATTGCATTCTATCAGGATTCGCGAATTCAATGAATTTAAACAACATTCATTCCCAAAAACTCCCACAAATTCCAATTTGATGCCCTTAATACCCTTAAATTGAGATACTATCCTAATCACTGACCCGATTAAAGGACGCGGGGGCTACATGTAATTTAGATAAAAACTGAGTACATTAACAAAAACTGAATCCAATCCTTAGTGATGAAAGTAAAAGTTTAAAGTCCTCGCTGACAACACATTTTATTTCAATCACTAAAAGGAGGATAGACTTATCCGTTACCTTAGAACATTACTTAAATCAAAAAGTCATTACTAAATGATGTTTTCCATTATATATTTCCTAGTGGCTCTGTTCTCTGGTGTCCTTTATGGTATTACCTAAAAACTACATAAAATAGTTAAACCCTTACGTTGACCTATTCTCGAGTAAATCTAGGAACCTTTAACTATAACCTAGCTAAATACTTCGTCCCGATAAGGACCCCTTAACTAGTAACGAACACACCAATTAAGAATCCTTGAATTTGCACATGAATTAAAAACAATTAACGTAAACAACGCCCCGGGTAATGGCTAGTTTTGACATCCAATCACTATCGTACAAACATTCCATTAGATGAGGACTATTGAAATAAGCACCTGATAAATGTTATTTCATAAAGATTACCATTATTTTAATTACACAAAAAAACACGCCATTACTCTGATTTATTAACGTTAGCTATAAAGACTTACATTTATTTTTAACAAAAAACGTTATTGTCAAACTGATGGTGTTTCAATGGTGTCGTGCCTGGGTGTCCTTGTACAATTTGCTAATGCTTATTTTATGTGTACACCATGAGGATATGTGGGTTGTGATATACATGTCCTACCACATTTGTAAACCTTTTTATTAGTGAAACGATATGTAGACGGACACTTTTTACTTTAAAAATACCGAGCACATCCCTTAATTTCTGAAGTAGTACCTTAATTTCAGCACCCAAATAGAAGTTCACATATGAAATTGAAAAACAATAATAACTACCATTTTTAACGATCCTAGTTACTCGTAAAATAGATAAATTACTCTTACACCTCAGTCTATAGAAAACCTACTTTCACTGGTTAGGAACTCAATATGCTTGGCATTTTTATCCCCTAACCTTTTTACAATCAATACTATTAAGACCCTACTACACAAGGATGCTATAGTTTCTCATCTAATTTGGTTTTCTCTGTGATAATGAGATCAAATCCTTACAATTTTTTCCAAAAACATGAATGGCTACCGCTCCTCAAATAATTGAAACAATCATTTCGACAAAAGTCTAGATAAAAATTCAACCCAGGGTCGAACGAACCCGAACCCATATTAGACACACACTATGTTAAACTCCAATTTTATGGGCCACTCAGTTACACCATTCGGAAAAAAAACTAATGATCTACTTAAGTCACATTTCCAACCTCAAAATTTAAATTTATTTTACTAATTCTCTTACCCAAGAACTCATTTCAAATATAAAGACTCTATACCTAAAGCCCTTATTCTAACATAATTTATGAATTCAAATGTTCTAGCTGTAACGCTAGATTTACGGTCGGCGAGACGACAAGAAAATCTAACCCTGTAGGCTTTCTGCACATAAAGGTGTTTCTGCACGTACTGGTCGACCCATTTCTTCAACTTCGACAATCTGCAAATCCGCTCACACTCACGATGATTTAGGTCCCCTTTTCTATTGAATGCACTCAGTATCCTATGTAGCCAAGGCACACATACCCTGTAGAGTGACCACTAAATTTTATAAGCTATACACATCAAAGCACTTGTACCCCTCTGATCTTAATAACCAAGTACATTTCACCACAAATACATATACTCAAATTGATTACGCACTGTTTCGATTGCCCGACTCTCGGTTCGATCGCCCACACAAGCTGAAATGCACCAACAAAACCATTGTCATCATTCCTCTACCAACTCAGACCACATACACACCAAGGTCCGTTCAAGTACAAATTATATTTTATTTTATTAGTTAGTTAATTTAGATGATCATATAGGAAATATTTTATTGTGACTTAGAATTAATTTTTAGATTGTTCACGCCCCTTTTTTTTAGCATTATTATATGTCATATTAAATTTTAACGTATTTTTAGCCTGATGTATGCAAGTGCCTTGGCGCGAAAAATATGTTGCTTAAACAACCCAAGTTACCGAGTTGTGCTCTCGGTCACCATGAAACGGTTCATGAGAATGTCTATTATATCTATATATTATATATATAGTTATATATATATATATATATATATATATAAATATATATTATATATTATATATATATATTTATATATATATATATATATATATATATATATATATAGAAATATATATATATATAATTGTATATAAATATATATTTATCTAAATAAAATTTTATATATATATATATTATACATATATATATATATATATTAGACTATATAAGTTATATAATATATATAAATATAGTATATATAATATTAATATAGTAGTAATATAGATATAATTATGTTATAGTTGATATATGAGTATATATATATATGATATATATATTATATTCGATTAATATATATATAAGTATATATATATATATATTATATATTATATATCTATATATACTTATATCGTAATAAGTATTAATATAGATATATGTATATATAAATATAAAATATATATATTAATCTATATATAAAATATATATATATATAATATATAGATAGTATATGTATATTATATAGTTTATATTATGTAGA
>JACEEZ010021179.1:0-35000 GCA_016584305.1 Chionoecetes opilio | reverse complement strand
AGTCTAGTGTTTGTCCATACTCCCCCTCTCTCCAACAAAACAAGCTGGGGGACCGCCTGGGGCAAATGTCTAGTGTTTGGGCCCATACTCCCCCTCTCCCCCAAAACAAGCTTGGGGACCTGGGGCAATGCGGGATATTTGGCTGGGGTACAAAATATGCGTCGCAACCACATCGTTTTTGAGTTAGGGGTGTTGAAAAAATTCCCACTTCCACTACCACTACCGGACACTTTGCCTACCGGGCAGTTTGCCTACGGACACTTTGCCTACGGACCTTTGCCTACCGGGCAATTTGCCTACCGGGCAATTTGGCCTACGACACTTTGCCTCAGTGTTTCCACAGGAAAAATGGTTCTTTCTCAAAATGTTCTCAAAATAACGTCTCGTATATACTTTTTTGGCATGAAAATTATATTTGAGTTTTTTTTGCCTATATTTTTTTCAAAACTTGTATAGATAGAATAAGCTTGTCAATATGTTAATTGGGGGTTTGAGGCAGACTGCTGAAAAATGAAAAAAAAAAATCGGTTTAATAAAAATGTTGAATGATTATTATCAAAAACTAAGCTTCATGGGGATTGCAAATGGTTGATTTAGACGGCATTAGTGTGGACTTTATTCAGTTAGTGTCCGTTAGGGGATATGTCAAAAAGTATGAGAGCGGTAACTACTAACAATTATTTGTATCATTACACTTGTTGGTTACCCCTCTATCTCAGTAATTATGAACGGAGAGTGTTCATTTTTACTGGTGATATCATGACGTTTATCCCTATATATTGCACAGAAAACGAGCTCTGAGTGGGCCTTGGTTTGAAAAAGGAAGAATTTTTTTTTTTTTTTTTTCGATTCTCATGGTCTACACATTCACGCACCAAGAATGATAGAGACTTGAATTACGCTGAACTCTTTAGAAAAGTATGATATCTACATCAAATACAACATTTGAAGAAATGCAATGAAAAATGTGCTCTCTTAAGTGTGCAAAAATGAGATTAAAATAACTTTTTTGAAGATTTTCAAAGTCTTCCCGTTTCAAAAGGGAGGTTCATTCAGGCACGGCAATTCACTCTATATTGTGTAGAATCCACTGCTTGCTGGCTATTTGAGTGCCAAAAAAAAAATCTATATTTTCTTGAAATACTTAAAATATTTTTGGGGGATTATACCACTTGCAATTATAACACATATTTAAGTCAAGTAACACTTAAAACGACTAATAAGATACGCCAATGAAATTCTGTTGTCTAATCGCACTATACTAACTGGCTAGAAGCTGTGTAGGTTTCATATATATAGAGTTTAAAATTGTTTAAATTTACAATGCTATAATATGTACTTTTACATGGAAGAACTCATGCCAAAAAGGTACCTTTTTACGGCCACTATTTTTCCAATTATAAGCTTCATTGAGAAAACGAATATTTTTATAGAATCATAGATAAACTATCTTGGCATGGAAATAGTGCACGAATGTATATCAGTTTAATAATAAGAATTGTGATTGGACCAAAAATAAATGTTTTCTACAAATTTAATCAATCATATCTTCTTGTTTATTATAAAAAAACGATACTATTGGGTGGCCTGGGCTATTACTGTCCCCCATTTATATAGATTAAAAAAGAAAAATGAAATGCAAACAATTTGAAATTTGCCGAAAAAATTATGGAAAGGCCATTTTTACAGCTTTTGTACCACAACCATAAAATTCATTTACCAATAAAAACTATCTTATTTTATACGTACAATTTATATGCTTCTAAACAAGGATATTCAATTTTGATCAGGGAGGAAATATTCACGAAATAAAAGCCTTGAACTTATGGCGCAGGCAACAATTGCATAGAGTATTTTTAGGGGTAAAATGGACTGCAATTAGTACCGCTATTTAAAGTCCTAAGACTCCAAGACTAATAAAGATAAAAAGCAATAAAATCTTAGCTCCAATCACACTATACTCTCTGTCTATATGCTGTTACATTTTCATGAAAAAATATGACTAATACTGTTAAGATTATAATGCCTCTCTAAATATGGACTTTTTCACGGAACAAACATGCAAAGGCACATTTTGAAGTACATTATTCCAAAACTAAGCTTCATTGAGACACGGTATATATTTTTAATAGATGATAGAGAAACTATCTCTACGGACAATGTGCGCGAATGATGTTCAATTTAAAGAAGAAAAAGAATTTTGGAGGGGACACAATAATTTTTTTCGTCATATATAATCACTCATATCTTTTTGTTATTATCATTAAAAGTTTACGTTGGGTGGGCAGGGCTCGGAGCAAACCGTTTAGTATATTACTCTAAAATGAAATATGAAATCAAACGATTTTGAAAAAATAAATCAAAATGTCATGTCTTAAGCTTTTAACACACATACAATCAGTTAACAATACATTCTACCTATTCCATACGTGTAACATTATACATTCTACAGATTCAAACATTCAATTTTGTATTCAAGGAAATGTGAAGAGATATTAGCCTTGGTTATTGCCGCAGGCACAATTTTAAGACAAAAAAAATTACTACTCTTTGAAAAGCTCTATCTCAAAAACCCAAAATGGTAGAAAAATCACAAGGGTCATTTAAGCCGGAATAGGTCATCGCTTATTATTAGAGCCATTCATTATTTTTGTCGTTAAATTTGTTCCTTATAGGTGAAAATAGGGCAAAATTTGCTTGATTTGCAAACATTTTTTGATGTAAATCCGAAACCTATTGACCCCCCGATGTTTATTATAGTCATAACAACGACGCAATAGGAGTCCCTCACAACATAGCCGAAAATCTAGCCTTTATCAAAAAAAACGTAAGTCATCAAACACAACTTGTGTAAAGTGTTGGGATTACATGTCAATATTTGAAGTCATAAGAGGGGTAAGACTATACAAAGTCTCGAAGACCTTTTTCTTGACAGGATGTCGTTGGACTTCAATGACACATCATTTTTAATAGCATTGCACACCCTAGGGAAAAAGTTTTAAATATTTTATTTAAAATGCCCAATTCAGCTCCTAAGTGAGAAAAAAAATTATTCAATTTTCAGGAAATCATCTAGGTACAAAGTACCCTTTGTTTTGATATTCTCTATCTCGATAAACCAATCGTTGTTGAGCCGAACCCCATTACTGATCTTAGACCTTGAAACTAGTTCGGCCCCCGGCGCCTGTAGTGTAAAATGTTGTTTGACTTTTGTTATAATTCAAAAAATGTCAATGATTTATAGTAATATACTCATAGACGAATGTATACATATCTCTAAACATATGAAAAATATCAGATGATACTGACGTATAGCAAGGGTGCACTGAGGCATTAAAAAAAAAAAAAAGATTTTGACCATTTATCACCCTTAATATTTGTTGGATAAATTTTTGTTTTCCACAAGAGTATAGATATTGTACTCTACGCCACTTGTGTGAATTTTATTACAACTGGATAAAAAACTGTTTTAAAAATCGCTAATTGTTTCCTAAAGTTTAAAAAAAAAATCCTCATCCCACAAAAAGTTGTCGTTACTACGTTCCCGACAATATAGATCATTCTATAGTTAATTTGCGTTTTATTTTTTATTTTTTTTATCCCTTGCCATTTAAAAAAAAAAAAAAAAAAAAATCTTAAAAAATAATTAACCCAAAAATCTATAAAAAATATTCTAATATAGTTCGAGCACGAACTAACGAAAACTTTATGGGGTGATAATGAAAAATAATGACAAATTGTAGAAAATATTAGCGATTTTTTACAATTTTTATCCCAAATTTAATTTACATTTTTACGATTGGGTATTAGCACATACCCGATCATGTACTACAAATCAAACTGATCCAACAAATATGAAGGGTGCTGGTCAAGTTTTTTTGAAAATATTATAGTATACAAAAAAAAATCATACGACATTTAAGTTATAGACTTTAAAAATAAAAAGAAAATGGTGCCTTAGTTAAAAATCAGGCAATAGTTTACCAGATACAGGCCAAAAAGTATTCTACATCTGGCAGTATATTTTCATGAATACCCAAAAGTGGCATTTCATTAGAGATACAAAAAACATTCCTAAATCAAAATTATAGATCATATAAAATAAATATCTATAAAATAGTCTTATATATTTTATTGAGAGGCAAAACGGTTTTAACAGATACAACAAAAATTAGGATTCTAATGTCACAAATTTTATTATATGCCCCCCAAAGGATAATTTACCTTTATAGATACAAAAAAAAAGATAGCATCAAAATTATAGATC
Organism: Chionoecetes opilio; assembly: GCA_016584305.1. Classification (NCBI taxonomy): domain Eukaryota; kingdom Metazoa; phylum Arthropoda; class Malacostraca; order Decapoda; family Majidae; genus Chionoecetes; species Chionoecetes opilio. The sequence continues at coordinate 30,733 of JACEEZ010021179.1, read as the reverse complement.
ATAACAAACTCTATAAATAGATTCTATTAGTTAAAAAATCTGCCCAACGTTTAGCAGACAACAACAAAAGTATTATTCATAAGCATAAATTTTACATTATACCCAAAAAGTGGCCTTTGCTCTATAGATTACAGAAAAAAAAACACGATATTAAATTATAGATCATAAAAAAACTCTAGAAATAGTTCTCTATAAGTTTTTATAATTAGCAAAAAGTTTACAAGATAAAATTCAAACTTAATTATACCTAAAGCGTTAATGCTTTCACATTTAAGCCAAAAATGCCATTTTTTCTTTATAGATACAATAAAAATTATTGACATTAAAAGTGTAGGACCATAAAAAGATCTATAAATAGATTTCAATACGTTCTTACAATCAGACAACGGTTTACAGATACAATCCAAAAACTAATATTCATAAGGTGAAAATATTTAAAATACAAAAAATAGTGGCATTTCCCTCCCTCTTCATATTTCTCAAAAATTTCTCTTCTCTATAGTCCATTTGATATAACTGAAGACGCAAAAATTAAATCGAACGAACTTGAACAATTTGAGAAAAAAATATAAGGCCATTTTTAAAGCTATTGTAACAGAAACAATAAAAGTAAGTCAACGATAATCTACCTCTCTCATACGTAAAACTATATGCAGTCTAAAGAAAACACCATTCAATTCATTTTCAAGGGAAAATTGAAAAAAATATAAGCCTTGAATTTGACCGCAGGCACTATTTGAATATAGAAAGTTGCCTATGCACCGATATTTAAGTCACTAGCACCAAAGATAAATAAGGGGAGACAGCAGCCATTTCTTCTCCTGGCACAATATACTACTAGGAGCAAGCTGTTAGAGTCTCAAGGGTTTATAATTAAAAACTCTTAGAAAATTACAATTATTCCAATAATGGGCATATAGGACGGATTTTTTTTTTCGAAGTTTATGCATCTATTATAATATATATATACTAATAATTAATATATATAATATATATATATATATAAGATATATATATATATATTATAATATCTTATATATATATATAATATAATATATATATATTTTTTTTTTTACACTCACATAGCAAGCAGCATTGGATTTCTAAACAATATAGAGTGAATTGCATGCCGGAATGAACCTCCCTTTGAAACGGGAGACTTGAAAATCTTCAAAAAAAGTTATTTTAAGCTCATATTTTGAACAATGATAGAGAAGCACATTTTTCATTGCATTCTTCAAATGCGTTAATATTTGAGTAGATATCATTGACTTCTAAAAAGTATTAGGTAATTCACGTCTCTATCATTCTTGGTGCGTGGAATGGGTAAGACCATGAGAATTCGAAAAAGAAAAAAAAATTCTTCATTTTTCAAACCAAGGCCCACTCAGAGCTCGTTCTGTTGCACATATATAGTGGATAGCGTCAATGATATCCCGTAAAAATGAACACTCTCGTCCCTAATAACTGAGATAGAGGGTAACAAAGTGGGTAAAATAGATACAAATTGTAAGAGTTACCGCTCTCATACTTTTTGACATTACCCCTACCGGAACACTAACTGAATAAAAGTCCACACTAATGCCGTCTAACTGCAACCATTTGCAATCGCAATGAAGCTTAGTTTTAATAATAGTCATTCAAAAAATTTTATTAAACCGATTTTTTTCAATTTTCAGCAGTCTGCCCTCAAACCCCCAATTAAAAATATGGACAAGATTTTCTATCATATACAAAAGTTTTGAAAAAATCATAGAAAAAAACAAAAATAATAATTTAATGCCCAAAAAAGTATATATGAGACGTTATTTTGAGAAAAACAAAATTTTTTTTTTTTGAGAAAGGAAATTTGTTCCTGGGGAAACCACTGAGGCAAAAGTCCGAGCAAAGTGTCCGTAGGCGCAAAGTGTCGTGGCAAAGTGTGTAGGCAAAGTGCCGTAGGCCAAAGTGTCCGGTAGGCAAAGTGTCCGGTAGGCAAATTGTCCGGTAGGCAACTGTCCGGTAGGCAAAGTGTCCGTAGAGCAAAGTGTCCGTAGGCAAACTGTTCCGGTAGGCAAAGTGTCCGTAGGCAAAAGGTGCCGTAGGCAAACTGTCGGTAGGCAAAGTGTCCGGTAGGCAAATTGTCCGTAGGCAAACTGTCGTAGGCAAAACTGTCCGGTAGGCAAAGTTCCGTAGGCAAAGTGTCCGTAGGCAAAGTGTCCGGTAGGCAAGTGTCCGGTAGGCAAAACTTTTCCGTAGGCAAATTATCAGTAGGCAAAAATTGTCCGTAGGCCCAAACTGTCGTAGGCAAACTGTCCGGAGGTACCGTTAGGTTACGGTTCGTTAGCGGTAATAATCCTCGCCGGGGGGGGGTCGAGGTCAGTTAGGAGGTTAGGTGGCTAATATTCCGCAGGAGTTGGCGGGCTCCCACAGACCATGCAGGTTATTGTATATAATAGCTAGGTTTAGGTTAGGTTAGGTTAGGTGACATTTAGGATAGGTTGGGGTTAGGTTTGGTAGTTTATTAGTTAAAATAAAGCGAATCGGATGGTTGCGTGATTGCCCGTTTGCCGCGGCAGTTGGTGCTGCCAAACTCCTGCGGAATATTTGGTATTATTCTGATGTTGGCCCATACTCCCCCTCTCCCCCAAAACAAGCTTGGGGACCTGGGGGAAGCGGATTTTTGACTTGGTGGTGCAAAATATGCGTCGCAACCACATAGTTTTGAGTTAGGGGTGTTGTAAAAATTCCCTGATCTAGGGAAAAATGGATTTGATTTGAAGTCCAGGAGACGTGTGAACCTGACGATCCGCCAAAACAGAATGATGACCGGGTGTCGGGACGTACCTCCCCCGTTAAGGATTGGTGAGGTGAAATTCTTGTGTGGTCGAGGGGGGTGGAGCCCCCGCCCTTTTGGCGAGATTAGGTTAGGCTTAGATTATCGGGGGGGGGGGGGGGGCAAGCTCCCGCTAGTTAGGTTAATTTCGTTCGGTTAGATTACTGGAGTCTCGAGGGGAGTGGACTGCGGCCCCCCTAGAGGTTAGGGTAAAAATTAAACCTGGTTAGAGAAATTCCCCTTACATCTAGGGGAAACTCCCTAGATCTAGGGAAACTCAAAATAGATCTAGGGAAACTAGAAAAATCCCCTAGATCAAGGGAAATTCCCCTAGATCTAGGGAACTTTGGCTCCTCTTACTCAAGTCCAAAAAAACACCGTGTTTCCGACGCATATTGTTCCCCACCCAAAAATCACGCATTCCCCACAGTCCCCAAGCTTGTCGAGGGGAAGAGGGAGAGTTGGGCAAATGCCTAGAAATTTACCGAATAATTACCTGTTGTAAGGCATACAATCAGCACACCACTTAGCCATGTGGGTGTACCTTATGCGTCAGTGGTTAAGGCGCTAGTGTTTGACGGGCAAAAATCTGGTGATGGTGTAGGTTCGAACCCTCACCGGGGCAAGGATAAAGGAATTGATTTTTTTTTTGCATTATGACTACCAGCCTGAGCCCGTGTGTCTGTTGGAAGGACATACTGAGGGATTTCAGAAGGTGTCTGGGGCCCCAAAGGCAATGTAAAGCCTCTGTCGGGCTCTCACCACAACTCCCCATGGTAACCTTACATGGCTCCTTCAACACGGCCACATGCACGTCTGTAAACGGGCACATTTTAAACACCCCCCTTGACCAAGACGCCCCTTCTGGAAGCCCCCTCAGAATATCACAACAGAAAGATAAAAGATAGTTAAGATGAGAGCAGATGTAATCCCCTCCGTTACACGTTAGGTTAGTTTTGGTTAGGGTAATAGTCTCCCGCAGGGGGGGGCAGAGCGGACCACTTGGCGGCTGGCGGTGGGCGGGCGAATGGAGGGAAACGCACTTGTTTTTGTACAATTCCGTATGTATAACTATATTATATAATTTCTTCTTCAATAAATATCTTGTATATAAGTTTTAAGGAGTAAAATTCTAGAGTCCTTTCCCACCCTTATTAGTGGGGTTTTTTTCCTCCGATCTTCACAGATCCCTCCAGATACCTCTAAAACGAAATTATTAAGTGGGGGAGAGATGCACTGTTCAACCCCCCCCCTCCGGACCCCCTAAAATAATATTACTTCCAAACCTCACTATATAGAAAAACCCACATGCCCGGGCCCATCAACTCTACCTTCGACTGCGAGTGCATCGGAGGACACAGGGGGCGGCATGAGCCTCACAGGCTCCACTATAAGAAACCTGCCTGCGCCACCAACGGGCGAGGACCACCACCCAAACCCTCAAGTGAACCTCCAGAGCCTAACATCCGAGCCCTGGGTCACCACTGCCTACGGGTTAGGTTAGGTTATATTTAGGTTAGGTTAGTATAATAATTTTTGGGGGCTCTCGCTAGGTTATTAGTGAGGTTAGGTTAGGTTATAGGGAGGTTAGATTAGTAATATTAAAACCATATTATATTTTTGAGGGGTTCAGGGGGGGGATAGTTTAGGGTAAAGGGGGTGTAAAGGGGGGCAGCTCTCCCCCACTTTATAATTACGTTTTAGAGGTATCTGAAGGGATCTGTGAAGGTCTGGAGGAAAAAACCCGGAAATACTTTGGAACTCATCCTTCCGGCTTTGACTGAATGAACTACCGCACTGTATTGTATGCTTATTGTACTTCACATCTGTAAGGTTCCAGCGTGCGCTCAGCCTTGGTTAACCACACGGCCGCTATGAAATATGGGGTGCCTCAAAAAATTTAAGTCCAGTTAGGTTAGGTTAGGTATACTTTGTGGTTAGGTTAGGTTTATACTTTGTGTTAAGGTTAGGTTTAGGTTAGGTATACTTTGTGGGTTAAGGTTAGGTTAGATATACTTTGGGGTTAAGGTTGGTTAGGTTGGGTTAGGTATACTTTGTGGTTAAGGTTAGGTTAGGTATACTTTTGTGGTTAAGGTTAGGTATACTTTGTGGTTAAGGTTAGGTTAGGTATACTTTGGGGTTAAGTTAGGTTAGGTTCGGTTAGGTATACTTTGTGGTTAAGGTTAGGTATACTTTGGGGTTTTAAGGTTAGGTTAGGTTAGGTTAGGTATACTTTGTGGTTAAGGTTAGGTTAGGTTCGGTTAAGTATACTTTGTGGTTACGGTTAGGTTAGATTTTTACATATAGTGATTTTGATGATTTTTTGGGGACCCATAAATCACTTATATTTGCTTCCCCCACCCACCACCCCGTATTCCCGCCAGTTCCCCAGGCTTGTTGGCTATAGGGGGAAAAAAAAAAGTTAGGGGTGAGGACTTCTCCAAAAGTTTTACCAAAAAACCCACTATAAAGGACGGGAAGGACTCTAAAATTTTCCCTTTTAAACGTTTACGCGGAAGTGGATTAATACTGCACAGCATACTTACCAAATATATAGTATAGCTATAGAAAATGTAAATGTTAAGGCTTTAGAGAGCGCGCAGTTCTCGTCCTTACAGTATAGGCTAACCATACGGGGTTCTGTAATAAAAAGATCAGAACTGGAACTGTCGCCGACTTCGACGAGAATTCCTATCGCGACAGTTCCAAGTAGTACCTGATGATACACCGACATCCCAGGATAACATATCTACCGTAGATAACACTAAAGTCGCCAGGACAATGTTTCTTTTTGATTTACGGACGTCTGGTGGCGTTAATACTTACATTTCTACATCCATGATTTCAGGGAAAATTTTGAAGGGGCTATCTGGAGAGTCTGTCATTTTGTGTCTTCATCTTGTCATATTATGGGTATAAATGAACAAATTACAAAAATATCACCAGAGTATAAGGTCCGCCAAATTTGATCTTATGTTGCGTGTCCTCCCGCCGTCATCGTCGCCCCCCAAAAAAAGAGTAGTGAAATTTGAAACCGTCCCATACTTGCAAATACAAAGCATAAAACAACGCTGAAACAGGGTAATTATACAGTCTGATATAAAAAAATAAATGTGAATCATCTTCATGAAAATACAATCAGTAGTGATGTATAATTCGTAATATTTGGCACCTGGCGACATTAGTGCACCGTGGCGACTATAGAGTGTTATCTAGGGTACCCACCCCACCACGCACAGTCTGGCACAGAGGATCTGGGTCACTGTGAAGCAGACGGCGCCCGTGTCAGTGGTGTCGCCCCTCCCTTTCCTCCTGCACCTCGCCTGATCCTAAAGTAACAACACGGCGGTCAGACAGTCCACACACCACTATTTGCCCTTAAAGATACTTTTACCAGCTTGTCCTTGTCACTCCTCACACCAACCGCCGCCCTCACCACGTCACTGATACAGAGACAGATACGCTATTCCTTGTCACCTCATCAAATACTTCCCCTCTCTGCGATAACGATAACCCTACAGCCAGCCACTCAGGCTTCAGCACTCACCCGCCGCTGACACACCACACACGTACACCGTCACTGCAGTTACGTCACGGATTTCCCCAAAACGTCACTGCTCACGAATAGACAGTCAGATAATGGTGTACTAACCCGTAGCTACTATAATAATACCTTGTAACTAGTAACTAACCAACACGACCACGGGATCTAACATACAGGCAGTTCGTAGTTTTTTTCCCGTATGCCTTTTTTCCTTATGCCTGTCCAGCTCGCTGAGCTCTATAATAATAATAGTTCATATAGAGCTCAGTGATCCAGCTATAGTAAATAGTCCTTTGGCTACCATTTGTTCATGTAGTTGAAATTTTTAGCATTGTTTTTCAAAAATTGTTACAACCTTATACGTTCATGCTTTATGGAGGGATAAGTGTCACGACTGACTATATAAGATTATTGATTGTACAATAAATTTAAGTGTCCCTCAAAAATACCGTTACCATGGGGATAATGAAAAAATGATGTATTGTAAAGGTATATAGTATTCCCCCACTACATGCTGAATCAGTAATTATACATAATTCTCTCTCTCTCTCTCTACCTTATAAGACATGCTAACTTAAAATCACAATGGAAAGCCGCACGTTCTAATTATCTAATACATACATATATGCTAAAGTACATATTTATCTATAAAACCCATTGTACAAACTCAAAACCATTATTACAAATTATTTTTACAATGGCCCGATAATAAAAAAAATAAAAAAATAATAAATGTATAAAAATAATAAAATAAAATAATAAAATAATAAAATAATAATAAAAATATAATAATATCTACCCAAATGTGTAGACGTCAATGTAGCCTGTAATTTAAAATTAATACATAAAATTGTCATCATGTTTGAGTCCGCCCCAAGACTACCCCTCCGATGGTAGCCAAACCTCCGATGTTGGAGCCCCAGGGGTACCAAGCAATTTATGTTGTAATACCAGTCCTGGAAGACAGTCCATGCATGTCATTTGTATTGAGAAAGGTACAAGGCCACGCCCATGCCCTCCCTCCCCATGCAGTGGTGTGGCGGACCCTTCAAGGCCGCCCCCGCCATCCCCATGACCTTGCCATCACTGACTGACTGAAGATAGCTTTGGCTGCTCTAGAGTAGACAGTCTCTTTACCGCACCTAGCAGGCCATCTAGGTGAAAATCTGTCCCTGCCTGTAGCAATGTGTGACAGATACTGAGAAATTGAACAAAAAAAACATCATAAACCTGGTTTCCATTGAAAAAACTAGCAGGGTGGAATCCTGCGTTTTTTATCCCCGGGCCCCCGGCAGACAGCAAATGTCAGAAATCGACGCAGTAGTTTTCAGAAGACCGATCGCTCGTTTTTTTGTTGACCGGTTTTTTGGGCGCCAAAAACGACCTAGACATGTCCCCGTTTTTCAAAGATGGAAGTCCTAGAATCAATAAAAGTTTAGTATTGTGCCTTGTTCGCTCAAAACCAATCATTAATGAAAAAAGGTTTGGGAAAGGCATCATGACGTACGTTTTCAACAGTCGATGATAAAACAATGTTTCCGCACCCTGGCTGCCCATGCAAGGAGTGATGCACAGCTATCTGCTTCCAAAGCTAAGCAAATATACATCAAATAATTATTCTTTACAACAATTAAGCCGCTCTATTTCATTAAATACATGTTACAGTCCAAGAATCACACATTATTGCCGAGTAGCTATATATGTACCATGGAAATATTAAAAGATGCAATTATGTTGAACCTGTCACATACAGAAGTCATCTTGGCATAGAAAATCATACATCTATAGTTGCATATAGAGATTAATACACTGTAGCTACATATGATTGGTCCTTGATAAACTTTTTTCCTGCCATATATGTCTCCTTTCACGTTGTTGGATCTTATCGTAATTATCGGACGCGAGTTTTACGACACTGAAGGACCCACAAAATAGACTTGGCTAGCTACCCCTTCCATCCTGCGGGCATCACACACACACACACACACACAATATATTATATAATAAGGCGTTTTTTATTTCTCTTTCTCGTGTTGAACAAAAGTATACCCCTTCCATATCCTGCGGGCCACACACACACACACATACATACATACACACACACACACACACACACACATACATACATACATACATACACACACACACACGCACTCTCTCGTGTTGAACAAAGTCCTGCATTAATAGTGTCAGCTGATAGGCAGCACGCAATCACCTCCCTCGACCACGACGTCCAAGCGCCTCGCATATAACTTGACTGTTGCCGCTGTTGTTTCTCTCTCTCCAAAATACACATGGATTAATAGGGTTGAAAGAGTAAGCAAGGTCTGGAAGTAGTTAAGTTAATTGTCTGTTAAGTTGGTATTGATAGGAAAGATTTAATTGTCCCTATATACACTAAAAATGTTTCCTTTACCGTTGACACCATAAATCTATCATGCATTAACACTATACAGCATTCAGTCATTATGCACATACATACGCAAACAACCTTACCTTCTTACCATCATTTATCAGACTAAAAACACTATACGGAAAATTGTTACTCTTTTGAATCAATTGAAAATTGTGTCTCTCATCTAGACAGCCCTTGATCAGCCAGAAATGCCACTACTGCAATACATACACTGCATTATATCTCCTACTGTGGCTGAATGTTGAAATGAGTACATTGTCTGCCTGTGAGCTTGGTGTCCCTTTAAAAATAACTATTATACACGGATATGTAGTAGGAGCTACCTAGAATAACAGACTTACCAGTATACCCACACACACACACACACACACTGCACCTACACACTTCCTCTTAACACACGCTAGACTGGCGGCCTTTGGAAATCGGAGGTTCGGGCTATTTGTTGTAATAAGGTGTCAGATGCCAAAGATGACATATTATCTGCCGTCTCGCAATGTGGTGCTATACTATACATCATGCTATGGTCTGTATGAGGGACAATATTACGTCTAAAGTGTCTGAAGGATGAAAGAGGAGTTCCTAGCATTATGCATGGCATAAATTTAAGGAAGTATAATTAACATGTTGCATTGGTAGAAATTAATAGTGAGTCATGACCTACGAAATGCATACATTGAGCTTTCCTTACTATACCCTGTCTGTTATTATCGGTGTCTTCATAGTGCGGGCTTTCACGTTATTCGTATATGACCTATATGTATATATATAGTTATGAGGTCAAGGATATATCAGAGTAGCAATAAACAGAAGTAATAGTTCTTTGTATACTTTGTGATATATGCTTCATATGCCTTTCCCGAACACTACAATCTTATACATTTCTGTTAAATAACAACAAATAATTAGTGTATTTCATGTACAGTAGCTACGCGTACACTCAGACTTCTCTGGGCGAGAAATATCCCTCAAAAACTCACCCCAAACTACGTGGCGTGTCACCTCTTTATCTTTTTAAATGCCTTATCAAAGGGCACTTGATAGCAGAACGGAAACACACACACACACACACCAAAAAAATACAACTAGATGAATACACATCTAATAGTCGGACGAACGGATAAGGAGAGAGAGAGAGAGAGAGAGAGGGGAAGGCTACTTAAACACTTTGTTGGGATCTTATTTAGAGCTGCCCACGGGAGTCATATATGAAAATCCAGTAGGTCATTTATACACCACAAAGGATCCCAATAAGAGAAATAATACGTCCTAAATTCCCCTCTAAAGTCCTTAATTCTCCTACAAATCTGTCTCTATTTTTCCTACCGCGGTCTATCACCCGCCACCTCCCCCCCCTCTCCCCTCCATCCTTTTGTGACCTATTTGTAAATTGTTCTTCTCCATTAACTCCTCTCTCTCTCCTTCCATCTCATTCGAGAGAGAGAGAGAGAAACAGTTGTTTTGTATTTATTCAATTTTTTTATTATCATTTTTATTTATTTTTTATAGCAATGACGCGGGACACGAATATTTTTCCCTCAAATACGTTAGGTTACGGTTAGGTTAGGATATATAGGTTGCCCTAAACTAATCCTTACTAACTTTGTGTGAGAATGACTATGAGGGTATTTAAAAAAAAATCCTATGGTTAGTTTCGGAGCTACAGCCAAGCGTAGAGGGCCGTGCCAAAGCCGTCTGTATGTAAAAGCCTGCGCCTGGGAGAGCGAGATGGACGTGACGTCAGTAGCAGAGTCTGCTATGCGAGTCAGTAGGAGCCGAGCTTTCTGCGTGTGAGGATGTACGGGCGGTACGGCTCTCATTGCACCCACCTTTCACCCACTGTTAACTCTTCGCCATTTAATATTTTGCTCAAAACATTTTACATGGAATATGAATAGAAGCGGAATTTAATTCGCTTTCCATTGATATATTTCGTTTACTGATAAATGAATTGGCAGCATGCATAAATTAGCGTTAGCTAAATACATAACATCATGAAATCGGGTAATTTCCTATCTAATATATGTTTATCAGTATAAAAGATATACTGTTATCTTTGGAAATGTTTGTTCTATAATATTATCAAATAAAAAACCGTAAAACACACTAAAGAAATGCCATTATGAGACTCAAGAAATATGCATGAACTTAAACTCTTCGCCATTTAATATTTTGCGTCGAAAATATTTTACATGGAGAATATCAATAAAAGCTGAATTAATTAGCTTTCCATTGATATATTTTGTTTTCTGATAAATGAATTAGAACCATACTACATTAGCGTTAACTAAATAAATAACATCATCAATCGGAAAAAATACCCGATTTCATGATCCTTTTAGTTATTAACGCTAATTTATGTATGGTTCTAATTCATTTATCAGAAAACGAAATATAGCAATGGAAAGCTAATTAAATTCCGCTTCTATTGATATTCTCCATGCAAATGTTTTTGAGCAAAATATTAAATGGCGAAGAGTTAAAGTTCATGCATATTTCTTGAGATCTCATAATGGCATTTCTTTAGTCTGTTTTACGTTTTTTTATTTGATTAATATTATAGAATAAACCTTTCCGAAGATAACAATATATCTTTTATACTGATGACATATAATTAGGTAGGAATTACCCGTTTCATGATGTTATGTATTTAGTTACGCTAATTTATGCATGCTGCTAATTCATTTATCCAGGAAAACCAATATAAGCAATGGAAAGCTAACTAAATTCCGCTTCTATTGATGTTCTCCAGTAAAATTGTTTTCGAGAAATATTAAAATGGTGAAGAGTTAGTTCATGCATATTTCTTGGTCGCATAATGTCATTTTCTTTAGTGTGTTTACGGTTTTTATTGATAATTTATAGAACAACCTTTCCGAAGATAACAAACATCTTTATACTGTAACATATAATTAGGTAGGTAAACTTGTCATCTCGGTGGGCCTCGTACAGACTCAGTCCGTGCGTCATAAATCCTCAGGCGCAGGCCTTATAGATTAGTACGGCCTTGGCCGTGCCTCAGTGCCAAACTGTTGTGGGAAAAATATTTCCTGTGCAGATGGACTTGCTGGTTGTGGGAGCCATCTTTGTGGAAGCAGAAGGAAGGCAGCTTAATCTCTACTTTTACCCTCCGTTTCTCTCTCTCTCTCTCATGGACTTGGACTAGGAAAGGATAGTCCTTTCCTGTCCTAGTCTAGTCCTAGTCTAGTCCTATTCCCTTTTCCTAGTCGGATGGTCCTTTCTTTCCTCGTCGGTCGTTTATATTTTTCCTCCCATTCGCAAAATATATAAATCAGCGTTAAATAGTGCCTCATTATTATTGCCGTTCCTTTTTCTTCCATTGAGAATTGTCATTAAACGGTTTGAAAGGACTTGAGATGAAGTGCCGACAGAAGTCTAGAAACCAAAAGAGCCCTCATGGCAGGCCCTCCTGTGTTTTTGAATCTTTCTTTCTATGCAGTGACCAACCACTGCTGCACATGACAACCTTGGGGGCATCATGTTACAACCAGTATCTTCGATCCCAATCTCTTTGTCCGCAAATAGGGCACGCCATGTTTAGCCCTTTTTCTAATCTTGTTATTTTTAGTAAACGGGTTCACCCCTTTACCACCAGGTCAATGACCTGTGGGGTGATTGCAAGGTGAATGCCTATCTTGAACAGTTGGTAATTTACCCAGCCCAGCAGGCAGACGGTCACTTGTGGTAAGTGAGGGCAAGTGGTCGCGCGGTTTTAAGTAAGGCTTGCTGATTAAGTAACGTATAAGTATGTAAATAGTACCCAAGGATCGAGTAAGTCAATATACTATTATAACTATATATTGTATTATATAATATATATATGTACACTATAGTTCTTTTAAAATACACATTCACTAGTCTTTACTAACTCCATGAGCTAATCTTCTGACTAGGTCCTGAACATTAATATCGTGGACAAGTATCTCACTCCACTCACGGTGAGTGTGACACACTCACAGGTGAATGAGTACACACTCCAGGTGAGTGAGTACACACTCCACAGGTGAGTGAGTACACACTCACAGTGAGGTGAGTACACACTCACAGGTGGAGTGTTGGTACACACTCACCGGTGAGTGAGTACACACTCACAGGTGAGTTGTAGTACAGACACTCCAGTTGGTGATTACACACACTCACAGGTGAGTGTGTACACACCACAGGTGAGTGGTGTACTACCCTCACAGGTGAGTGAGTACACACTCACAGGTGATTGAGTACACACTCACAGGTGGTGTTACCAGACACTTCACAGGTGAGTGAGTCACACTCCCACCTTTGAGTTGTACTCACCTCACGAGGTGAGTGAGTACACACTCACAGGTGAGTGTGTACACACTCACAGTGAGTGTTAACACACTCACAGGTGAGTGAGTACACACTCCCTGTGAGTGTGTACTCATTCACGAGGTGAGTAGTACACACTCACCTGTGAGTGTGTACACACTCACAGGTGAGTGAGTAAAACTCACGTGAGTGATTACACACTACACAGGTGAGTGTGTACCCACTTCACAGGTGAGTGTTACACACTCACAGGTGAGTGTGTACCCACTCACAGTGAGTGTGTAACCACTCACACGGTTGGTGCGTCCACACTCACAGGTGAGTGAGTACAACACTCCCAGGTGAGTGAGTAACACACTCACAGTGTGAGTGTACACACTCACAGGTGAGTGTGTACCACTCACAGGTGAGTGAGTAAAACACACTCACGTCACTAGGTGAGTAGTACACACTCCACAGTGAGTGAGTACACACTCAAGGTGGTGAGTACACACTCACTCACAGGTGAGTGAGTACACACTCACAGGTGAGTGAGTACACACCATCACTCACGGTTGAGTGAGTGCCACCCCCACCCCACACACACTCACTCACAGGTGAGTGGTTACACACTCCAGGTGAGCGAGTACAACTCCCCTCCACAGGTGAGTGAGTACGACACTCACAGGTGAGTGAGTACACACTCACTCACAGGTGAGTGAGTACACACTCACTCACAGGTGAAGTGAGTACACAACCCCACGCACAGGTGAGTGAGTACACACTCATCACAGGTTGAGTGAGTCACACACTCCTCACCTGTGAGTTGAGTACACACTCAGACCTCGCATTGAGTCTTAGCTAAGGAGCGCTGGTGTCGCGTCTCTTCCTCTTCTGTCCTATCATCTCTCTCAGGCGGCGTGTTATAAAAGGAAGTTTTCATTCTTGACAGCTGTTTACACGGAACTGGCTGAGTACATTGAATGCGAAGGTCCCGCTCGCTGTTCACACGGCGATGGACTAAAAACACCCAAGGTAATTTAGTTTTGTCTGTCCAGGTTGCAATGTTTATCAACTAAGATAGGGGGCGTGGCATGAACCACAGGCACACACAAATCTGGACTGTGCATTCTCAAGAATGCAAGCAGCAGCAGAACAACACCATTGTGTTCTATGTCAACATTAGCGAGGATGTAGTGTCTGTCCGAGCAACCGATAAACATAACTGTGTTGCTTTGAAAGAGGCAGACACCGGTACATACACCTCCCAAATGATCACATGCGATAACATATATATTTCATCATACACAATACATTCATATAATTCTCTCCAGTGCCATAACCGCCACTACATTCCTCAAAGTTATAATTATGTCTCCTCCGAAAGATGTTATTTTGTGTTCTGGGTGAAGGGGTTGTCTGTCACCATTACCCGCCACGTTTTTTATTTTGTTTTTTCCAATGCACACTTTTCCCATTGGGTATTCCCCGTTTGTCTCCCCTCCTTGTACTCTTAACCAAATACAATCACTTACATTTCCGCATTAACTCCATTTCCACTTTTGACGCCATCCGATATCTTATCAAGGTCCGTTTGTGGCATTCACAATCTTCCTCCTTGATCACTTTTTCTCAGCTGCCTTGCATCATCTGTGAAATAAACTTCCATAGCTGTCTATTCCTTCCACCCTAATCATTGATTAGACTCATGAACATCACTGGTGCCAGCACTGACCCTTGAGGAACTCCGACTGATTACTCTGCACCCTCTGATTGTTGATCCTTGATGGCTGTTCTCATCTCCCTATCCTTTCAGTAATCTTTTATACATTTCAGCAAAGCCACCTGTCACACCGTCTATGTGTTTGCCATTAATCCCATAACATCGTGTGCGGTACCTTGTCAAAAACTTTTTTTAAAGTCCAGGAGACAACCATCGACCTATCCATCTCTCTCTTGTGTTTCTATTAATTACTCTGGAAGTAGAAACTTTGTAGGTTTGTATTGCAAGACCTGCTTTCATAAAACAAAATTGACTATTGTTTATGTAGCATTTGGTATTCAGGTACTTCATCCATATGTTTTTTCACAAACTTCTCAACAAACTTTTGCAACAACGCTAGGTTCTTGAATACCGGGTGGTGGGCGTTATCCCAGCAATATTCAGTGGCTCTCCTTGTTCCCTTCCTAATGAACTGAGACTACATTTGTTCTCTTCCAGCTCCAATATCAAGTCACTCTGTCTGTGCAGGGCTCCCATCTAGGGTGTCATCCATGCCTCCCTTCCTTTCATGTCATTCCTTGGTGTGGGAAGGCCGGTGGAATAGTGGTTAGCGCCTGCAAGTCGTCGTGTGAATCCTGCCTGCGCCACACGGCGAGGACCCACCACCAGCCCTCAAAGTGAACCGCCAGGGCCTACCATTGGAGATTGGGGTATTATTGAGTCGCCTTGTATAGGTGACATACGTGAAGGTAAATACATGCAAACCCTGCCCCCCACCACCAACCAACCATTGCCACACAGGACACACTCCCCCAGGCCATGGGTACAACCACACTTGTCCACACAACACACCCCCTCAAAAGTGATCTTCATGTGCTTGGCAATATCAGCCTTTGTCTTGAAACCACTTGCCACAAACATCACACTTGAACTCCGCAAGCCAGTGTGTCTAAAGGTGTGTTCTTTGAGACGAGAAATGATAGCAAATCTTTTTCGCACTCTAGACATTTCAATGATTTTTAACACCACTGTGTGTCAGGGTGTGTTTGGTGAGGTGTTTTTTTGGGGGGGGGGGGGAAGCAAATTTTCCCCACACTCTAGACATTCATCGACTTTTTATACCACTGTGTGTCAGGTGTGTGTGGTGAGGTTGGTCCTTGTGACAATGTTTTCCTACACACAGACATCCTAATTTTTAACACCACTGTGTGTCAGGGATATGTGTGGAGAGATTTTGTTGAGAGCAAATTTTTCCCAAACTCAAGACATTCATGATTTTTAACACCACTGTGTGTCAGGTGTTGTGTGGTGATGTCACGCTTTCTTGCAAATTTTCTCCCGCCTCTAGACTTCATGATTTTTTACACCACTTGTGTGTCAGGGTATTTGTACTGAGGTTACTCTTGTATACAATCTTTTCCCACACTCCTAGACCATTCATGATTTTTTTAACACCACTGTGTGTCAGGTTGTGTGTGGCGAGGTTTCCTTTTTTGTTAAACTGTTTCCCACACTCTATACCATTCATGATTTTTAACACCACTGTGTGTCCGGCAATGTCTCTCAAGCTCCTCTTGTATTTGAATGTTTTTGTCACCCTCCTGCACTTCGCTCACTGTCTGCCTTGTAGCCTGAGCTGCCCTGCATTCCAGGTGATTCTTGACATCACACACCTGTGCCTCCCACCCCTGAGGCAGACTGATACTGCTTGCTCCATTCCACTCATGCTGCTGCCCGGCCCCACACCATCCTCCCACCGCAGCAATACTCTCCGCCAGCACACGCGGACGGCCAGTCCCTGCGGGAGGAGCCAGGGTTAGTTGGCCAGTCCCTCTTTTAAAGAAGACAGTAGGAAGTATAGAAAAGAGGGCTGGGCCAATTTGTTATGGGAGGTTCTATTTCACTCCTTTCTTGAAGAAATTTAAGTGGTAGAAGATGGAAAAAACAGAAACAGGAAGATTCCAGAGTTTTACCTGCGAAAGGGATGCAAGAGTGCATATGGTCTGTAAGTTTATAAAATCTAAGATACGATACTTGATCCTATCCTAGACACGTTGCAAGTACCAACTACAAGGTTATTGACCTATACAAAGCGCCACACGCAGGACGAACTTGGTGGGCTTCCAACCGCTGACCGCATGCAGGGACTCTACACGTGAGCCCGCTGCTCTACCAACCGAGCCACCCTGACGGTAAGTTTATAAAATGCTGGCTAAAGAACGGTTAGGTTGTATGTTAGGATTTAGTTTTAGGATCTGGGTTAGGTTATGTATAGATTGAGGTTTAGGTGAATCTGGTTAGGTTATGTTAGTTAGGTTTAGGAATCAGGTTAGGTTTATTAGATATGTTTAGGAATCTGGGTTAGGTTTGTTAGATTAGGTTTTTAGGAATCAGGGTTAGGTTATGTTAGATTAGGTTTAGGAATCAGGGTTAGTTATGTTGGATTAGGTTAGGATCAGGGTTAGGTTATGTTTAGATTAGGTTTAGATCGGGTTGGTTATGTTAGATTAGGTTATTAATCAGGGTTAGGTATGTTAGATTAGCTTAGGAATCAGGTTCGGTTGTGTTAGATTAGGTTTAGGATCAGGGTTAGTTATGTTAATTAGGCTTAGGAATCAGTTAAGGTTGTTTAGATTAGGTTTTAGGAATCAGGGTTAAGGTTATGTTAGATTAGGTTTAGGATCAGGGTTCGGTTATGTTAGAATTAGGCTTAGGAATCAGGGTTAGGTTGTGTTAGATTAGGTTTAGGAATCAGGGTTAGGTTGTTAGATTAGGTTTAGGAATCAGGGTTTAGGTTATGTTAGATAGGCTTAGGAATCGGTTTATAGGTTGGTGTTGATTGGTTTAGGAATCAGGGTTTAGGTTTATGTTAGATAGGTTTAGGATCAGGGTTAGGTTTTTAGATTAGGTTAGGAATCAGGGTTAGGTTATGTTGATTTAGCTTAGGAATCAGGGTTAGGCTATTTAATTAGGTTTAGGAATCAGGGTTAGGTTATGTTAGATTAGTTTTAGGAATCAGGGTTAGGTTATGTTAGATTAGGTTTAGGAATCAAGGGTGTTGGTATGTTAGTTATGTTTTAGAGAATCAGGTTAGGTTATAAGTTAGATTTAGGTTTACGAATGCAGGGAAACGGGCATCCATAAAACCTGTCAGATAGCAGTAGCTGAAAAATACCAGAAACTTTCACTCTTGAATTGCATGTTCCACCTGCACAAACACCGATCTCTTGTGCATTGAGTTTGCCTAAAAGTCTTAGGATTTTCCCCTTAGAGTATGGCCACTTTAGATTTATATTTGTCTTTAGGGGGAGGTGATTTGTCGATTTTAAGGTCTGTTTTTCTGAGAGGACTTATGGTGCTTTCCCCCTGCCTAGTATGACTTAGGTTAGATTACATAAGTAAATCTGTGACTTTTGTCTTCTCCCTAGGCAAGTCCGTGCCAGATCGTATGGGTGGAGGGGTGTGAGATAGTATGGGGTGGTTAGCATGGCTGGGGTTATAGTAGTGGGGCGGGCGTGGGGTAGTAAGTATTGTGGGGATATGAGAGAAAAGACAGGGGGGTAGAAGTCTACAACTAGTAAAGTCATTTCCCATGGTTTAGATGGTGATTTTCAATGAACTCCATAAAAGACGACATCGGAATTATCAAGTTTGTGACTCACTCAAATGTATTATGTCAGTGTAAATATTAATGGCCATGAATCTGCTGAACTGGTTTGCGGGTTCTACATGCTGTGAAACAGACATTGATTTCCAACAAAATGAGTGCCGAGATTTCAGTATGATTTTGGGCTAGAGAAACACTTGTCTCTGTGATGGATGAAACTATATTTCTGGTGAGCTTTTGATGTGTTCTGATTACTCTGGGCTACTGCTTCTTGTTGGCAACTCAGCCAGTTTTTTTCTAATGCCGCCTCCTGTCCCCGCCTTCAATGAAACTAATAGATTTGCGACAAAATGTGTAAGCAGGATTTTTAACAAAACTTAGGGTCGCATAATGACCTATATATAAAAAAACAAAACAACTTTATCTCTTATATGTCGTATGTGCCGTGGACCGGTATAATAACGTAGCTTGGCGGGGCGGGGCGGGGCGTATCGGCTCCGTCCTCGCTGTGGACCCACTAGCCGCGTGCTGTACCTCCCGCCGCTGTGGGCTGCGCACGGCCGTGTGCTGTACCTCCGCGGCCCGCTGTGTGACGCCACGCGCGTGCTGTAGCCGTGCCCCCGCCTGTGGACCCACTTGCTCGGCGTGCTGTGAGGGTGTGTGTGGGGGGGAGTCATCCGTACTATTAGTGGATAAAATATTCATAAAGAAATGGTCCTTTCTAGCCTGAGAGAGTGGCAGGCAACTTGTGGGGCCCAAAACAAACTTCACAATCTGGCCCACCTATGGTACCGGCTCTATGATATCTTAACTCTAGGATGAAATATTAATAAGGGAAGGGTCATTTAAGGTTTTTATAATTTTTGCACCTCGTCCGGTGTTCCCCGCCACGAGGGGGACATCTCCGGATCAGGTATGGGGGTGGCAGTCCCGGGGGGGGGGGGGGGGAGGATATTTTGAAAAAAAAAAAAAAAGCTCATATTACATCAGACGGTTTGTAACATTATTGTTGTTTTTTTTGCCTGAAATCACACATGATATGCTAAGCACTAGACTACCCACCCATTATCATTAGGTGATGAATGAAAGATAAGCTCATATAAAATATGCGATTTATTAAAAGTGGTCTAGGTATTTTGATGCTCATCTATTCAGAAGTGGTGGCATCATGAATGCATGCAGCGGGGGAAACACTCTTCACGGCGAGGTCAGCCTGCCTGCTTGGTGATGCCCTTGAGGTGCTACCAGGACAGCAGCACCTTAGCACTGTTTGGTATTCAATCAGGATAGGCTGTCATCTAGGGATGGTAGGGATGGCGGGGAGTGAAGCGGTGTGCTCAGGGTTGTTGCTGGTACTCTATCCGGATGGAAAGAAGTTAATTTTAAAAAAAAATCCTCCATGTTATGGTCCAACACCTGAGGCCACATAGCACACTAATGTGCTCACATTCCCCTTCGTTCTCCTGCACTCTCTAGGCTTCACTATGGCTGAACAGTAACAAAGCTCTCCCCCTATCAGCCTGTGATGTTTTCGCAGGCAATAGGGTATGGATGGCTGCAGTCCAGGTGCGCCTTCGGTCGTCCTACCTCATCCGAGTACTCGGGGGAGGAGTTCGTCGTCGAGCTGAGTCGACATGGCATCTACCTCCTCCTCGTCAGTGGTGTCTCTCCGGACAGGCAGCTGGCTATGTGTAGGGCCCCAGGAGGGTGAGACAAGGTACTTCTTCCGGCTGTGGACCGCTTCTTGCTTAATAATGTTTTCTTTTTCAGGGCTCGCTGCCTTCTGGGGGGCCTTCCACTTCTGCGCTCTTCTCTGCCATATCTCGATTCAACGCTCAGGTTCTGATATTGCCTCCTCAATTCTCGTTAAATGCAGGCCCGCACCTCTTCCGTCCGCTTTCCATAAGGACGGGATTTATCCTTAGTGAGACGGCCTAGACCCACTCTGGGGTTAAGTCTGTCTTTGAGAAGGGTGTCTCTGGGGTGGCAGGTGGCGTTCGTGGCTGCGGTCGTTCTGCGGGTGGCAGGTGGGCATCGTGCTGGGGCTCGCGGGTTCAGGGTGGCATCGTGCTGGGGCGCCGGGTGGCAGGGCTCTGTCGTGCTAGGGGCTCGGGGTGGCAGGCTATTGGTTAGTGGCTGGGGGCCCGTGGTGGGCAGGGGCGTCCGTGCTGGGGCCCGGAGTGGCAGGCTCCTGTCGTGCTGGCGCCTGGGGTGGCAGGCTCTGTCCGTGCTGGTGCTCGGGGTGGCTAGGCTCTGTCGTGGCTGGGGCCTTCTGGGGTGGCAGGGCACATCTATCTAGCACTGGGGGGGGGACACAGGCGGGAAGGGGTATAGCTTTCTAAGAGAGTATTGGCGCTTAGGTCCGAGGTCGGCTCTACTCCATCTGAAGCATTGCCTCCATCAGAAGAATGTTGGAGTAACTTCTACTAGGCAAATTACTGGTGGTGCCGGTCGCTCGTATGGACATGCGGCTTCCTACATAACACATGGAAAGCGGTTATCAGACTGGGAAAAGATGTTGCGGATTAGTGGCGGCTATAGTACCAGTGGCGGCCCAGAAGCGCACGTGAGAATGTTGGAGGGGTAGTGGCTTTGGGTCCTATGGGCTCTCAGTTAGGGCAAACTCTGGCAGGACGTTGGGACTGTATGTGCTGCGTTAGGGGTGCATGAGCGCGTGGTCGTTCAGTAGGGCACGGCTAGGAATGTCTTAAAGGGACGGCTAGAGACTACTCACCTCCATATGCTGGAGAGTTTGTCTGTTTGTAGCAGAGGCAGGGTAGCTAATTCAGCGATACGCATGCATTATCGCAAACTCAACAGGGCTGATATGTTCATGTGACATTCAGGCATTGTTCTATGATGGCAGAAGAATCTTGTTCTCGTAGCGAGGAAGAACAAGACTTCTCATAGGAGATGCTGAAGTGTCTGCACGAAGCACATTCTACCTATTCATCGTAGCCACTGAGGAATGCAATTATCCCGTTTGGGAACGCAAAGTATCGTGTTCCCTCGACTAGAAAGCGGGATTCCATCGGCATCTGGGATTATACGGACACTGGAGGGATGACTGCCCGCACAGGCTATGTTATAATGGCGCTACAAACGTCTATGGCTGGGTCACTGCGGTCCGTCGTTCAGCGAGTTTAGCGCTGCGTGTCTACTGGCTGGCTCTCTGTCGCGATGTCACGACAGAACCTTGGAGCTGGCATTCGATAACAGTCGCAATGAAGCTCTTTCATCCAAATTGTATTATCCGGATCCGGCGGGAATGTGTGACTTCTCCAAGCTAATGTGTAAGTCCTTAAAAGAAGGTTTGCCACATTGACTTTGTTGAAGGGGCACTAATCCTGGCAATGGAGGGCATAGCTCTTCCGAGTCCTTCAAGTGAGCAGAGGTTTGAGATGACGGTTCATGAAGGCATAGGTACCTTAGGTCCTAACTTGTCGCCATTTTCCTCTTGTCTCGCAGGGTCATTTTGCAGGGATGCTGCTTGTCTCCGCACAGGCTTATGGCATTACTGGTACACATCTTCTACAGTCATGCATCGTTCATAAGGGCCTAGGGGGCCGTAGGAACATCTGGCTGCGTGGATGGTATAATCAGCAATGGTATTATTTCTTGGTTGAGAGCTGAAATCCTGCTTATTGGCTACGGAGCAATGCAGCCATATATGGTAAGCTCCCCACACAATCCGCCGACATGACTTCTTGTGTGCAGGGGATAGGGATTATAAAGTGACAGTCCTGTATACAAAGAATGATATTAAGGCTCTTAAAAAGTGCGCTCTGCATGGCATTACAAAAGTTGTAGCAACAAAATTAATTAAATAGAGCACCATTGAAGCATCCTTTTAACAAATAATATTAATTAAGGCTACTTAGTTAAGGGGCCCTTGCATGGGCTAATTATAATAGCTACTAAAAAATATTGAATGGATAATTTTGAAATCTATACTCTTTATAGTAGCCCTTTACATGCTGTCTTTGTATCCTCTGAGGTCTTTTTGTCATGACCTCATCCCAGGGAGACCGTAAAGATAGATCGTGGATGGAGGTCATACGCAAATACGACCTTAGGGGTAGTTGTTTATATGGAGACTAATAGAGCAACTTGAGGCAGTCAACAGTTGTTTTCCTTGATGTTGATCTGTCAGCGGCTTCTTTCAGGGCTGCAGCTAGTGCCGAGCGCGGTGCTTAAAGCTAGCTCTCCAGGTCAGGTGCGGTCCATCTGCTTGTCGGCTCTTCCTGACATATTTGCCGAGGCATGATGAGCGGTGTATGGGCGGTTAGGTTAGGTTGAATCTGAAAAGAGTTATATGACTATTGAGTAGCATCATGGGGGCATAGTTAGTGTAGGTTAAGTTATGGTTGCTTAGCTTAGTATTTTTTACAGTGTGAGAGGCATTGCTTGTATGGCCACCGATACTTATTTGGGACTATAAAGAGTGCTGTGGGGCATATATGTGGCGGGATCACCGAACGTCATGGCCCCCAAAATATGCAGTGTTAAATGTTTTTTTTACCGATGAAAAAATATTAGGTATCTAGAATGTTCATGTCTAGATAACATAAATCACTTATATAATAGTTAGATTCAGATGGTGTTTTTTATAGCATAATAGACACTGATATAGGCATCATATATTTTAATACTTACATCACCTCTGAACTTACACCAAGCAAAAAAGACACTGTTCCTATTTAATTTAAATGCACTGAGTTCAGCCACGGT
Source organism: Chionoecetes opilio (assembly GCA_016584305.1). NCBI lineage: Eukaryota > Metazoa > Arthropoda > Malacostraca > Decapoda > Majidae > Chionoecetes > Chionoecetes opilio. The sequence continues at coordinate 7,613 of JACEEZ010021179.1, read as the reverse complement.
GTCAAGCCACCACGCATTTTAATATCTATGCTAATTATGCATAGTCAGTCAGCTTTTTTGAGGTAATGTTTTTCTAAGTATTTAAAAATATATAGATTTTCCTAAAATGCGTAGATGATGGGCGGGGGATCACGCGAACGGTCCATGCGCTCCTGAAATAATGCAGTGTTCAAGTGGTTTTTTTAACGGTAAAATGGAGAAAATTCATAAAAATTAATCTATAAAAAAAACAAGAATTCATTCTTAATATCACAATCACTTATATTAATAGTTAGGTTCATGTGCTTATAGCATAATAATCCGACTGTATAAGGTCATAGCATATTTAATTACGAATGCACCTTCAACTTTATGGCCGACAAATAAAACACTGGTTGGCCGTTTAATTTAAATGCACTAGTTGCAACTGCTGACCGACCATGTTAATATGCATGGTCGAATATCATAGTCAATCCTGTTTGTTATGTTTGTGTATTATTTTCAAGATAGATATAGCGTTTTCAAAATTCACTGTACAGTTGATCCTCCGCTACTTGTGCACGCATACGTTGATCCCCGCGCGCCACATTTTTTGTAAAATAAATGGCGGCACGTATCGCGGCCTGTTCGAAGGCATGCACTAGTCTGCTTTTCACTCGAAATAACATGTCAATACGGTTAGTTTTATAGGCCTCTTATTGCTAACTTACCTCAAAAGATCACGCATCGACGTAGGCCAGACATCGAGACCTTATATAAGAACGGCGAAATAGTAGACAAGGAACGATAGCGAAAATAAAATTTCTTTAAGCCTGGTAAACTATCGGAGGTGACCTGACGACTACCCTGTTGGGCTCGCATGTAGTTCATGATGTGGCGCTGCATGCGTCTGTGGTGGGGCTTATGTGGGCGCGTAAAAATTTGAATAATTTTCCGCGTTTTAGCCTTCGTACGGTGATCCTCCCGTCCGTTCGGTGTGACCTCCCCCTGCCACCTCTTACCTCCCGTCCTGCTGTGGACCCTTACGCTCGTGCTGTACGCTCCCCCGCTGTGCTCACCTTCATGTCCAGCGTGCTGTAGCCATCGCCGCCGCTTGTGCGACGCACGCCGCGTGCTGTACCAATCCCCTCGCGCTGTGGACGCCATATTCGCCGCGTGCTGTACGCATTCGGCCCCCGCCTGTGATCGCCACTGCCGCGTGCTCGTTCGCATCGCGGCTGTCCGTGAACACAGTTTATTTTAACTTATAATCTTTACTTAAGCATGCTGGTCATTAAACAAATTTAGCTAACCTAACCGCTCCCAACTCGGCACCGGCAACCTCGCCTAGCGGCTGACGCATAGTTAAAATTATTAAGAAAAAAATATCTCGGGAACGATGATTGCCGGGGGAAAGAAATACAGCGTGTCTTGTATGTGCAAAGGGCACCTCATATAACAAAAGGGGTCCTTCGTAGCTAGTAGGTTTTTCTGGGAAAAAATACCCAGATTCGTTCAAAACCTCAAACTATTCAGAAACACTAAAAAATTTTCCTCAAAAAATTGGGGAATTTCCTGAACGTCGCGATGTGGGGGGTTTCTAATTTTTCATGTCTGCGACGTTCCGTTCTTTATCTTCATATCCATCCCCTCCCTTGACAAGGGGGTGGGGGGGTGTGGTGAGGAGGTCCCAGCATTACCCAAAGATCGTTTCTATGAGCTCCAATCGCAACCGGGGGGGTGAAACGGCGATCCGCGAGCCAGCTACTTGGCAAAACCATGGGTATATTACGACCCAATACACCCAAAAAAAGGTTTTTGAACGTCTCCATTTTTGGAACAGAATTTCAAAATCATAATTGCAACCGGTTGCCGTACGATAACTCGGTTCCCAAAACAAGCTACTCGGCAACTGTGCGCGTCACTGGCGCCAGTACGCCGCGGCCCTCACTCTTTAAAACAACCGCTCTGAACTTTTTCTTTGATTTTGACGATTTTTCTTGTGTTGTGCTTTAATTTCAGTATATTTTACACTTGGACTGAAACTCCCTACCAAAACACTAAAGTCCCCCACGACAACTTTTTTTTAGATTTACGACGTGTGGTGGCGTTAATACTTACATTTCACATCCATGGTTTCAGGAAGGTTAGAAGGGCTATCTAAAGAGTGTGTCATTTGTGTCTTCATCCGTGTCATATTATGGCTATAAATGAACAAATTACAAAAATATCACCAGAGTGGCGACCAACACAAAGCTATGTTCTGAGTGTCCTTCCGCCGTGGGTCGTCACTCGAAAAAACGAGTACGAAATTTGAAACCGTATATACTTGCAGATACAAAGCATAAAAACAACTGAAACAGAGTAATTATACAGTCATGATAAAAACTATGTGTATCATCTTCAGTGGCACATACACATCAGTAGTGAAATAGGGTACGCCGTAGGTCCAATGAAAGTAAAATTAGAATTTTTCGATTGGCGGGGTGTTTTCTTATGTAAAATTGAATTTTAAGGGTGGTTTGTCCCCTTCAACTTTTTGGTTTGAACACTTCTTGCTATGCAAAAATGGACTTTATATTTATTGCAAAACCATAGCTTAAAGTGGCATTTTGCATAGTAAGATTGCTCAAATGCAAAAATGGAAAAAATAAAATCGTCTTAAAATTTCCCCATTTTACATAGGAAATTGGCTGCCAAAGTTGAGAAAAAGAATTTTTGTTTATACGGCGTACCCTAACCAGGGTACCAAAATAGTTGGTTTTGAGTTACGATGGGAGGAAGGACAAAAACCAGGGCGATGGTGCCCGACAGCTATGGGAAACTGCCCCCAAAGGTTGATCAGGGAGGAGCATGTGTCAGTGACAGAGGAGCCATCTGGAAGGTACCTTTTGGGCACTTTGTACCAGAGGACCCGGTTTGCCACCTGAGAAGCCTGCGCTCAAGGTGGCTCAGGCTCTCTATGATCTGCTGGTGACATACGACTCCACCGACCCCACTGATCGTACTGAAAGGGTGACTCAACTAGGGCCAACACGGGGTGGAAGGGTGGTACTCACGCCCATTTTGGAGAAGATGCTGGGACGCAAGCTCTTCTGGAGTATATTGCGTGTTGCACCAAAACGAGTTGCCCCTGCGCCACCTTATCACCAGCATCGACGGGCCTACCTCATCTGACACTGGCTTCACTGGTCATCACTGGTCCAGTGTGCAGTCTGCTGTCCAGCGGAATGAGATGCAGTACAACGCAGAGTTCAGAGGAGTGCCAGGCGGTGAAGATCCCGGAGATACCGGAGTATATCCTGGTCAACATGTCCCTGACCAGCGGGTCTCCTACCAGCTGGTCCAGGCTGTGAAGCGGGGCGTTCTCCCGTCTGAGCTGCGGGTGAGATCAAGTGTGGCAAGGTGTCCCACTCCAGATGACTCACCCAGCCCAGTCGCTCGTGTACTGTGGACCCGAAAGCCTGGACTGACTGGCAAGAACTAAACCACCCTGGAAAACCTAGTCAAGTACTGCCTGCAGGTGTACTTCAAACTCTACTACGACATCAAGGTTCACCACAGACTAGAGGACGGCCCCAAGCACATCCTCACGCAGCTCAAAGTGATGAGGTCGCAGCCCAAGAAGGTCCAACAGCTGTGACCTTCTACTGCGGAAGGAGCATGGCTCACACACTCAGAATGTGTCCTCCTCTTGCTGATGGCGAGTCAGAGTGAGGACGACCGCAGATTTTCCCCCTGACCCAGATTTTGAAGCTGAGGCTAGCGAGGAGTATGGGGACACCAGTGTAAGACCTCGCATCACACCCAAGCTGGACTTGTCAGCCACCAGCTTGCAGACACTGATCAGCTGGCAGCCTGGCCAGGTGGCGAGCCGGGATTCACCTGTTCACTGTCCGGGGATCAGATCCAGGAGATCCTGGTCAAGCCGTACGAGGTTCCGGAGTTCTCTATCCACACTCAGAGCACCGAAAGAGTCGTGAAGCAGTGACAAAAGGCTGCGGCAGCAGTGGTGGGGCAGCAGGCCAAGACGGGTTCATCCGGGCTCGGGCCCACCACCGGGAGACCATGCCCTGCTTCAGGTCTAAGAAGGACATGATGGACACGTTCTAGGCCAACGTAGAGGGTGTGACACTGTGATGTAGTGCCTGATGAACCACTGATCAGAAAGAGCTTACCACGCTAGTCATTTGGAACTCATATTGGTGTATGATGCATTACACAGGGGCCAACCGGACACTGCGTACTCATTGAAGCATTATTCGATAAGGTGCAATATAAAGTGGATTTTTCATAGTAAGAATTGCTCAAATGCAAAAATGTTAAGAGATAAAATTGTCTTAGAATTCCATTTTACATAGGAAAATTTGGGATGCCAAAGTTGAGAAAAAGAATTTTTGTTATACGGCGTACCCTAGTAGTGATGCTATAATTTCGTAATATTTGGCGGCTGGCGACATTATTGCAGCTGGCGACTAAAATGTTATCTACGGTACACAATTGGGAGTCTATTTTCTGTTTTACCTTATTGATTCTAGGAAAAATTCTATTTATGGGGCTTCCGTTGCAAATCATTACTTTTGGAGATAATGACATGTTTGTTTATAGGGAGGAGACAAGGGTTTTCGAGCGCCTCACTCTTCTTCCTCTTGTGACCTGCTCGCCTCTGTCTTCCCTAAACCCCGGACACTTATTTAATGCAGATTTGGCTTTAGTTAGGAGGTTAAAGTGTGGGGTTAGGTTAGGTTAGGTTAGTGAGTGAGTCAAAAAGGGGGGGGGGGGGTTAGGTTAGTATAATTAAATTTTTTGTTAAAAAAAGGTCTTTATTTTGGGGGTCGGAATGGATTAATCCATTTTAAATTGTTTTCTTATGGAAAAATGTGGAGGGCTGTCTGAGGGCATCTGAAATCTGAGGGCATGTCTTTTATGTTTCTGTTAATGCTATTACAGTACCCTCCCGAGTTTGGCGCTTGCTTTCTTCACAAGACAAAAGCGCTAAAAACGAGGATCGCAAAACTCGGGTATTGAAAACACCCGTAAACTGCTTATTTAGTCACTTTCTCCCCTCGAAAACACCCTAAAAATGCCCCAAGCCCCTGCCCACCCAGCAGTGGATGGATTTGGTATCAGTGATAGCGGGCAGCAGTGGGGCGTGTGAGCCGGGGCCTCAGCAGTGCAATCCCGCAGTGATAAAAGGGCAACAGGAGGGGGGCCATGGAGAAAAAAGGAGACAGGCGCGTGAGCCAGGCACAGCGTGCAATACTGAAAATACGGGAAAGCGCGCTATTGTTCTTGTTTTTGTTTTTAGGGCGCGAGGACCCCTTGGGGAACACTATGAACCCTGGTATGCCTATGATGCTATACAGGCGCTTTAGTTGATCGTCTTCCTGGGAAGGCACAGGTGAGGCGGATGAGGGCGGTTGCCGGGGGGGAACGCCAGCCGCCGCCAGCGGGTAGTCAGGTCAAAGGTGGGGGACGTTCGGGCGATGAGTTGGGTGTGCAGCACCACACGGGGGGATGGAAGGCGGACACTGAGCAGAAAGTTTCAATAGTCTCCGGAACTTATGCACCAGGGGCAGTGGGGTCGGGGGACGACGGAGGCGAGCAGGGACCGTGACGGAGTGTCGTGTGCCCCAGGCGGAGGCGGGGAGGTGAATCGGGGGACACGGGATTTTTTCCCTTATCCACGGCTGGGGGGAAAGTCACTGCGTTTTGGGCCCCATGGGGGTGGTGCGGAGGGCATCGCCGAGCGTTTTTTTCCCAGGGGGAGCGGCAGACCCGGGAGATGAGGGTGTGGCTGGGAGAGGGCGAGGGAAGGGGTTGTGTTGACCTCTACAAGGCCATTTGGCAGCAGAATCCTTTTTACCCGGTCGGGGATACCAGCTGGGGGGGAAAACCCATGAAAGGTGATCCCCCAACCCCTCGTTGGTAAGGTGGAGAAGGGCCCTCTGGAGGTTGGACGGGGGACGAAGGGGATCGTGGATACGGGGAGGGAGTTGTGTAGCCCCAGCCTTTCCCTTGGTTTTGCCAGGTGGGAGGTGTTGTGGGTTGGGGGAGGGGGTAGAGCTCAATGTTTAAAACGTCTATCCGTGGAAGCCTCCCCGTCCTGCGATGGGGTGGGGGGTATAGATGGCAGCCGCCGTGGGGGGGGGTGAAAGGGGAGTGAGAGCCATTTTGTGAATACTTATGTGGTGGTTATATAGCGACCTTTTATCTGCCGAACAGAGTCGCCGCCATAATACTGGTAATGGGCCCAGGGGGGAGGCCGGGAAAGGGGCAGGGTAATCCTGGAGGAGGGGTCCCGCCAGTTGTGGGGGGGGGAGTGTCGGGTGGTGGGTTGTGGTGGGGGGTGGTGGTAGGCCAAAGGTGGAGCCCGTAGGGCCTAAACCCGAAGGGGTTGCCTGGCACCCCGGGGACCAAACTGGGGGTGGTGTCCAACCGGGCCAGGTAGAGAGCAGCAAGGGGGGGGGATGGGGGCAGGCTCATGAGCTGGTGGTACTGCTGGCATAAAAAAACCCCTTTTGTAGGTGGACAAGGGGGGGGATGCCCCTTTCGGTATGCAGGGAGAGGGCCCGGGGGAAAATTTCATGGCCCCCATGGAAATCCGAGGGCGGGATTCGAAGAGGACCGCTTGGTCAATGTAAGGCGCCGCCCTAAATGCGCTGCCCTAAAATAGTTGGGTTGATGGGGGCAAGGGATATTTAGGAGGAACCCCCCTTTGCACCCATCGGCACCAGTAATCCTCTTTATGAGTCCCGGCGCTTTTTGCAGGAGGTGCGGAGATATTCCCCATGCCGGCCGGAGGGCGGGACCCTCCAGCCGAGCCCCCCGGGAAGGTGGCGTCCTGGGGTAAGGGACCGGCTGGCCGCACGTTGGGGGCAGGGGGGAGGGAACCGCTTGAGGGTGAAACAATAAGGGCTTTTTTGGGAATGACCTTCAGACCCCAGGTGGCACCCAGTCACCGAGGGAGATTTCTGCCCCTTGCAGGTGGGTCTGCGTTGGGCCCACGTTGGGGCCCGGTGACTACGGGGATTCGTTTTCCATAATTGGGGGGGGGGGAGTGGGGGGGAAGGGGGAGTCGGAGAGGGGGATGTTTTAATAAAAGAGGGCTTAGGGTGGGCCTTTAGGAAAAGCCTCTGGAAGGGAGGGGGGGGGGAAAAAGAGAGACCCCACAGCAACCCCGGGACGAGCGAGCCCAGGAAGCCCGGACCCAGGCAAGGGTGGCCCCCGGGAATGCCCATGCCGGCCCGCTTGTATAGGATACCCCCGTGGTGCCGTCGAAGGCACCCTCCAGGCAAGGGAAGAGTGTTCATGACCTGGCGCGCGGTAGGTTCGCAAATAGGAACCAAGTGGCCAGCACGTCCATTGTGCCCTATGGCCGAAAGCCGCACTGCTCCTCTCTTTGCAGTCGCTTTTTCCCCAACCACCAGGAGAGACGTTGGGGCACCAAAGGGCCTCCATCACTTTCCCAAAACAGGGGGTCCCTTATACAGATTTGGTTTTCATAATCCGATGATACAGATGTTAAATTAGGGGGCTATTTTTTTAGGGTCGATAATCCGATGATCGACATTGAAACTGGGTGAGTAAAATTATCAAGTTCAAAAGCGCGCCCCCCATCCCCATGGACAAAGGGGGGGTTTTGCCCCCGTGAG
>JACEEZ010021178.1:162239-196160 GCA_016584305.1 Chionoecetes opilio | reverse complement strand
AAAAGGGGTAAAAAGCCCAAAATCCCTTTTTTTGGAGGGAAAAGATAGGGGAAAAGCTTGGAGTTGAAATTTTTGGGAGAAAAACCTGCTTGTCCCCAAAGCAAAGGGAAAAAGGGAGAGAGGGCCCAGAGAAAAGGGCAGAGACAGCCAAGGAAACGGCAAGCTTTTCTACGAAACTAAAGACCCCACTTTTTTGTTTTACTTTTGCTGTCTGTTCATTCTTCCTTTATATATTTACCTGAGGTTTTTGGGTAAAAAAAAATTCGTTTAAAATGTCCCAAAATTTTAATTTTTTTGCTTAGGCAATATCCTAGGGCAATAATAGATAAAAAATGTGCTTAAAATTTGCTAGCAGTTATGTCCTAAGCATTTTTTTCCCCCTAACACATTCATATATATACGCACAGGTGATAGATGATGTCCTGAAAAAGTTCAACTAAAATAAATTTCCCTATTTGGGGAAAAAGGGAATTTTTCGACTGGGGAAACTAGGTAGGAATAACAAAATATGGGAAAATATGGTTTTTTTAAAGGGATTTTAATATAATAAAATATATATATATATATATATAATATATTTTTTAATTTATTATTTTTAATTTATATAATATAATTATTAATAAATATATATATATATATATATTAAACTTTTAGATTTTATGAAAATCATGGAAACCCCCCAAATTACCTGTTTTTTGACCCTTTTTGAGCCCTTTTTCAAGTAGATTTTAAATTTGATATATGACTAGACATATATTTAGATATTAAAGAGCTGAACAATATTGCCAAACTATGATACACCTCTGGGAATACTACTCGTTTTAAAAAAGGTCCTATCTAAAAAGACAAGCCCACCCCGGGAGGGATATTCTCCTCAACGCATTACCGGCTATAAAACGTATCATAAAATATGAGGATGAGTTTATATTTTGAAGATAGGTGACATTTTTCTGGAAAATCCCAAAAAAGAAAAACAAAGTCCGCCCCGGGGGTGAAGGCGCCTTTTTCGTAGTTCCGCAGAGTTGATAGGGTGCGGGAAAATACAGAAAAAAAAAAAAAAAAAAAAAAAAAAAAAAAAAAAAAAAAAATATATATAATATATATATATATATTAAAAATTTTATATATATAAATATATATATATGAAGCACCAAGATTTTAGTGGGCGTCCAAATTGTAACTTTTTATATAATTTGACTTTTTTTTTTTTGTTCCGGTTCCCACAGTATAGAACTGGAAAAAAAAAAAAAAAAAGAAAACCCTTTTTGAAACATGAACACATATTTCCCAAAAATACGTTTCCTTTTTGAAATCTCTATAATAATTAAACGAAAGGTTGGGGGTGTGGGTGTGTGTCCGCGATAGGTGCCGCCCCCCGTACCCCAATCCCCTCATATGGGACAGTTTTGGAACCAGTCGAAACCCGGGGCAACATTTAAACCCCTTTTGAGATGATCCGATCACTTTTTTTCTTTTTTTTAGCAGCCTATTACGAGAAATTTTTAAAAAAAAAATGGGGTTGCGAGAATTGAGGAAACCTTTATGTGGGGGAGGGAAGGGTGAGTGTGGGGGGTGATGGGTTTAAGGGGGGTGGGGTGATGGGTGGTGAATGGGGTGTGGTGATGGGGAAAGGGTGGTGTGGGTGGGGGGGTGTGGTAAAGGGTGGTGTGGGGGGGGGGGTGTGGGTTTAGTGAGTGATGGGTGGGGGGTGATGGGTAAAAAAATTAAAAAAGTCCCCGGAGGGCGGCTTTGCGGCTATGAACACTATTTCCGACTCCTCCCTTTGAGGTGGGGTAGAGTATCACACAGGCAGCTCCTTTTGGCCTGTTGATGTCTGTTTTTTTTTCCTTTGTATAGGATCTGGGTCTTGGTAAAAAAAATTTCTTTTAAAATTGCCATAAGTTTTTTTTTGTCTTAGGAAATACCTGGGGTAATAAAAATTTTTAAAATCTGTTAGAAGTTGGGGCAGTTTACTAGTCCTAACATTTTTTCCCCCCTAGAACACGTTATATATATATACATATTATATATATAATATATATATATATTATATATATATATAAATATTTTTAATATATATTATAATTATATATAACTTTAAAAAAAATATATATTAAAATATATAAAATTTAATTATATATATATATATAAATATAATAAATAATATATTATATACCACGATGGTGTAGTGAGTCCGTAGATTTCAACTAAAACCAAAATTCCCCCCTTCGGAATATAGGAATTGTTCGACTGAAAACTACCGTAAAAACAGTGAAGTCGCCAGTTCTCGTTTCCTTTTAGTAAACGTTGGTGGCTTTTTATAGTTCTTTTTCTACCCCTGATTTCCAGGAATTTGAAGGGGGTATCTGGGAGTCTGTTCTTTTGTTCTTCATCTTCATGTAGGGCATAAATGACAAAAGAAAAAATAAAAACCGGTGGCGACCTCACTAAACCTACTACAGAAAATCGCCAGCTATATTTTAACCCCCAAAAGTTGATTTCCCCTTTTGGGGAATTTGGGATTTTAATTTAAGAAAAAACAAGTCTTAATAAATTAGCCGGAAATGCTTGGATATATAAAAATTCCTCTGCCAAAGTGAAAATAAATTTTATTCAAATTTAAAAAAATCTGGCAAATCGTGTCCCCGTCGCCCGAAAGGGGACTGTTTACAGTCGTCTCGCGCGAAGAAAAGTGGAAGCAAATTGCCAACATTTTTTGCAGAACAAAACATAAAACAACGCTGAAACAGGGTAGATTATACAGCCATGAATAAATATGTGTAACATCTTCAGTGGCACATAAAAATCAGTAGTATGCTATAATTTGCAATATTTGGCGGCTGGCGACTTCACTGCAGGGGGCGACTTCACTGTTTCACGGGAGGTAGCTGGAAAAATATGGGGGGGATAATAGCATAATAATAATGGCTACTTAATAATAGCATAATAAATAGGCTAGGCAATAAAAGATAAAAAACGCGCTTAGAAGTTGCTACCGTGATAAAAGTGAAGCCCACCCACAGTGAATCCCAGGGGCCAAAAATTTTCGAAGATTTTTGCATTCTACTGATTTTTATGTGCCCACTGAAGATGTTCACGTAGTTTTTCATGGCTGTGTAAACTACCCTGTTTTTTTTTGTTTTTTTTTAGCTTTGTATCTGCAAAAATTTAAATGTTGCCCCCCTTTTGCTTCTCACGTTTTTCTTCGCGCGATGACAGACAGTAAACAAGTAGCTTTTCGGGCGGCAGGACACAGACTTGCCAGATCTTTCAAACTTGAATAGAACTTATTTTCACGTTGGCAGAGGAATTTTTATATATCCAAGCATCTTCCGCAGCTAATATATATAGACTTGTTTTATTTTACCTCTAATTTCCCTGAATTCTCCAGAGTGGCGACTCAACTGTTGGGTTAAAATACTAGCTGGCGACTTTACTGTAGTAGGTATAGTGAGGTCGCCACTGAGTTTAATTTTTGTACTTTGTTCATTTATAGCCCTAATATGACACAGATGAAGACACAAAATGACACAGACTTTCCAGATAGACCCTTCTAACTTTCCTGAAATCATGGATGTACAAATGTAAGTATTAACGCCACCACACGTCTGTAAATAACAAAGAAACGTAGAACTGGCGACTTCACTGTTATCTACGGTAGGCAGTTTACTAGTCCTAAGCACTTTTTCCCCCTGGACACGTTTATATTATATATATATATATATATATATATATATATATATATATATATATATATATATATATATATATATATATGCGCACGATGGTGATAGATGATGTCCTGCAAAGTTCAACTAAAACCAATTCCTCACTTCGGAGATATAGGATATTGTTCGACTGAGAAACTAGGTAGGTAGCTAACTAGTAGCTGGGAAAATATGGTTGTTTAACGGATAATTTAATATATATATATATATATATATATATATATATATATATATAATATATATATATATATATATATATATATATATATATAACTTTTAGATTTTATGAAAATTATGGTAACCCCCCCAAATTTACCTGTGCTCCCCCGTTTGTGCACCCCTTGTTCAGCCACTGTTCAAGTACATTTCAAGCTTATGATATACTAGCCGCAAAGCCGCCCTCTGGGCGGCCTTTTTGGCTAGCTCCTGCGGAGGGCTATTGGTGGGCCTTTGGCCCACCACCTGTGTTTGGTGGGCCTTCGGCCTACCAAACACAGACTCTCCAGATAGCCCCTTCTAACTTTCCTGAAATCATGGATGTAGAAATGTATGTATTAACGCCAACCCATTCACATCATAGCCCCTTCTAACTTTCCTGAAAGCAAAGCCGCCCTCCGGGCGGACTTTTTGGCTAGCTCCTGCGGAGGGCTATTGGTGGGCCTTCGGCCCACCACCTGTGTTTAGTGGGCCTTCGGCCCACCAAACACAGACTCTCCAGATAGACCCATTACCCACCACCTCGGCCCGCCAAACACAGACTCTCCAGATAGCCCCTTCTAACTTTCCTGAAATGTATGTATTCCCCCCACCCATTACCCATCACCCCCCACCCATTCACTCACCCATTACCCATCACCACACACCCATTCACTCACCCATTACCCATCACCACACACCCATTCACTCACCCATTACCCATCACCCCCCACCTATTCCCTCACCCATCACCCGTCACCCCCCAGCCATTCACTCACCCATCACCCCACACCCATTACCCCACCCATTCACTTACCTATTACCCATCACCCTACATCATGGTTTCCTCAATTCTCGCAACCCACTTATTTTTCTTCACAGTTCTCGCTAATAGGCTGCTAAAAAAAAGAAGAAAAAAGTGATCGGATCATCCTATACGTGGGCTTAAAACCCTTCCCTGGTCAACCTGATTCCAAAACTGTGACATATGATGGGATTCCGCCACAGGGGGCGGCACCTATCGCGGACAGACAGACAGACACACACACACACACACACACACACACACACACACTTTCGCTTATATTATTATAATAACGTATGACATATATTTATGATATTCAAGAGCTGACACATAATTGCCATAACTATGATACACGCTCTGGAAATACTACTACTGCTTTCAGGCCATATCAAACAAAAAACCCAAACACAAACTAGGGATTTCTCTTCAACGCCCTTACCGGAAAATAAACTTATCAAAAAAATATCGTATGGATATTTTATTTTGTGACAGATATGGTGACATTTTCCGGGAAAAGTCCAAAAAAAACAAAGCTCTCGCCCCGGGGATAAGGCCCATATTCTTAGTTCCGCGGGTTGATAGTTTGCGGGAAAAAAAAAAAAAAAAAATTTTTCTTATATATATATATATTTATATATATTATATATATTATATATATATATTAATATTAACGAAAGTGTGTGGTGTGTCTGTCTGTCTGTCCGTTAGGTGCCGCCCCCTGGGGCGGAATCCCATCTTTGGGCACATTTTTTGGAATTAGGTTGACCAGGGGAAGGTTTTAAAAGCCCCTTATAGGATGATCCGTCACCTTTTTTTTTTTTTTTTAGCAGCCTATTAGCAAATGTAAGAAAATAAAGGGGGGTTGCGAGAATTGAAAAAACCCTTTTGATGTAGGGTGATGGGTAATAGTGGAGTGAATGGGTGGGTAGGGGTAATGGGTGGGGGGGGGTGATGGGTAGTGAATGGGGGGGGGGTGATGGGTGGTGGGGAATAGGTGGGGGTGATGGAAATGGGTGGTGAATGGGTGTGTGGTGAGGGAAATGGGTGTGAAGGGTGTGTGGTATGGAAAAGGGGTGGGGGGTGATGTTATGGGGGGGGGAATACTACTTTCAGGAAAGTTAGAAGGGGCTATCTGGAGAGTCTATTTTTTGGGGGGCCGAGGGGGTGGGTAAGGGGTCTATCGGGGAGAGTCTGTGTTTGGGGGGCCCTTGGCCCCCCAAACACGGGGGTGGGCCCCAATACCCCTCCGCAGGAGCTAGCCAAAAAGCCCGCCCCGGAGGCGGCTTTGTTTTTCGGGAAATTTAAAGGGGCTATCAAATTTTTTGGAAGGGGTTTGGGCTTTAAATCATACATTTTTTACATCCATGATTTAGGAAAAGTTAGAAGGGGCTATCGGAAGACCCGGCCAGGTGGTGGGCCAAAAGGCCCCCAAATACCCCTCCGGGCGGGACACCCAAAAAAAGGTCGCCGGGGGGGGGCTTTGCGGCTAGTATATAAAAACGAAAGTGTGTCTGTCTGTCTCCCTGTCCGCGATAGTGCCGCCCCTTGTGGGGGAAATCCCCTTAATGGCACTTTTTTTGGAACCAGCTCGCCGGGGGAAGGTTTTAATCCACTTATGAGATGATCCTCATTTTTTTTTTTTTTCGCACCTATTAGCGAGAATTTGAGAAAAAAAAATGTGTGTTGCGAGATTGGGTGCCTTGATGTAGGGTGATGGAAATGGGTGAGTAAATGGGGGGGGTGAGGGGTATGGGGTGGGGTGTGGGTGAGTGAATGGGTGGGGGGTGGGTACCCGTAGGTTTCCAAATAAAATGAAATATAGATTATTTTGAATTTTGCAGAGTGTTTTCTTATGAAAAATTGAATTTTAAGGGTGGTTTGTCCGTTTAAATTTTTTGGTTTTGGCCTTCTTCTAGGGAAAATGGATTTTTATATTTATATGAAAAACTACTTAGCTACTCTCTTTAAACTCACAAAAAAGCCACTTTTTAAGATTCGATAAATTTCACTAAGGACAAAGTTCTCAACGCAGAAACTCATCGGAAGTATGCCCTCAAAATTGCCGAAGCCCTACTTTAAAGTCCGCCAGACCCCGGGAAAGCTACTTTCAACGAATCGCCTCGTTTTTGGGGAAAAAAACCTTTTCCGGGCAACGGGTTTTTCCCACGTTATTATTTACCCAACGTGGGTGGTTTGGGGGCTGGATACTGTTTTCGGTCTAAGGCCTATCCCCAAAACTCCAAAAGTCACAAAAAAAACAGCGTAAGCCCGGTCAAACACGTACGTCGAGTCCAGCTCCCACCCAAAAGCTCCGGTTCGATTTCCCCCCACTGCTGCTGCTGCCTTGGCTTCGGGATTCCTCCGGACCTTATCGCTGACGGCCACCTCTCTCCAGACTGTCCCCTACCTGGTCGCGAGCCAACAACTGGGAGGGGCCCGGCGGGTGCCATGGCATCGGGCCCGGAACCTTGACCAGGGGAAGCACCAGGTACCAAAAAAGTTTGGGTTGGGTTACGATGGGGGAAGGAAGACCGGCATGGGGCCCAAAACTATGGGAAACCCGCAACCCCAAAGGGTTTATCGGGGGGACATGTGTCATGACAAGGGCCATCTGGAAAGGGCCTTTGGCACTTTGTACCGAGGGCCCGGGGCCCCCCTGGGAAACCTGGTTCAAAGGGGGCTCAGGTCTCTATGATCTGCTGGTGCATACGACTCCACCCCTCACTGATCGTACTGCAGGGGACTAACTAGGGCCAAAACGGGTGGAAGGGTGGGACTCACGCCCCTTTGGAGAAGATCGGGGCGCAACTCTTCTGGGGTTGACAGCGTGTTCACACAAAAGATTGCCCCTGCGCCCCCCCTTATCACCACATCGACGGGCCCCTCATCTGACACTGACTTCACGGGGCCAGTGTGCGTCTGCTGTCCCGCGTGAATGAATGCGTACAACACAGATTTTAGAGTAGTGCCAGGGGTGGATCCCAGAGTACCGGAGTATATCCTGGGCAACATTTCCCCTGACCAGCGGGCTCCTACCCGCTGGTCCCGGCTGTAGCGGGCGTTCTCCCCCCTCCCCTGCAGGAGATAAATGTGGAAGGTCCCCACCCCGATGGCTCACCCAGCCCATGCTCGTGTCATTGGGGCCGGGTCATGGGCTACTGGCAAAGAACTAACACCCCCGGAATCCTAGTCAAGTCTCCCCAGGGGTACTTCAAAATCTACTACACATCAAGGTTACCACAGTTAGAGGACGGCCCCAAGCACATCCTCAGCACTCAGAGTGATGAGTCGCAGCCCAGAATCCAAAAGCTGTGACCTTCTACTCGGGCAGGAGCATGGTTCGCACCTCAAATGTTCCCCTCTCGCTGATGGCGATCAGAGTGAGGACACGCGGTTTCGCCGTACCCGATTTTGAGCTGGGGCTGGCGGAAGTATGGGGACACCAGTGTAAGACCCTTTCATCACCCCAACTGAACTTGTCAGCCACCAGCTTTTCAGACACTTATCAGCTGGCAGCCTGGCCGGTTTCAGAGCCGGCATTCTGCCGGGGGATAATCCAGGGATCCTGGTCAAACCGTAAAAGAGGGTTCCCGAGTTCTCTATCCACACTCTGGGACCGAAAAGTCTGAAGCGGTGACAGAGGCTGCGCAGCATGGTGGGGCAGCAGGCCAGAGACGGTTTCATCCGGGCTCGGGGCCCCCCACCGGGAGACCCTGCCCTCTTCAGGTCTAAGAAGGGCATGAAAGGGCACTTCTAGGCCAAAGTAGAGGCTGTGACACTGTGATGTAGTGCCTGATGAAACCAAATAATGAAAGAGCTTCCACGCTAGTCTTTGGAACCATTTGGTGCATGATGCAATACACAGGGCCAACCGGGCACTGCGTCCTCATTTACATTTTTCATAAGGGGGCAAAATAAAAGTGCGATTTTGCATAGTAAGAATTGCTCAAATGAAAAATGGATACAGATAAAAACTCGTAGATTCCCTTTACTGGAAAATTTACATGCCAAAGTTGAGAAAAAGAAAATTTTGTTATACACTACCGTAGTGGGGGGTATGGGATGGGTGAGGGGAAAAGGTGGGGGTTTATGGGTATGGGTGAGTGAATGGGGGGGGGGTGATGGGGAAAGGGTGATGTGGGGGTTATTGAATGGGTTGCGTTTTAAAACATACATTTTTACATCCTATTTCAGGAAAGCTAAAGGGGGCTATCTGGAGAGTCCGGTTTGGGGGGCCGAAGGCCCACCAAAACCCTCAGCAGGGGCTACCAAAATCCGCCCGGAGGGCGGCTTTTCGGCTAGTATTATATAATAAAATATTTTATATGAAGAAGCTATTTGAGTTGCGGCGCTTTTAATTGTAACTTTATATAAATTTTACATCTATGTTTACAGTGTTTCCTAGCAGTAAAAACTGGAAAAAAAAAAAAACGTTTAAACCTTTTTCGAAAAATGAACACATATTTCCGACTCCTGCCTTGAGGGTAGTGGTAGAAAGTAGTCACACGGCAGTCCGTTTGGCCCTGTTGCTGTCTGTTTTATTCTTCCTTTTATAGGTAGTCTGAGTCTTAGGGAAAAAAAAATTACGTTTAAATGTGCCATAATTATTTTGCTTTTTACTTTGCAATATCCTAGGGTAAATAATTATAAAAGCTGCTTAAATTTTTCTAGGGAGTTCCTAGCCCCAACACTTTTTCCCCCTAGACACGTTTTTATATATATATATATATATATATATATATATATATAATATTAAAAAAATATATTATATATATATATAATTTTTTTGCACGAGGTGATAGATGTGTCCTGCAAAGTTCAACTGAAACCATTCCTACTTCGGAATATGGATATTTCCTGGGGACTAGGTACGGGAAAAAATAGGCGGAAAATTTTATATATATATATATATATATATATTATATAATATATTAATATAAAATTTCCCTGCCATATTTTTCCAGCTACCTAAGTTCCTCAAGTCGAACAATATCCTATATCTCCGAGTGAGGAATTGTTTTCAGTAGATTTTTCACGATTCTATATGCAAAATATATATATAATAAATTATATTATATATATTATATATTATGGGTATATTATAATATATATAATATTATATAGCATTTAGAAATCGTGAATATCTATCCATATAAGTTCTTGGGATCAACTGCAATACCAGAAAACACAAAGACAATGGCGCTTGAAGTAAGGAAAATTGGTCGCAAGAACGAGACTCCTCTAGCGGGCAAGGAAAATGTCCTTCGAGGGTCTTTTCCTTGCCGGGGTGCTCTGAAAAAAGGGCGGGACAGATCCCTGGGGGGGGACCCCACCAAAAACCTGACCGCCTCCATCCCTCGAGCCCGATCGTGGACTGCTAAAAGAGGTGGCAGGTGATTAGTCTGCCCGCAAGTACAAAACGAGCTCTAACTGCTACAGGTGGTGGTTGAACCAGATTCTCCCCTCTCAAAACTGGACGACTTGTTTAGCCGACATTCTTGGGAGGGAGAATGTGGTGCTTGGGTAGCTGCCGCATTCAGTACCGAGCAGATTCTGGTGGTTCCTGAAATGACAGGCTGACCTGCCTGCTCCCCAAAGTGTTTGATGATCTAAGTCGGTGGAAGATCCGCTCCTACGCAGCTGTAAGCAGATGCAGCCCCAAATGCTGGAGTCGACACTTGTCGAGCTGCTAGCCAAAGCTGCCGAATTTTCCTCATGTTCCGTCTTTCTCGTTGACGAAGGTCAGCCCGAGCACCTGAGGAAGAGGAGGAAGCTTGAGCTTGCAATTTTGGAAGAACGGCCACTTGCCCTAGCAAAGAGAAGGGCAGAGACGGGCCCGGGAGAAGGCAAGACAGGCCAAGGCAGAAACGGCAAAAGCTTTCTCTACTGAAACTAAAAACCCTCCATTATTTGTATATCTATGTGTTGCTTTTCCCGTTCTATTCTTCCTTTGTATAGTTAGGTCTGAGGTCTTACGTAAAAATAAATTATTTTTTGAAATGTGCCAAGTTACTTTTTTTGCCTTAGGCAATATCCTAGGGCATAGACCCTGTATACCTTGAGCTGCGCACGAATATCGGCCTGTTGCAATGGGGCCCGAACTTGCCCTGAAGTCGGAGGGCCGCTCGGATTCATATTTTATATATATATATATATATATATATATATATATATATATATATATACATATATATATAATATATATATTATATATATATATAATAATATATAATATTATATACGCATCAGACTGGTTTTATCAATTTTAATGAAAATACTGTAATCTTCCCCAAATGTTTTGTTCTATAATATTTTCAAATAAAAAACAGTAAAACACGCTAAAGAAATGCCATTACGAGACTCTGAAGAAATATGCATGAACTTAATATTCACTTCAACTCTTCGCCATTTTAAAACTTTGCGAGTCAACTTTTATCATAAAGGGGTATCAATAGAAGAGCAATTTTATTAGCTTTCCATTGATATATTTCTTTTTTCTGAAAAATTTGAATTCCCCCCATGCAGAAATTAGCGTTAACTAAATAAATAAAATCATCAATCGGGTATTTTTCCCGATTGATGAATTATTTATTTAGTTAACGCTAATTTATACATGGTGCTAATTCATTTTCAGAAAACAAAATATATAAGTAATAATAATCATCAATCGGGAAAATTACCAGATTGATGATTTAATTTATTTATTTAACGCTAATTTATGCATGGTTTCTCATTCATTTATCAATAACAAAAATATACCAATGGAAACCCTCATAAAATCGCGCTTCTATTGATACCCTTCATGATAAAGTTGACTCGCAAAGTTTTAAATAGCGAAGAATTAAGTGAATTTAATATTCACTTAATGTTCATGCATATTTCTTCATATCTCGTAATGGCTTTCTTTAGCGTGTTTTACTGTTTTTTATTTGATAATATTATAGAACAAACATTTACGAAGAATACAGTATATCATATATACTGATAACCAGTCTATATGATAGTCCATAGACCACTAATCTCTTATCGGACGGGCAGGCCGCTATGCAGATTGTAATTTCAAAACATTGTCGCGTGAACAGTCCAGGTATACAGTGGTCTATGCCTAGGGCAATAATAGTTTATAAATGCTGCCTAGAAGTTGCTAGGGAGTTTACTAGTCCTAAGCACTTTTTCCCCCCTAGACACGTTTATATATATACGCACGATGGTGATAGATGATGTCCTGCAAAGTTCAACTAAAACCAATGCTTCACTTCGGAGATATAGGATATTGTTCGACTGAGGAACTAGGTAGGTAACAAATAGGTAGCTGGAAAAATATGGTTGTTTAACAGGGATAATTATATATATATATATATATATATATATATTATATATTATATATATATATATGATATATATATAATATAATATATATATATATATATATATAATATATATATATATAACTTTTTGATTATATAAAAATTATGGTAACCCCCCCAAACGTACCTGTGTTCCCCCGTTTTTTTTCACCCCTGTGTTCAGCCACTGTTCAAGTAGATTCAAACTTATGATATACTAGCCGCAAAGCCGCCCTCCGGGCGGACTTTTTGGCTAGCTCCTGCGGAGGGCTATTGCTGGGCCTTCGGCCCACCGACTGTGTTTGGTGGGCCAATGACCCACCAAACACAGACGCTCCAGATAGCCCCTTCTAGCTTTCCTGAAATCATGATTGTATGTATTAACGCCAACCCATTCACATCACCCCCAACCCATTCACTCACCCATTACCCATCACCCCCCACCCATTCACTCACCCATTACCTATCACCCCACCCATTCACTCACCCATTACCCATCACCCTACATCAAGGTTTCCTCAATTCGAGAGAACTGGAACCCGAAATGCCAGGGGTCGCTGGCAGTTTTAACTCACTTTTTTTATAATAAGTTGGTCTACTGGAAACAAAATATGGGCTTTTTCCACTGCACTTAAAACACAAAAGTAAAATTTTTTAAGAACGATTTTTTTTCTAATGTATATTGTATAAAAGCCTGATTCTGTAAACATTTTTAAATACCAAAAAACCCAAAGGGGTTATATTGAGGAGGCGAGGTAAATGCTACTCTATGAATTTTTTTCAAAAACGAATGTTTAAAAGCTATCTATCCTAGGCAGTCTATTTTCCTGTTATTATTGTGTTCAATCAAAAGAAAACCTGGAAATGCAATGATCGCCCTGAAATCGTATTTTTGTTTATCTTTCCCCCCCAATCTCCCCACCCCCCCCCTGCCCCCGGCGTTCGCCTCCACAATTATAACCTACATTTGTCGCAGCAACAGCCGATTTCGGCATTCTTTTTTCTTCGTTTTTTTCCAGGCTTGCTTATTGTATTTTGACAAGCGTTTGCCAGAGCAGCATAACTGTCTTAGAAAACATGTGAAAATCCCCAAATTTTTTACATGCCCAATATACATGAAAAAAAATTATTAAACTTTGCTATCGAGGGGATAAATTTTCATTAAATTGTATTTAGAAAGTTCCATCGTAAAGCTGTTATCCTATAATTTAAAAAACAGAAAAACTATATTTTTTGGGAAATTGATGCGGTGCATCAAATTTTTTCGCGAAATAATTTTAAAAATATTTTCGCGGAGCCAAAAAACCCTAGACCAACTTTGAGTTAAAACTGCCCCGGGGCCACTGCATTTTTCGGAGTTTTAGATCATTGGAATTCCGCAACCCACTTTTTTTCACAAATTTTCGCTATAGGCTGCAAAAAAAAGAAAAAAAAGTGATCGGATATCTCTAATGGGCTTAAACCTTCCCCTGGTCGAGCTGGTTCCAAACTGTGCCATATGAAGGGATTAGGGCACTGGGGGCGGAATATAGTAAAAAATTTTTAATATTTTATTATATATATTAATATATATATATATATATATATATATATATAATATATATATATATATATATATGCATAAAATCGTGAATATCTTCCTATAATTCTTGGATCAACTGCAATACCCAAAAAACCACGACATGGCGCTTGAATAAAGGGAAAGGAAGGAAAAATTTGGGCCAAGAAAACCTCCTCTGGGCAAGGAATAGTCCTGCGAGATCATTTTTTGCCGGGGGTGCTCTACACAGATTGTTGATTGATTTATTTGATTGATACATTTTTTTGGCCACTTTTTACATAACATAAATACATAATAATAATAATAATGCAGCAAGGTCCATTGAGCCAGGCTCTATTACGGACCTACAATAATATAATTAATATAAGCTGACGCATGTTGTGGCCCATCCACCACCATGGATTATCTACTTGTTTAATAAACAATGAATCTCGTGGAAAATAATATGAATAATAATCTATAATAATATAAGCGAAAGTGTGTGTGTGGGTCTGTCTGTCCGCGATAGGTGCCGCCCCCAGTGCCCCCAAACCCCCTCATATGGCACAGTTTTTGGGAAACCCGCTCGACCCAGGGGAAAGTTTTTTTAAACCCACTCGGAGATGTTCCGATCACTTTTTTTTTTTTTTTTTAGCAGCCTATTAGCGAGAATTGTGAAAAAAGTGGGTTGCGAGAATTAGAGAGAACTGCAACTCCGAAATGCCAGTGGTCGCTGGCAGTTTTAACTCACAATTTGGTGAAAAGTTGGTCAACTTAAAAGAAAAATATGGGCTTATTCCCTGCATTTAAAAACCCAAAAGTATAATTTTAAGAACGATTTTCTTCTATATGTATATTGTATAGAAGCCTGAGTCTGTAAAACATGCATTAACCAAATAACCAAGTGGGTTATATTTTGAGGAGGCGAGTAAATGTTACTCTAATGATATTATATAGTCAATAACGTATGTTTAGAAGTTATCTATACCTGGCAGTCATATTTTCCTGTTATTATTGTGTATCAATCAGATAGACACCCTGGAAGGGGCAATGAGTCGACGCGTGAAGTAGCAATGTTTTGATTCAATCGCCCCGCCCAATCTCCCCGCCCACCACTCCCCGCCGCGGCGTGTCGCCTCCAAAATTTTATAACCTACATTTCGCAGCAACAAGCCGTTTTCGGCATTCTTTATTCTTCGTTTTTCCAAGGCATTGCTTATTGTATTTTGACAAGCGTTTGCCAGACCCCAGCAGTACTGTCTTAGAAAACAGTGTGAACATCACCCAAATTTTACATGCCACAATATACATGTAAAAAATATATTAAGCTTTGCTACTCGAGGAGTAATTTGCATTAAATTGCTTTTATAAACGTTTCCATCGTAATGAATGTCATCCATATAATTAGTAGAACAACAGAAGAACTATATTTTTTTGGTATTCAGATGCGGTGCATCAATGTTTATCGCAAAATTAATTTATGAAAATATTAGTCGCGGAGCCAAACACAGTAGACCAAACCCTTTTAGTTAAAACTGCCAGCGACCACTGGCATTTCTCGATTTTCCCGTTCTCTCTAATTGAGGAAATCTTGATGTAGGGGGATGGGTAATTTGGGTGGGGTTTATGGGTAATGGGGGTGGGGTGATGGGTTTAGGGGAAAATATGGGGGGTGATGGGAAATGGGTGTGTGGGTGATGGGTATGGGTGAGTGAATGGTGGGGGGTGATGGTTAATGGTGAGTGAATGGGTGGGGGGTGATGGGTAATGGGTGAGTGAATGGGTTTGGGGGGGATGTGAATGGGTGGCGTTAATACATACAAACATGATTTCAGGAAAGCTAGAAGGGGCTATCTGGAGCGTCTGGTTTGGTGTGCCTTCGGCCCACCATAGCCCTCCGCAGGAGCTAGCCAAAAAGTCCGCCCGGAGGGGGGCTTTGCGGCTAGTGAATAACACTGGTCGACAAAAAAAATCGAAGATATTTGGTTCTGGACTAAATGAAGCCCGATTATAGGTAAATCGACCCTGCTGAACTCAAATCTGATGTTCAATTAACTCTATCACGGCCAGTTTTTTTGAGAAACCAGACCGCAATTCATGAACAAATATGGTAAAATCAGCAGAAAAAGTTTCACCAATGTTTTCATTTTAACTCTTATCTTTTCTTTTCTCAAGCCTATTTAGGGCAGTGCAGTGATTTTGAGTCAGTGTGATTTGTGCAGTGAGCAGGGGAGGGGGTGCGCGCTGCGTAAATTTGGGGAGGGGTTAGCAGCTGTGTAGTACTTTTTTCCCTACTGATCGTACAGCTATTGACATATGTTTAAACTTTTATTTTTCTTTGCAGCATGATTTTTTTGTTTGTGGATCCAAATTTTAGTTGGTTTACCGTATATAGTACCTTGTCCCGGGGCTGTGATGGAGCGCCGAAACTGTGTGAATGCATGGGACATTTTTTTTGGGTTACTTGTGGAATTTTTAACTCCTGACAGTCTGAAGAACCCTTTTACAAAATTTAAAAGCAGCTTACTGCATTACTTCAGTGCCGTATGGGTGATAAAGATAAGAAGTGGCCCCTCACGTAGCATGAAACCCCCTGTGTGAACCACTTGAATGAATGGTGCGTGGCAAAGGGCCATCAGGCATGCATTCGGCCCCCCAATGGTTTGGCGTGAAAAAAAGGATCACAGTACTGCTGCTACTTCCTGCCTCCCAACAAAAAGGATATTCAAAAAAAAACGCGGCAAAAACGGGTTTCCCTTTACGTACCTTTCTCAAAAGGCCTGTGCCCAGGGCCTGATCTCCCAGTCCAAAATTTCCAATTGCGTGCTATAATGAATCAGATTCGAACGAGGAGGATAACCCCTGGATACAGATTTTTAAGAAATGGCAACAACGAGAGCCCAAATTCATCAGTCGGGAAATGCTACATGACCTTGCTTGGGACCTAGATCTACCCAAGGAAAAAGTGAAGTCCTTGGATCTCGTCTCAAGAATGGAATTTGCTACAAGAAGGATTCCATCCCCACGTTTCGTCGTAGACATAAAGAACTTTCAAGCTCTTCAAGATGAACAAAAGCTCTGTTACTGCTTTGAGTTGACACACTCTGGAACAATTTTGTAGTCTCCACTTAGATAAGAGTGATGGCGGCTGTTCATAGATTCAGGAAAAAACACGCTAAAGGCCTTTCTTCTCAAAAAAGGGAAAAAAGTTTCCCGGGTGTTCAATTGCGCTTGCCATAAAAATGATGCAACTTAAAAAACTATGAAGATTTTGTTATCTGCTTTTAAATATAAAGAACCGTGGAACGGTGGGGACCTAAAGGGAAATCTCCTTGCTTCAGGACTCCGTTAGGTTACCTAAGCACTTGTTTTCTTTGTTTGTGGGACCTAGGCGGGCAGCAAACATTCAAACTAAAAAGGGAAAGGCCAAACGAACCCCCAAAAAACCCCCTGGCAGGTTCAACTGTATGTAAAACCTCTTTTGACAGTGAAAGGTGTACTTACCTCCTTGCAAACTAAACTTTGGGTTAAAGAAAAAATTTTTTTAAGGCCATGGATCAAAATGGGGCTGGCTTTCAGTATTTGTTTGCAAAATTTTAAACGCACTGTATCTGAACAAAGTAAAGCAGGGGTTTTTAAAGGGCCCTCAAATTCGTCAAATATCAAAGATGATGACTTTGTAAAGGCCCCAATGCCCTGGAAAAAACTGCTTGAAAAGCTTTTTTTTGGGTGTTTATAAAAAATACCTAGGGAATGTTCGAGCATCGAAATTTTGGGAACTTTTTAAAAAAACTGTTGAAGATTCCCCTCCTTGGGCTCGGGGGTCACCAAATCCACTTTTTTCCCTTCACCTTGATTTCTTCCCAAAAGAATCTTGGGGCGGTCATGATGGCAGGGGGAAATTTTTTTACCCGGACATGCCCCCATGGAAACCCGTACCAAGGGGCGATTCAGTCCCAAAGATAGGGGGGCTATTGCTGGACGCTCAAAATGAAGTAGCTGCTCCCAAAACGAAGAGCAACACGAAAAACTTCTATTACTATGGAGCAGGGGGGTACTTTTTGTGTTAGGTTAGTTTTGATCATATGTATATTTAATCCAAATTTTGGGTCTTTACTGTTCTCCTGAAGAACAGTCTAGATCTGACGTTCTTCGACTGCGGGATCTTCTCTCAAAAAAATCTCGAAGGGGTGTTCCAAAAAACATATTTATAATATATAATAATATATTAAAATTATAATATATATATTATATATTTAATAAAGTCAAAATTTACTGTATTTGCCCTATTTTCGGTATTTCCCCAAAATTGGCACTTTTCGGATATATTTTTAAAATAATTTAAATTATTTTTTTTTCCAATATGTACATTAGGTCCTAATAAAACAGCAGGCACCACCCAAATTTAATTTCAGTAAAATATATTAACGTAGGGGTTGTTTCGATTAATTTATATAATTATATATACGTATAAAAATTTATAATAGCTATTTTAAAATTTAAAATGCCGATTTTCAAAAAATTTTCGTGCTAGAGAAAAAGCAATGCCATTTTTTTTAAACAGAGCGAAAAACTTTTTAACCCACACACTGAAATCAAACCATTTTTGGTGTCGACCAGTGTAATATAAGCAATAATATTAGTAATAATGATAACTGATAATGATAATGATAATGATAATGATATAGAAATAATGATAATAGTAGTAATAATAATACCAATAAGCAATAGTAATAACAATAATAACAATAATAAATAATAAATGATAATAATAATAATAATAATAATATCAATAAAAATAAAATAAAAATACAATAATAATAATAATAATGAATATAAATAATAATAATGATAATGATAATAATATTAATAATAATAATGATAATGATAATAAAATTAATAATAATAATGCACTATTGATAGTAATAATAATGATAACAATAATTATAATATAATAATATATGCAATAATGATAATAATATTTATAATAATAATAATAATAATAAATGCACCTACCATAACATTACTATATGCAGTCTTTCAACTTACATCACAAAAATGAGTTTTATAATATAAGTGTCTTACCTATTATATAAAAAATTGAAATATTACCGGTAGATCTAATTGTAATTAGCTAATAACAAGTTTTTCAGTCTGTTTTTGAGTCCAGCTCGTGAATTACTGTTCCTTGTCTCTTGAGGAAGTTGGTTCCAGTGTTTGGGTCCTCGGAATAGGATACTCTGTTGGGCGTGACTTGTTCTACACAGTGGGGTTCTTAAATTATTTATTCTTCTAGTGTCACTACGATCTATTACATTAAAATTACAATTTATTGGAAATGAATGCAAGGCCCCGTATACAAATAAGCATGTCTGTAGGTGTATAACATCTTGTAATTTTAATAATTTGTAGCTTATAAAGAGAGGGTGAGTGTGATCATAGCGTTGGCTGCGAGACATTATGCGTATCAACTTCTTCTGTTCAACAAAAAGATGATCAATGTATGTTTTATAAGCTCCCCCCCCCCCCCCCATAAAGCACAACAATATAATAGATATGGATATGCTAGTGAAATATATATTTGTTTAAGACTGTCATTATTCACATGGTCTCTAATCCTGTACATTATACCTGTTACTTTAGACAATTTTGTTTTTAAGCATTCTATATGAGATTTCCATTTTAAAGAGTTATCAATTATGACACCTAAAAATCTTATTTCATTAACTTGATTTATAATTAGATTATCAATTTTTATATTTACATGGGGTGTTTGTGTCATTAAGGGATGTGAAATCATGTAATTTGTTTTACCTATATTGAGTGTTAGTTTATTGCATTTGATCCAATTTGCTACGTGATTTAATTCTCGGTTTAGTGTAATTTTCAATTCATTAACATCTCTCCCGGTTATGAATATATTTGTGTCATCTGCGAAAAGTACGAAATCTAATAAATTGGTGCTACGTGTAATGTCATTTATATATATTAAAAACAATATCGGGCCGAGAATTGAGCCTTGTGGTACTCCAAAGTTGACATTATTATAAGAAGATGATGTATTGTTGTATACAGTATATTGTTGTCTATTACTTAAATAACTCTTAACCCCTTCACTGCGGATATCAAATTCATAGGCCTACCCCCCTGTGCGGAAGGTTTAATTAAAATATAAAATAATTATTGATCATATTTTAAAGTGCCTAAATGAATAGGATGCTCCTTCCATACCAGAAAATCTATGTTTCGTCTTGGTGGAGGCTACCAGCTAAGTGAAGAGTTACGTCAAAGTGCAGCAACAGGGCCGTGCCCGTGCTGCCAGACGCACAATGAAACTACTTACTACTCAACATAATACAGCTTATTTTGGTACATAAATGCTTCATTCATGCATTCATTCATTCATTCATACTTCTGTTTTATATCCATCAAGAATATATTGAATATCTTGACTATTTAGCCTCGCCATTGAAGTAGAGGGCGCGGCAGCGTCAACACGTCGTACTGTACCGCTTGACCTTATTAGTCATACTAACTCACTCAAGCAGAAAAAGAGGTTCTATTATATCGCAACACTTGACACTGTTGCCATACAAGCCTATCACAACGAATATTTACCCATAATATCATTGAGCGCGCAGTTTAAATACAGAAACCATATATGTACCAGCCGCAGTGAACCCTTAAATACCTGAGAGACCGTATTTGTACCAGCCGCAGTGAAGAGGTTAAACCAGTTGTTAGCCGTACCTCGAACTCCGTACACTTTAAGTTTATCTAATAGTATGGAATGAGAAATTGTATCAAAAGCTTTTGTCAAGTCACAAAAGATTGTTATTTGGTATTGCTTACTGTCAATAGCTTCATAAATGTGTTGGATGAGCTGGTGTACTGCTAACTCAGTGCTATAATTGGGTCTGAATCCATACTGATGTTCAGATAATAATGAGTTTTTGCATAAATAGTCCATGAATCTCAAAGCCATAATTTTTTCAAATTTTTTACTTAAGCTTAGCAAAACTGATATAGGTCTGTAATTCTGGTGGAGAGATTTATCACCTTTTTTAAATATGGGAATAACTCGTGCTATCTGGAGCTGTTTTGGGAACAGTCCTTCTTCAAATGATCTGTTGATTATGTGTTGTAAATATGGGGACACTATACTGCTGCATTTTTTTATTATCTTTATATCTATGGTGTCATACCCTGGGGAAGTTAGTTTCAGATTTTTTGTTATAGCTTCAATTTCCTGTAATGTTGTTGGCCGAATAAAAAAAGAAAAAGGTGTAGGATCAGGCAAGTAGTTATTAAATGAAACTGGTGACGGTTCAATGCTTTGGGCCAAGTTGTTAGCAATGTTACAGAAGTAGTGTGAGAAGTAGAATGATTCAGCTATTTCCTGATTTGTTGATAAAGTATTATCTGGGAATGAAATGGAGGTAGGAAGCTGATAACTATTTTTTCCCATGATGTTATTTAGAATTTTCCAAGTCTTTTTACTGTTGCCAGCAATTTCCTTTAATTTAGATTTAGTTGTCTCTCTTTTGCTGCTCTTTTATAGAGGTGAAGGTTTCCTGTAACCTTTTAAATGTAGTTCCTAAGTATTGGCCACTTAGCATACAATTATGATCCTGTTACGTTCTTTGATGGCCTTTCTTATACCCTGAGTATAAAGGGTTTGTCGATAGGGTTTCTCTTTGACTGTAATTCTATTACAGAATAGTGTTTTATTGTAAATAGTAGAAATTGTTTCATGTAAATATCGAACATTCATTTACCCTGTATTAAATACTGCTGTTTTCCCAATCATTTCGCTCACTCTAATTAAAATATTGATATCTTCATTAGTCAGTGGAAGGCAGCTAAAGTTTGCGATAAGCGATAACGATAAAGCGATAAATTTTTCCGCTAAGTCCTATAACGCTATGAAGCGATAAATTTCCAAATACCTTAAAGCGATAAGCGATAATCCTGCGATAAATCCAAATAAGTCTATTTTGTGCTACTTATGCATTAAAACCTCTTTTTTAACTTAAAACACCATAATATTACTTAATAAAAGACGAAAAGGACCCGAAATTAACATTTTTTACTTTTAATCAATATTAGAGACATATTAACCTATCACAGCCATCACAAACACAAATACAACAATTTAAAACATCTCATCCAAGCGCACCAAGGGCTTGGCGTAGGTGAGGGCCTGGTCCCCTCGAGCTTCCTCCATGCGCTCCAGCGCCACTCTCATGAGGGTGAGGGTGGGCAGCAATACTCCCAGGTATGCGTTCTCCTCAGTCTGTAGGCGGTCCAGGCAGTTGGCGAGTGGCTTCATGACCTTGCAGTACTCCTGCAGTACCTGATGGCAAACAAAGTGTCAAAAAAGGCAAAAATGGTAATGCTAAAGCTTAAAGCAACAACAGAACTGTATCTAAAAAAAAGATAAAAGTTCGCATCTAACTGCTTTGCGACTTTACCTGCTTGTCCTGGTCATCGAAGCCATAGTAGGAGGTCCTGTTCCTGTTGGTGCCACCCTCATTCCTCAAAACCTCGTTCACTGCTTCCAGGCGGGCGTCGTCGTCCATGACGCGCTGCAGCAGCACACTGCAGGCGTCATACAGTGAGTTCCACCTGTTGGGCAAAGTGAGCAACATGAAGGACAAGGACAAAAAGAAAACAAACAGACCAAGAAATAGTTTTGTCTTGTTACTTGTAAAAATATTTAAATAAAAGTATAAAATATTTAAATTAATTTATCAAAATATTTAAAATTATTTTAACAAAAATGTCTTTTGGCTCAACTTGTGACCACAGGTGTTGGAAGCTTTCTCCCTACCACTTGCTTGATGGTGTTGGCTGATGTGGAGGACCTGTTCTGTAGGTTCCACAGGCCCTGGGCCCTGGCTAGGGTCTTCTTGAAGGGGGCGGCGGCCCTCCCATAGTTCCAGTGGTGAACTTGGGAGACATCTATGGACGCCAGCAAGTTGACAGTGTGCGCGCTGAAATAAAAGAAAAGTTTTAGTAATTTAAAAACAAAAATACATTTCAACTGTTTGTTAGTTAGCATGACAATCTTAAATCTTTAAATAAACTTTGCTTTTACTTGCCTGCATCTTTGATGCTTGGGCAGCCTGGGTGAGTCCTGCACTGCAGCTGCTGCAGCAAGGGCCATGGTGACGCTGATGATGTCAAGGCCCTCCCTCTCCTGCTCCTCCTGGTCCTCTGGCTGTTGATCACCTCCTCGACGTCAGGGTTTGTGGCGTCCTCCTCTGCCTCGCCAATCCCTGAGCCATAGTTGCTGAAGGCCGCGACGTAGTTCGCCCCGTTGTCCGTGGTGGTGAGGACAACCTTCCGCGAGATGTTGAAGGCGCGGTTGACCTGGTCCAGCTTGGTGGCGATGATGCCCTTGGTCTGGCTAACCTGATAGATTATAAGACAACTTAATAACATATAGTACCATTAACATTCAAGTTTATTATATTAATTAAATGAATTAAATTGGGAGATGCTTCATATAATAAATATAAATTAATATTTATTATATTTAGTTTTTCTTATTTTAATGTGTTTAATAATATAATAAAGTATATTTTATTAAAATTAGTTCTGATGCAAGTCTCAACTTTTATGTTCTAAATTTGACTCACCTTGATCTCCTTGATCGCCAGGGTGGCCATCTTCCTGGACAGGTCAGTGGGGTCGATCCAGTGGACTGTCGACCCAATGAAGGACCTGCATATATGTTTGTATGTATGTAATGTATGTCTTTTAATCAGATTACATAGACATACAACAATTATTAACATATAATTTCTACATTTTAAGAATTTTTAAAATGCTTTACCTGTTGTGTGCCGTCCAGCTGTCCGCTGTTGTCGCAACATGCGGCAGGTCCTTGAGAATGCTCTTTATCTCCTCTCTTGCCTCCTCCCCCATGGCCTTGATGTCGCGAGTCAGGGTGCGGCGGCTGGGCACCCTGAACTCAGGCTGGAAGACTTGGAACATCTCCCTGGTGGCTGGGTGGTCTGTGATGCTGAGGGGGATGAGGCACCTCGCGAACCACTTGGTCATTGCCTCCTTACCCTTATCCTGCACCACAAAGGAAAAAATTAAAAGTTACCATGTCTATAACATTTTGTAACAAGTGTAGCAATTAACAGAATTTTAAGTAAAATGTTCAACTTATCAAATAAAATTATAAATTTTAATAATGCGATAAATTATAAATTTAGCGCATTATTATTATAGCTTTGGCAAAAAATTTATCGCAGACTTTTTTTTTATAAAAAATCTTTACCTGTGTAAATCTTGTTGCCTGGCCAAAAAATTCCTTTAAGGAGAGCTGGTGGCGCTGCGGCTGGTCATCTCCACTTGGGTGCTTGAGGCCGCGCCTGCTGGTCCTGCTGATGGCTGCCTTCAGCTCAGACAAGTCATGAGTGTGCTGAAAGAATAAGAGTGCTTTAATTTACATGAAACTAATAGCTTGGCTATGAGCTCATTTTGTTATCTAGCCATTTGAAAACTGAATAGTTTTAAATAGTACCTTGGTCTTGTAGTGCGAGACCAGGTTGCCAGTGTTGTTGTTCCAGAAAGACACCTCCGCGAAGCACTTTTGGCACTTGGCCTTCAAGTTGTAGACCTTGATTGTCTTTCCCAGGACCTTGGAAGAAGTGTCTGGTGCGTTCTTAGACTTGATCACGTGGGACAACTTGTAATAGTTTGTCAGAGCGGCCATCTTGTCTTTGATGGTCTGCAGCTCCTGGCTCGAAATACTGCAGCCACCCGCAATCACAACGTCTACCTGGTCACTGGCCTGGATGCCAGGGCGGCTGTCCTCTGGCTCACTGCCCAGGGACATGAGGGAGCTCGAGCGGGAGATGGTGGGAATGTCCACAGATCCCGAACTCCCGGAAATGTTCCGCTCCCTTTCCTGAGTCACATCACTGCTGCTGGCCTCCACGCGGAAAAAGTCCTCCACTGTCCTCTTGCCTGACATCTTGACACACACTAATCACTAAATTCACTATTCTCGAACAATGAAGCGCGCCCGCCGCGACACTAATTAATAACGCAATATAAAACGCAAAAACCTAAACGATTTCCTGAAAAGGAAAAGTTAAAACACAAAATCACGCGACGTTCGTACGAACGGGAGGCACGCGCGAGGCGCACCTCAAAACGCAAAAAATATATAAAACTAATATATATTAATTAGATATTTAGTTAAGATAGCAATATACAATAAGAATTAAGTATATATAAGTTATAACACACAAAGAAGCTTTGGATCGCTGGTAGCACAATGAAACACAGAGCTGAGATCAGATGCGTCCAGTTTGGGGGGCTATTCAAAGAAACTGACAACAGAAGCGCGGGCCGCCAGTCGCCTGGCCGCATCTGTTTGCCGCGTAACAATGAGCCTGTAACCTCCCGCCGTAACGGTTTTTCGTCTTCTACTTTATCGCTGGATTTATCGCGGGAAATTTGAAAGCGATAAATATAAGCGATAAGTTTTTCCGGTCTTGCGATAAACGATAAGCGGTAAATTTTCGGTTAAAGCGATATTATCGCTTTATCGCATTATCGCTTTACTTATCGCAACGCCCACGACTGTTCATTAGTGAAAATCCTTTTAGAAAATTTTATTTTTGCACAGGGAGAATTAACAATTGGCACAGAAAATGAACTAAAAACTGGAAAGTGGTCAAAAAAAAAAAAAAAG
Organism: Chionoecetes opilio; assembly: GCA_016584305.1. Lineage (NCBI taxonomy): Eukaryota > Metazoa > Arthropoda > Malacostraca > Decapoda > Majidae > Chionoecetes > Chionoecetes opilio. The sequence continues at coordinate 170,827 of JACEEZ010021178.1, read as the reverse complement.
TGGTCACTGACAGAGGTGTACAGTATACCACTGGAATTATAATTAAGCATGTCGTTTGTCCATATATGATCAATTATTGTGGCTGATGTTTTCGATACTCTGGTAGGTTTATTTATGACTGGAAAAAACATATGAGAATAAAACATGTTTGAGAAGTTCTGAACATGAACACTATTTGCTAGAAGATTAATATTGAAGTCACCAATTATATAACAATGAAGTTTTACCCTAGACACAAACCCTAAAATATGGTCTAATGTTAAAAGGAATTCATAAATGTTTGCGTTGGGTGGTCTGTATATAGAACCCATTATAAACTTATGTGGCTTTGAAACTTTTAGAAACAAGGACTCAATGTGTGGAAGTTGTAAAGTGATGTCTTGTATTAGCATACCCTCATAAGGATTTTGTAAGTATATCGCAAGACCACCCCCATATGTGCTCTTATTTTTAAAGTGTGCGGTATAACCATTTATATTATACAGTGTACAAATGTCATCATTTAGACGGGTTTCAGAAAGACCGATAACCTGGAATTTGTTACCAATTGGAGTTATGCACTGGTCAAAAAGTGTTTCAAGGTGAAGCGGTATACTACTAATATTAAAAGACAAAATATTCAAGCTTGGGTGAGAAATTGATTGTTTCATATATTGGTCATCACTGAAAACATAGCGACATACGGGTTCCCGGAAAATATTGTTTGAGAGAGAATCATCCACTAAGTGATTACTGCTTGGTTTAGAGGGGTTATAAATTAATTTATCTAACACAGTAAAAGGAAAATTATGTGTATTATATTCAGTCAATGTGCTGATAAAGTCGGTATCGGTCAAAGAGTGAAATGGTAAAAAAGATAAGTTATCAGTCATGATAAATTCACTTGATGTACACTGGGACTAGTATGTAAACTGGTACGCACATACCAACTACTGGCCTCTCCTTCCTCCACGCGTTAAATTTCTGGTCACCCGCTGGCTGATATCACTGCTTGGTCTTCTGTCTTGGTTCACGGCTGGTAAGGTGCCTCTAGGTCTGCCATCGACAGCTGACTGAGTCTGCTTCCTAGCGCTGTCACTGCTAGCCCATGCCCCGGCGGTAGAGACGTCTACACGCACAGCAGCTGGTGTTCTAGCAGGAGCACTAGGGCCGTCTCCTGCACTCACACCAGCTCCAACACTGCCGAGCTCTCGTTCCAAAGATCCAGCATGAGTTCCACTTGGGGTCGAAGCTTCGTGCCTGGGAGTAAAGCCAGTCGCACCAGTATCACTTGTCCTCTCCTTAATGATGGATGAGTTGTGTGTGTCTGAAGAACGCCACCTTGCCCTCGCTTCGAGCTTGTTTGAGTTGAGGTAGTTGAGCTTTTCTGATGTTTTGTGAAGCCGGGCACAAATCTTCGTTTATGAATATCCTGCTGCCTCGGAGCTTCGTAACGTTCCTCCTCACGGCCTCGCGGTCTCCGTACCTTGAAAAACGAACGACGATGGGACGGTTAGGATGGTCGTCACGCCGCCCCACTCGGTGCGCTCGTTCAAGTTGTATGTTTGGTAGGCGAAGCTTCTCCTCTAGTAGTTTGGTGACTTGAACAGCTGATTGCTCCCGTGTTTTACCTAAAGAATTTTCTTCGATCCCGATAATTTGCAGATTATTGCGTCGGTTGTAATCTTCCTGGTAGTTAGCCCTTTCTTCTAAATCCTTTATCATTTCCTCCTTTGCGTGCAGGTCTTCCTTCAGTGTCTTGATTACTTCATGGTCGATCTGTTTCTCCTGTTTGTATTTCTTAACTTCTTGCTTCAAGTTTTCAACATCTTTCTGGGTATACTCCAAACTGCTCCTTAGATCGTTAATCGTTGATTGGAGGGACTTCACATTTTCATCGACTTGTTTCATGAATGTTTCCATTGCACCTCTGTAGGCTCGGTCTTGGGATTCCAAAAGGGTTTTCAGCACTGATATATCCATCTTGATGAATATTCCTTTGGTTTGATCACTGGAGTGTAAACTGATAAGAGAAATATCCAGCGGAGGAGCGCCACAACACACGTCTGCTCGCTACCACAACACAACTTGTTGTGTTGTGGGATAGGACAGATGCAGGACATCACCAAAGGACAGGGCAGGACAGATGCCTGGGAGGACATCACCAAAAACCTAATCGCCTCCATCCCTCGAGCCCGATCTGTGGACTGCCAAAAGAGGTGGCAGGTGATTAAGTCTGCCGCAAAGGTCAACATCGCAAAGTACAAACGAGCTCTAACTGCTACAGGTGGTGGTGAACCAGGTTCTCCCCTCTCAGAACAGGACGACTTGATAGCCGACATTCTTGGGAGGGAGAATGTGGTGCTTGGTAGCTGCCACGACAGGGCCGAGCAGATCCTGGTGGTTCCTGAAATGCCAGGATCACCTGCTGCACCCATAAATGTTGATGATCTAAGTCAGGTGGAAGATCCGCTCCTACAGCAGCTGGAAGCAGATGCAGCCCCACTGCTGGAATCGACACTTGTCGAGCCGCTAGCCCAAGCTGCCGAATTTTCCTCATGTTCCGTCTTTCTCGTTGACGAAGGTCAGCCCGAGCACCTGAGGAAGAGGAGGAAGCTTGAGCTTGCAATTTTGGAAGAAGAACAGCTTGCTCCCCAAGCAAAGAGAAGGGCAGAGACGGCCAGAGAGAAGGCAGAGACAGGCAAGGCAGAAGCGGCAGAGCTTTCTCTACTGAAACTAAAGACCCTCACATTATTTGTATATCTATCTGTTGCTGTCTGTTCTATTCTTCCTTTGTACAGTTAGGTTTGAGGTCTTAGGTAAAAATAAATTACGTTTAAAATGTGCCATAAGTTACTTTTTTTGCCTTATGCAATATCCTAGGGCAATAATAGATAATAAATGCTGCTTAGAAGTTGCTAGGCAGTTTCACTAGTCCTAAGCACTTTTTCCCCCTAGACACGTTTATATATATACGCACGATGGTGATAGATGATGTCCTGCAAAGTTCAACTAAAACCAATGCCTCACTTCGGAGATATAGGATATTGTTCGACTGAGGAACTAGGTAGGTAACTAACTAGGTAGCTGTAAAAACGTTTTCCAAGTGTCAATGGCACTTGGCATCATCAGGCTAAAATGGTTTATATAAGTTAACATACTAAAAACTGCTAAAAGCAAACACCTAACAATTTAAAGCAATAAAATAATCCTATATTATCTAAAAACTAAAAACATAATTTGTACTTAACACACCTTGGTGTGTATGCTGTCTAGGTTGGCAGAGAACTGAATGAACAATGATTTTACAGGTAGCATTTCGGTTCCTATGGAGCGATCGAAACGAGAGTCGGACGATCGAAACAGTGTGATAATCATTTGAGTATATGTAATTGGTATGAGGTGACTTGATTTTAATTAAGATCAGGAGACAAGTGCTTGATGTGTATGGATTTTAATAATTTAGTATCACTAGAGAAGTTTGCCTTTGATAGGATTCTAAAATCATTAATAGAGAATGGGTGATCAAGATCATGGGAGTGGGAACGTATTGCAGATTGAGAAGGGGAAGAAATAAGTCGGCCAGTACGAGCAGAAACACCTTTATGTTCTGCGAACCTAAGGGTTAAGTTTCTCGACGTCTCGCCGATGTATCAAGCCTTACAGCTCGAACATTCAAATTCATAAATTATATTGGAGATAATATATAAGTTATATATATATATATATATATATATATATATATATATATATATATATATATATATATATATATATATATATATATATATATATATATATATATATATATATATATATATATATATATATATATATATATATATATATATATATATATATATTATATATACATACTAGCCGCAAAGCCGCCCTCCGGGCTGACTTTTTGGCTAGCTCCTGCGGAGGGCTATTGGTGGGCTTTGGCCCACCACCTGTATTTGGTGGGCCAAAGGCCCACCAAAAGGTTAACGTATTTTTTTTTTCCAGTTCTATACTGTCTAGGAAACACTGTGAACATAGTATGTCAAATTATATCAAAGTTACAATTTGGAAGCGCCGCAACATCAAATCATTGCTTCTTCATATATATATATATATATATATATATATATATATATATATATATATATATATATATATATATATATATATATATATATATATATATATATATATATATATATATATATATATATATATATATATATATATATATATATATACTAGCCGCAAAGCCGCCCTCCGGGCGGACTTTTTGGCTAGTCTGTGTTTGTGGCTAGTCTGTGTTTGGAGTCTGTGTTTGGTGGGCCTTCGGCCCACCAAACACAGACTCTCCAGATAGCCCCCTTCTAGCTTTCCTGAAATCATGGATGTAGAAATGTATGTATTAACGCCAACCCATTCACATCACCACCAACCCATTCACTCACCCATTACCCATCACCCCCCACCCATTCACTCACCCATTACCCATCACCCCCCACCTATTCCCTCACCCATCACCCATCACCCCCCACTACGGTACGTCATATAACAAAAATTCTTTTTCTCAACTTTGGCATGCCAATTTCCTATGTAAAATGGAATTCTAAAACGATTTTATCTGAATCCATTTTTGCATTTGAGCAATTCTTACTATGTAAAATCGCACTTTTATATTGCACCCTTATCGAATAATGCTTAAATGAGGACGCAGTGTCCGGTTGGTCCTGTGTATTGCATCATGCACCAATATGAGTTCCAAATGACTAGTGTGGTAAGCTCTTTCTGATCAGTTGGTTCATCAGGCACTACATCACAGTGTCACAGCCTCTACGTTGGCCTAGAACGTGTCCATCATGTCCTTCTTAGACCTGAAGCAGGGCATGGTCTCCTGGTTCTTGCCTCCATGCCACCATTCACTTCTTCAACCAATAAATATCAAAACAATCCAGAATCTGAAAGAAAACTGAAAAATGCGTGTTTTCAGCACTTTTATTGTGCACATAATTATTAATTAACACCTTGCATATACCCAGTAGATTTAGTCAAGATCACGTTTAAAGGCCGCCGCACACCAGAAGCTACGCGCTCTAAATAATCATTATTGAAATAACAGTATTAATGGTAATGATAATAACACAAAATACCATTGCATAAATATCTACGGAGTTAGTGAAATATGGCATGGCGTCACCGCAGAGTTGTTCAGCCACACTTGCTTCTCTGTAGCGACTTTCTTCGCTCACCCTCGCGAGTGAGCTTCATGTTAAAGCGAAGGCCGAGCTTCAAGTTAAATACTTGGCAGTTCTTCCTTTTTCTCTTTTCTCTCTTGGCTCACGCCCCCGAAGGTAATTCGAGAGAACTGAAACTCGAAAATGCCAGTGGTCGCTGGCAGTTTTAACTCACAAGTTGATAATAAGTTGGTCTACTGGAAAACAAAATATGGGCTTATTCCACTGCGTTTAAAACACAAAAGTATAATATTAAGAACGATTTTCTTCTATATGTATATTGTATAGAAGCCTGATTCTGTAAAACATGTATATAACCAAATAACCATGAAGGTTATAGTTGAGGAGGCGATGGAAATGTTACTCTATGATATTATATAGTCAATAACGAATGTTTAGAAGTTAACTATACCTAGGCTGTCCTATTTTCCTGTTATTATTGTGTATCAATTAGATAGAAAGCCTGGAAGTGCAATGAGTCGACGCGTGAAGTTGCAATGTTTTGATTCAATCTTCCCGCCACAATGCGCGGCAGGCCGCCTCCACAATTATAACCTACTTGGTCGCAGCAACAGAATTATTTCGGCATTCTATATTCTTCTTTTTTCCAAAGCATTGCTTATCGTATTTTGACAAGCATTTGCCAGACGCAGCAGTACTGTCTTAGAAAACAGTGTGAACATCACCCCCAATAAAACATGCTACAATATTCATGTAAAAAATATATTAAGCTTTGATACTCGAGGCGAGTAATTTGCATTAAATTGCTATCCTAGAACGTTCAATCGTAATGCATGTCATCCATACAATTAGTAGAACAACAGAAGAACTATATTTTTTGGTATTCAGATGCGGTGCATCAATATTTATCGCGAAATTGATTTATGAAAATACGAGTCGCGGAGCCAAAAGACAGTAGACCAACCTTTGAGTTAAAACTGCCAGCGACCACTGGCATTTATCGAGTTTCAGTTCTTTAGAATTACCCACGCCCCCCTAGGTAGTTACCCACGCCTTCCAGGTTAAGAACCCTTTCTATATAGAAAATCAAGAGCCGAGGAGGATGTTGAGAGGTATGGAAGAAGATTACAGACGTTTCTACATTGAGTAATTTTTCTTCAAGTTATATATGCATGTAATCCAGACTAACAAAGAAAGTATTACACCTATAATATCATCACTAAGAACAGTAATGGCAGAACAATGCTTAACAGGTTGCTGAACACTTGAATTTTCTTTACTGTAGTTACTTTTTTAATGAAATATTTACCTGACTTCTTTATCACCGGATCATTCTTCCATATATTATTATGTCAATCTCCACCATTGTATTCAGCGTTTTGAAATCTAAGAAGCTCAAAGAAAAAAATATTACTTAATTTTTTTTCAAGCATTATTAAGAAAAATATATTGATTGGTAGAGGTCAATTTAACGGCACCATCAAGTCACACTCTAAAAGTTGTCACTGATGCATGACCACCAAGGTGACACGCACGGAAGTATACATAATATAGAGCGTCTATACTGATACTTATAGCTTTTATTTCAATGCTAACAGGAGAGCGCACACGCACACACACACACACACACACACACACACACCTACACAGTAGTTAGTAGTTTATTGACAAAAAAAAAAAAAAAAAAAAATATATATATATATATATATATATATATATATATATATATATATATATATATATATATATATATATATATATATATATACAAAGCATGTAAGTAACAATAACGAAACAATACGAAAACGTTTTTTTTTTTGTCCAACATGAAATTAATTCAATATTTCTTAAAGTAGTAGAGGGCAAAATACAATGCTAAATTTAACTGACACTATTTGTATGTAGTACCTTGCATACAAACACACACATACAGATCATTTTTTGTTTTGTTTAAACACTTAAAGACATATAACATAAAAAACAAAATATAAAATACATGAAACACATCACAAAAACTTGAAACATAATAACAAAAACAAAAACAAAAAAGAAAACACAAAGTACATGACACATACAACACATTCAACACATGGAACATGACACATACAACACATGACACATACAACACATTCAACACATGGAACATGACACATACAACACATGAAACATGACACATACAACACAGTCAACACATGAAACGTGACACATACAACACATTCAACACATGGAACATGACATGAAACACATGACACATTCAATAGTTAATTGGTTAGTATAGCAAGAGCACAAATCCTTTCAAATATATACACGTTTAATTATTATTCATTCATGTGCCTTTAATGCCTTGTAAATAAAGTCACACAATCTGGTATAATGGTGATTCATAAAGAAGCTTTGCATTGAGTCAAAGTCTAGCATATTAAAACTACCGCGAAGGTCAGCACTCTTGGGGCATCTTAAAAGTACATGGTGGTCGTCCTGTATCTCATGTCCTGCACATGTACAATACCGTAGCTTGGCGGGGTTCTGCTCCACCTTCCTGTTTCCACCCTTAGGTTATGAGACATTAGTCGTAATCTAGTAAAAGACCTTCGAGTATAGTCTGGTATATATGAATCCTTGCTGCTATAAACTTCATGTACTGTCAAGGAAGGATTTAACAATGCCCTATATGTTACATATTTAGTGGCGGTTTCGGGCTTATTAAGAATATTTTCTTTTAATCTCTCTAATGGGTAAACACTTTCATCATAACATAATGCTTTATTAAGGAATCGAAATCCGCGGGTGTTGTTTCTACTGCAAAGGTCATAAACATAATGAAATGGCTCATCCATGTTTACATTCTGGAATTTCGTTACTAGAAATGTACGTCTCATTTTGGCCATGACAGACTGTACTGGCGGGATTCCTGCCTCCACACAGCATAGGCTAGTACTCGTGTATTTTCTTACCCCTAATAAACATTTTAACAACATATTGTATTTACTAATTATGGATCTGGGGTTCTCTGTTAACCAGGTCTCCGCGCTGTACAATAATGATGACGAAACAGCAGCATGAAAAACTTTTTTCTTATACAAAAACGGCATAGTAGTGTTTGAGGCACAAAAAATAGAAAATTTATTCGATAATTCTGAGTTCTTAACTGTAGTGCAAGTGCAGACTGAGTCTTGCCATCGTCCGTAAACCAGGCACCAAGATACAGATAACTACCACAATACTTTATGTCTAAGCTCGCTGTAGATAGGGATTGTCTGTCATTTTCATTACCATTGACTACCATGAATTTCGATTTCTTATCATTCAAAACCATGACCAAAACCATAGTAAAAAAATTCATCACAGTAATTCATTAAAACTTCAAGCTTTTCTTGACACTTTTTTTGTGTGTGACACACACACACACAAAGA
>JACEEZ010021178.1:152239-157239 GCA_016584305.1 Chionoecetes opilio | reverse complement strand
GGAACGATATAAACGCTTGTCTCTCTCCTCCCTATAAATAACATGTTATATCTCCAAAAGTAATGGTGGAAGGCTGGCCTGCCGTATCTCTAGCTACGTATGCTTCCGTACCTCTGTCTGGTCATCACTCCCTGGTTAATGCTCTTTTCTCCTTCCCCTTTACTTCGCGGTTTAGCTGCTGTGTATCTTTCCGCCACCCTTCCACCATTACTTTTGGAGATATAAAATGTTATTTATAGGGAGAGAGACAAGTGTTTACGTGCGTCTCACTCGAGCAATAAGATGCTTCAGAATTTTTTTAAGAATATATTCAAAAGCATTAAAAAGGCAGGAAGTCAAGGCTATATAGGACGGTAGTTTGAAGGATTATAACGATCACCCTTCTTAAGAACAGGTTGAATGTATGAAACTTCCAACAAGAAGGACAGATGTAAGTACTTAGACAGAGACGGAAACTTTGAGCAGGCAGGGCGCAAGCACAGAAGCACAGTTTTTATGAATAATATAATGGACTTCGTGAAGACTGTAAGCCTTCCAAGGATCAAGGGCAGAGAGGGAATAGAAAATATCATTCTGGAGAATCTTAAAATCATAATAATATAGTCAGTCGGTGTAGGAGAAGGAGCAATACAAATAATTCCATTGAAAATCAAAGTAGTAGGTATATGTGTGATATTAAGCAAAGTATGATTGTGATTGGAGGAGTACGAAAAGAATAGCTTCAGCATCATATTCGTATTTCTGACCACCTTGGAGACTCGTCCAGCATTTATTGACCATTTCCTAACCTCTACCTCTAATCCTTCAACATGCTCTGTTGAATTGATATTCTTAATGTCTAATTGACCATTATCTGCAAGCTACATTAATTTTTTGTATCTTATACGCAACTGGAAAAAAAAACTATTTAGGTCCATAACTTTTCAATCATTCTTGTTGGTCAAAAAGGCTTTGCAATTTATCTCCTTATAATGTCTTCATTCCTCGCGCAGTTGGCTACACTTTTCGTTTTTCTGTTGCATTTGATGTTAATTGATATTTTGAACCTGCCACATACTGTGGCCCAAATACACAAGATTTGCCATCATTCTGCATTGTTAGTCTTATTATAATAGTTATATTTTTTCTTGTTCCTTCATCCGCTCTGTAAGTCTACCTTTACATGATCTTGCATCATATAATGAAAAAAAACCTTCACGATATGCACTATCGTGACACGTAGGGACATTCATCAAATTTTCTTCGTAATTTGTTCACGTCCGAAATCTATGGAAGTCGAGTGTTTTAGTTCTTTGCTTTATCAAATGTTTAATAACGTCAGTATCTCTTTCCTGTTAAAATATTGATCAGGACTGAAATGCTATCACGTCAACACATAAAACCAGGTGTGCACAGGGAACGACCACCGGCCGTCCTCACAAACACTGGATACATAATTAAAATCTAATCATAGATTGGCTAAGGGGCGACTTAGTGGCAGTCTGGCTGCTCGGACTGCTTGACGGTGGTAGCAGAGGTTTCTGGTTAGTTCATCTTGGCGACAGAGATGACAGGCGGCGTGGATCTACTTCCCTGTCTTCGTGTCGGGGTACTGATGGTGAGTGAGTTCACGCCACGTCAGACATGTCGTCAAAAACGTTAACAATGTTACTCTGAAGTGCTTATTGCAGGAAAAGTGGGAACACTCGGAACAGTCTCTTGCAGTGTCATTGCCATACACGGCCTTGCTAATTTTCTCATATATGAATTTGAGAGGAAACCGATGAAATTTTCGCTCTCCTTTGAGCAATAGTGTCAGCAAAATGACAAAACTACATATTTTGATTTATGTTTGATATTGCAAAGCTAGATTTTACCTTTGCATAATAAATATTAAGATTAGATACAAAAGCCTCAACATACTGCCACGCGGCAGAAAAAGCAGAACACAATAATTATATGAGATATTATACATCATTGAATAAACGAATCTCTTATGCACCGATAAATAAGCAGTATCACATTTTATAACATAATGCTGATCACATATATGGGGGTGATATGGCATCATGAAACACGCAGAAGCACCGTGAATTTAGATATTGAAAGTTAATTATATACATAACGTAGAGTTTCCTCGGAAAAAAAGGGTTAGAATATTATTTTTCAGACACTGAGGATATTAGGTTTACTATTGTGACATATTGGTTTATGACATAATTGATGTGTAATATACCTCTGATGTTCGGCTACTGTTTTATTCTTATTTTACGTCAGTTGAATTTCCATTCAATGTAGAAAATCTTGATTTTCAACGGAAAATTGAGCTAACGATTTCTACTTAACAAAATATTTATTGGGTCAGAAAATCTATTTGTGTGGCCTGCTTATGCAAATCTCTATGAATGGTAAATAGCTACAACTTGGCTTAAAAATTATATTATCTGCTCTATTTTGCAATATATAGAGAATATGACCATATATTGCATTCAAAGAGAAGTCTATTTAAACACTATGAAATATCTTTGCAATGGTTTAACTATTATAAGAAAACTTGATGTGAAATGAAAACATGCATGAAGCTTCATAATGCACACTGCTCAGCACTGTCAACCAATGAACGTATATGAATGCCAAGCGTATCAACTTACGAGGATCCCACTTCTGAGTGCAAATTCGTTGCAAATGAAAACAAAATAGTAGAGCTGGAAATTGTTTCAGAGACAGACAAACAGATAAAAACAACTCTAGAGTATTTAAAATATATTCATTACATTTTTTACAGTACTTCCCGTACATGAGGTTCAACCTGCAGACAAAACCTTACAAGTTTATTGGCACGATGGTTGACGTGAATCGCATCATCGGCGAGAGGCTGAACCGGTGGTGAGTATTAACCCTGTCAACCATCAATGTGAATTGGAGTATCATGATTATGTCTTATAGTCGAGTCCCCAAGGAGCTGTACCGTGAAATCGAGTATATACAAGGTTTTTTTGCGGATTCTGCTTCCTTAGGGTATCCTGCGTCATAATCAGACGGGTGCCACCTTGGCACCCTTGAGCAACTTTTTTTATTGGATGATTTGTATAGGTACTCGCGACGCGCAAGTAAAATTATTATTTTTTTTTCAATATAGATTCAACTATGACAACCAGTATATCAAATTGAACGTATTGAAGAATACAATTCAAATACACTGCTTAAACTGCCGTTTGTTCACTTTTCATCACAGAGTACAGTAAAACATGCTGTAGAACTCACTTTTTTCCAGCCGCGGTTAAGGAAGTTGACGTTGGCTACAGTCTTGTGTGTTTATACCTGTAAGTTGTTTTTTAAATAATATTGAACATCACCCATTCAGCTAACAAAATAATTACATAAAACAGTTGGTACCATGAGGATAAGTGGTCGAATTAACGAAATATATGGGTACACCCACCGTTCATGACACGGATGCCAAAGTCCCATTTAAACTGCAACAATCTTTCATCATTGTATACGATTTATTGATGTTCATTTTGCTACCCGTTATATTCATGGTCGTTATTTTACAGGAGCAGATTGTTTCTTTTGTGAAAATATACATTTGCTTGTCCGTTTCCTATACAAAATATACGAATATACTATATATTTATATACTTATATACTTAATATACTTATAATACTTATAATACTATAATACTATAATATACTTATGATACTTATATACTTAATATATTTATATACGAATATTATATGTTTTTTTTAATATTTTTCAGTAAACATGGATGAGCGGTGTTACTTCCCAGAATGCTCGAACCCTTCTCAAGACTTCATAACAGCGGGACTGACACGGATCAACACGATTATTTCAGCGAGTAAGAAAAGAGGAGACACCCTACACATAGATTTATAAAATGAACTGATCTTAAACCAGGAACTGTCTATAAAATGTCATAAATCGTGTGTATCAACATACATATCAACATACAGTCTGTTGCGGTAAGTCTCTTGTTTCTTTTGTAATTTGCTTGATCAGTTTGTCTGAATTTATGTCTTGTCTGAGATCATGTCTTCTGATTCGTCAGACTTGACCAGATTGACTTTTAAGTGGCTGCGTATGCACCACAGGCTTGCACAACCATCTATCTTTAGCTCAAGTAGTTCTTCTCCCAAATATTCCTTCAGGATAGAAATCAACTGACGTTTACCTAGTGGTGTGTCTTGATCGTCGAGATCCATATACCCGTTGTACAGTTCACCTGTGGACCACATGCGACTAGGATCATTGTTCATTGTCTCCACGAGCTTGATAAGAGTTAGACTGTGGCCAGAACCTGATTTTGAATATTTCTTTGCTGCCTTTACATTGCGAGCACTGAAGAAACAAGCATGACAGTCTCTATGATATTGCCCATCGGCGGCATGCACGTCACTCTGAGCACCTGACACGCGAACTCGTACATCACTCGACAATTGGTTATTTCTTTGGTCACAAACTTCCAGTATTGTGTCTTTGAACGACTTCTGCCCGGGGCGCCAAGCAGTTCGACACTGGATAACTTCCCGCCATCTGTTTGGATTCTTCGGATTCTTTGGAATGCAGACATCACCAAAAAATATGCAGTGTTCTTTGAACTGAAATTTTGCCTGGTCAGATCTTCTTCTACTTGTAGGTGGCTCACTCAGTGACCGTTCTGATGACCCGCGTCTTTTGTTATGTCGAACGATGTGTGTCGAAGACGTGCATGTTGATACACACGATTTATGACATTTTATAGACAGTTCTTGGTTTAAGATCAGTTCATTTTATAAATCTATGTGTAGGGTGTCTCCTCTTTTCTTACTCGCTGAAATAATCGTGTTGATCCGTGTCAGTCCCGCTGTTATGAAGTCTTGAGAAGGGTTCGAGCATTCTGGGAAGTAACACCGCTCATCCATGTTTACTGAAAAATATTAAAAAAAACCCATAATATTCGTATATAAATATAATAAGTATATAAGTATTATAAGAATATTATAGTATTATAGTATTATAA
>JACEEZ010021178.1:144739-149739 GCA_016584305.1 Chionoecetes opilio | reverse complement strand
ACAGCTTGGTCACACACTGGACACGCGATCTCAAGTTGTCACCTTCCCGGAAAAAAACTTAAAACCCATAGAGGCCGATCTTTGGGTAAAGCTGCGACCTTACTCATTACATATACTACACCCCCTTGCTCAAGGGATAGAGTATTTGCTTGTGCTGTCATCAAAACACTTTGGGGCTTGAGTGGTACTTAATTTTGCCAATTGTATGCGTATTTTGCACCAATTCAAGCACGAGTCATTTTGGAGATTTTTAAGGCAGACTCAAAGAAAACACACACGCACGGACACGCACAGCAACCCTCAGTATGGTTGCAGAAAGTTGTTTTACTGTGCCCTACACACACACACACACACACACATCGAAGATAAAACAGCATCCCATTACACTGATAAAAATCAGAGAGAATATGATTGAGAAACTCCACAGCAACGTGAGCGAGGAAGCTTGGTTGATTCAATATAGCGCCAAGTAACGGGATGCCTATGTCGCTACGGGATGCCTATGTCGCTACTTCCTGTATACAGGAACTCTAGGGGAAGAAGCCACATCTCGCTCATCTCAAGTCACAGAGAATCGCAAGCTTCCCTCACTCCCCTACTATGGTAAGGTGGTTCTCACTGGGAATTATTTAAACTGGAGAACATGACATGTAAGGATAACATTTACAAACATGTGCTATAGTTCCTACATACTGAAGAGCTCAGCAGCGTGCGTTATTTGTTATTGCCTTCTTTTAGACTTAAATCTCACGTATGAGAGAGACCTAAGGCGTTTTCTGCGGGGGATTTCGCTTGCAAGCGAAAAAAAATTTGATTGCTCAAATTTCGCTTGCTGTTCAATCATCCAGGGAAGATGACTGCCCGACCCGCAAGAATTTATTGTTGTTGTTGTTGCGGCAGCAAGCGAAATATATGTTTGGGCACTATAAAATATATATGGGCACTATAAAAGTGACCGCTTGCAATCAAAAAAATTTCGCTTGCAAGCGAAATCCCCCGCAGAAAACGCCTCTACATCAACACAAGCGGGTGAGGCCACTTGTTTTGTGTGATTGCATATTTGATGAATGCATGATTACAGGATACATCAACATTGGTCATTGGACACATAGTGCATCAATTCTTTATATTAAGAAAATTTATCGAAACTCTGAGAAGGTCTATGATAGGGCTAAGTAAATTCTACAAATTGATACTTCTTACCTCATATTTGTATTATGTAAAGGAAATATTACAAATGTCCTCAGTAGATACAGTCTTTTTTTTCTGATAAAGATACATGTTACCGTCACATGTGTTGCTTGAGGAGATATGTGGATGAACATCAACAAACAAATTGCTGTTACAAAATTCCATGTTATTTTGCCAAAAAACTAGACTTGTTAATATTCTACCATACGTTCTTCCCATTAAACTATCTTACCGCCACCTGTGTTGTTCCAGGAAGTGGACTATGTAGGAGTTCCTTCCGTGGTGAGCGATAGTCGACTGCGCGCCGTGGACTACAGTGTAGCGGTGGACATGGAAAACCAAATGATCATGTACCGCCGACCAACCATCGAGGCTGACGTTTCAGGATTTGTGAAGCCTTACACACTCTACGTAAGTAGCTTCACGCAAAGGACATAAGAAAATATATGGAGTGTGGAACAAAAAACTAGACAATATATAGATAGATATATAGATACATAGATAGACTTATACTGATATGTAGATACAGACAAATAGATAAATATTTATCTATCTATCTATCTATCTATCTATCTATCGAGCGAGCGAGAGAGAGAGAGAGAGAGAGAGAGAGAGAGAGAGAGAGAGAGAGAGAGAGAGAGAGAGAGAGAGAGAGAGAGAGAGAGAGAGAGAGAGAGAGAGAGAGAGAGAGAGAGAGAGAGAGAGATTAAATTATTCATTCATTTCCATAGGTGTGGATAGTGCTCCTGTCAACAACATTTTTGGTGTATGTGGCCACAGCATTGATTCACCAGTCGCAAGACACACTTTTGTAAGTACATAGACCATGAAGGTGGCGCCCATTTCACTTTGCAAGTATTTACAATGGCTACTGTTTTTCATAAATTCTAAGCTTTCCTTGTACTACATAGTGTATACACTACGTAGTACAAGGAAAACTTTATTAGCTAGCTGCACAGGCTAACATAAATACATTCATATGCATAAATTGAAAATCATGCAATGAATGTACGTCTAACATAACATAATCGTTATTACCTCGACAGAGTTAATATAAATGTTCAATATATGAAGCAGCACTTCATTTGTTTATCGAACACATACAATTGTCTTAGATATCCTATGATTTGCGACGTAATGGTAGTATTGTATCCACACATGTATTCCTATTACATATTATCAGAGATAAAATGACTAGATCAAGCATGTCGATCTTTCATATTCGATTTATGAATATAAAAGCAAATGGTTTTCGCACTTTTTTGTTTGTAATGTTAATTCAAATTAATTAATTTCGTACATTTCATGTTTCTTATGTATTGATCGTGTGCCTATTTTGTGCAATAATTTCAGTTAGGCTAAATATGATACTTAAATAACTCACATCTCCAGGTAAAGACCGACCCTAAGGGATTTTTTTAGGTCTATAAGATAAAGACTAGAGAATCGGTGGGACCGTTAAAAATAGAACAAGGAGAAATTTTAGGTTCTGCTAAGGATATGTGTAAAATTATAAATGATTTTTTTCCTAAGTGTCTTCTTTGTTTAAGTGTTGACGTGTTTTCTTTTCTTAAATTATTGGAATATGTTATTACTAAAAACATTAGGGAGCATTTAGAAAAGCATAGTTTGGTAAATGATTCACGACATGGGTTCACCAAGGGTAGATCATGTCTCACCAATTTATTGAGTTTTTATAGGAAAGTTTATGAGACAGCAGATATTGATGAGGATTGTAATATAGTATACCTGGACTGTAGTAAGGAATTCGACAAGGTACCACAAGAGAGTCTCTTAAAGTAATCGTCCAGACTCATTTTTTCTTTGCATAATTATGTTTAATATTCATTCAAAATACCTAATCCACAAAAAAAATGATTTTCCATGCCTTATTTCCCTAAAAACATTACTTTTGCAAAAAGCGCGGGAAAACAACAGCCTGGTTCCAGCCGTGGCGCGAAACTTGCTGATGACGTCATTGAGAGGTGACAATCTGCCTCACAACGCCTGCCTCTCCCCCGGCGCACCACCTTTTCCACACATTTATCGTGGCCGTATAGGTCGGGAACGGGTGATAAGCTCTCTGGAAAGCACCGCTTTCTTGCTGCACCCATAAAGGATGCAAGTATATGCCATATCGCAAAACAAATATATCAGAAACACCCAAAATTCTTCATGTACTATATTTATTTATAATTTTACGTGTATTTGTATTACCGTGGGGTTAGGAGGCGACTTAGTAGACGTCATCGAGCCGTGGTGCGTCGTCTACTTGTCGTGAGGAGCGTTTTGGAAGCTCCGGGAATGTACAGATTTTGATTGCGGATTATTAAAAAACGGGTGACTGGATGCAAAAAGTGACAACATATTGTTGATATACTCGATAATGGCTATATTTTGACTGCATTAAATCATGAATGATGAAATGGTCTGGACGATTACTTTAAATAAGCTTAAGGCACATGGAATAGATGGGAAGGTTCTTCGTTGCATTAGATCTTGGCTAAGTGATAGGCAACAAAGGATTACAATTATTAATTTTTAATCTGAATGGGGGGAGGTAACAAGTGGGGATCCACAACGGTCTGTTTTGTGTCCATTACTATTTTTGATTTACATCAACGACTTAGATAGTGGGATTTGCAGGTATATCAGCAAGTTTGCTGATGATACTAATCAATCAATCATTGGGGGCATACGCCGGGGGGCGCGTCGCCTCGCCCACCCTACGACGCCACTCCCGGAGGTCACCACGCGCGAGTTCCCATGCAGGCTCCTTTCCCATACCAAGCAGCTCTCGACGAGAAACATCAACTTGCCCCAGCAACGAGCCTTGTGGGCGCCCCCTTGGCCTCCTCCACGCCGGATTGTCTCTTACAGATACAACCCGATGGGAAGGATCGGTTTCAGGGTAGCGTGCCACATGCCCATATAGCCGAAGTTGGCGCTGACGAACTATGCAGGTAATAGGCCTCGATTCAGTCTCACGGTGCAATCGCTGATTTGACACGTAATCATCCCAGCGATACCCCATGATTCTGCGAAGACACTTATTACTAAAGGCATTGATTCGTCTCTTCAAGTCACTATTTAGTGTCCATGTCTCACAACCATAGAGTAAGACAGGGATCACAAGCGATTTGAAAATCCGGATCTTTGTCCTCCTGCACAGGTACCGACAACGCCAAATACTCCCGCTGAGCGAGTCCATAACACCGTGGGCTATGCCAATCCGCCGTAAGACTTCTTGACGTGACCCGCCGTCATTATGGACTGCGCTACCAAGGTATGTAAAACTTTCCAAGATCTCAATGTCCTCGCCACACGCATGAACAGACTGTACTGCTTCATCTAGTAAGTCTCCAAACACCTGGACCTTGGTCTTGGGCCAGGAGACCTCAAACCCCAAAGGCTTTGCCTCCTCGTGCAGCGCCTCGAGAGCCATCACCAGGACCTCCAGCGACTCAGCAAAGATTACTGCATCATCGGCAAAAACAAGATCAGTGATCTTGGTGTTGCCAACGGATGCTCCACAATCACTTTGATCTACAACCTTGTCCAATACCCAGTCCATACAAGCGTTGAAAAGTGTTGGGGCAAGGACGCACCCCTGCCTCACTCCTGTATTCACAGGAAAGAAGCCGGATACACCTGCCCCACACTTCACAGCACTTTCAGTCCCAGAATACAGACCAGTTATCAAACCAATAGTCCTTGCAGGAATCCCTCGAAGTCACAGAAGATCCCAGAGTGACTCACGATGCACTGAGTCAAACGCCTTCTTGAGATCAACATAGGCTGCAAGCATC
>JACEEZ010021178.1:89739-139739 GCA_016584305.1 Chionoecetes opilio | reverse complement strand
TTCAATTAATAACTACCACGTGTAGGTCTCACGGCCTCTTGTAGCTTCCTTATTTTCTTATGTTCTTATGTTCTTATGTAATATTTTCAAGCAACACACACACACACACACACACACACACACACACACCACACACACACACACACACACACACACACACACAACGAGGAAGGAAGTCGAGTGTACTACGGGCGAGATGGGGAGGGATTAGGTGTAGGATTAGCACCAACCCCTCACAGCGCAGCATAGCAGCCATCATTATCTTACCTTTCCCATGCTTGACCGTGACTCCCTCCTGTCTGTATACCTTTACCTTTGATACCTTTGAAGAATCTTGCCCGTTATCGGCGGAGTTGAGGTGGTCCTCCACTCATTCCAGGTGTAGTATGTAGCTCCCTGTTCCTTGCCTCCAGGACCACTGAAGGTAAAGTGTTGTCATGGGAGCTACTGTAGCCTGGCGTGGGTGGTTGGTCTGGGATGTCAGCCAGCCACTTGTCAAGGTGATGTTTGAAGGTGTCCGTGGTGACGCCCGTTAGGTTCCGAATGTGTCTTGGGGCACAATTGAAGAGCCGTACACCATTGTGGGAGAAGCTGTGGTGTATGAGTGTTTGTAGTCCTTTAGAGGAGGCGCATGTACTCTGTACATAGCACAGCCTGCCTCTTCTAGGGTTTTTGTTTTCCTCCATGCCTACTTTTGGAGCCAGACCCTCCAGGATTTTCCAGACATAGATTATGATGTACCTCTCTCGTCTGCGCTGCAGAGAGTAGAGGCCCAGTCTGTGCAGCCTCTCCCAGTAGTTGAGGTGCTGAAGACCATATATCTTGTTGGTATAGGTCCTTTGTGGTGCTTCCAGCAGGGTGATGTCCTTTTTTTTGTAGGGTGACCATAGTTGGCAGCAGTACTCTAGCCTTGGTCTTACTAAGGACTTCCATAGCGTCAGCATGCAGGATTCCTCCCTTGTACGGAATGTTCTCAGGACCCATCCTGCTAGCTGTCGCGCTGTCTGGGTGATGGTGGTGTAGTGTAGGGAGAAAGTTCCATCGCTGCTCATATACACCCCCAGGTCTTTTGTGAAGTCTTTTGTTTGTATGGTTTGGTGTTGATACATATATTGAGTGGTGGTCTTTATAAAGGTATTTCTGCATATCTCAGAACTTCAAATTTTTCTCCGTTAAATTCCATATTGTTCTTTTCGGCCCACTCTATTATTGTTTTGAGGTCCCACTGCAGTAGATCGGTGTCTGGGGATGTTTTATTTATGCCGTATACGGGTGTCGTTAGCAAATGAAGTAGCAGTGGAATATCTGAGATCTGTGTCAATGTCTGAGATCATGATCAGAAATAATAATGGGCCAAGCACAGATCCTTGGGGAACACCACTTATGACTTGACACTGTGATGACTGTTTACCATTTATGGTGACAACTTGGTGCCTGTTGGTGAGAAAACTGTGGATCCATCTCCCTACTCTGCCAGTTATGCCAAGGTTCTTGAGTTTGTGGAGGAGAATGCCATGATCTACCTTGTCAAAAGCCTTGGCAAAGTCTAGGTAGATTACATCAGCATTATCTCCATCCTGAGTTGCTTCTAATATAGCTTCATAGTGTTGTAGAAGCTCTGATAGGCAAGACCTGCCTCTTCTGAAGCCATGTTGTCCATCATTGAAGGCCCCTCTTTCTTCCAGGTGGTTTACCATCTTGGCCCTCAGTATCCTTTCAAAGATCTTGATGACGTGTGATGTGAGGACCACTGGTCTGTATCTGCTTGCCTGTCCTTTGCTTCCCCCTTTATGTATGGGTGCTATTGTCCCCAGCTTGAGTTCATGGGGGACGGAGCCAGTGAGGAGGGATGTAGTCCACAGTATCTTCAGGGGTGTGGCCAGTTGTTCCCTACAATTTTTCAGAAACACAGTCTGGTAACCATCTGGTCCTGCTGCTGCTTGCGGGTCGATGTTGCTTATGGCTTGGATTATGTCTTCCCTGGTTATCATAAATGTCGTGAGCAGAATGTCAGCACATTTCCTTTCGCTAAAGAAAGTACAAGGATCTGTTACCCGTTTCTGAGTATCAGGTTTACTAAACACTCTCTGATACTCAGTCTGTAGCATTTCTGCCATTTCCTGTGGGCCATCTTCAAGTTCCCCGTTCTCTTCAGTAGAGGGCCAACCGATGTTGTGCTGGTCAATCTCTTCTTGGCGTAAGAGTAGAAAAATTTGGAGTTGACTTTTATATTTTCCACGGCACGTTGTTCTTCTTGTTCTCTCTGCCGTACGTGTGATTGAGCAAGTGCATCTTCCAGTAAGTGTAGCTGACGTTGTATTGCGTTTTCTGCCACAGCATAGGTACTTTCTTAATTTCTTTGTAAATTGGCCCTCTTTTTCATCAGTATTCGTCTGTCCCTGGGTATTTGGTGTTTCCTTCCTGACGACCGCCTGAGGGGAATGTGTTCCTTACAAATTTGCAGGCATTTGCTGGAGAGTACTTCGTACATCTCGTGGGCTTCCATTCCACTAAAGATGTTTTCCCATTTTATGGCATCTAGTTCTTTTCGGACTTTATCCCAGTCAATGTTTTTTCCATAAAAATTTAATGCATGGAAAGAGTCTATCCTGCCCTGACGTTGTTGTGTTTCTTTGTGGGAATATTTCTGATGTTGGCCTTGCATGGATGAGGTTATGGTCTGACATCACCGTCTTCTCATGTCATAGGAGTGGAGGTAGTCGTAGCTGTTGCTGATGATGAGGTCCAATATATTGTTCCCTCTTGTGGGCTCCATTATTAGTTGGTGTAAAAAATACTCCTCCATAAGTGAGGTTAATTTTAAACGGGTTGGCCCTTTTCTTCTGGTGTACCACATGCGATATTCATGGAGGGCCAGCTAATTTGAGGCAAGTTAAAGTCCCCCAGTATTAAAAATACTGTAATTTATTTGGAGGATCTTCTAGAAGGTTGCGGAGTTTGGTTGTGATTTCTTGAAAAGCGTTAACACTAGTATTAGGTAGCCTGTATATGATTGTTGTTACCAGGTTAAGGTCTTTGATAAATATTGCCAGCATTCTGTTTTTACCATTTGAGAAAGATACAAGTACCTCTACACTGGCTGCTACCTCTTGTTTTACGTACACTGCCACTCCTCCATGGCTTCTTCCTTCTCTATCCTGTCTGATGAGTTGTGTAGTTTTCTATTTGCACTTCTGCATCAGGTGATCTTTTGTGAGGTGAGTTTCTGTGAAGGCCATAAAGAGAAAGTTTTCTGTCTCTGCTAACTCTTTAATCATTGGGACCTTTGTCTGATTGCAGATTGGATAAAGGCCCCTGATATTTCCAGTATAGAAACTGGTTAGTGTTGGAGGCTGCAGCCCCCTCACTGCCTTGTTTCCAGTCTGTCTATTCGTTCTACTAGACGGTTGATTGTGGACTGAGAGTGTTTTTTCCATGTCCAGTAGTTTCTCCACCATGTGCTCTAAAAAATTACCCTGGTCCACATTTTGTTGTACGCCAATGGTGGGGTTATTTCTATTTATATGTGTGGTGGGGCCACTTGCATTGTTCCATACCTGAGGAGGGGGTCCATTTGGCCTTTGGGTATATTGCCTGTGGTGTTCAGGGGGTGGAGCGTTTCTATGTGTATGTGGTGATCGTTGCCCTCTGTCTTCCCTCTGATTTCTTTGCTGGGTTGATCTGGGGTACTGGTTGTTTGGTCTTTTAGTTCCTTTTATGTGTGGGTATTTGCATTCCCTACGTTTGCATTCTCTTGTATGTAGTGATGACCTACATACAAGAGGATGATAGTCACTGCATTTCCACCCCAGAGTACAGCCAAGGTTTTCATCCAGTCCATGCTTCATGAATGTAGCACAAGGTTTTGGGTGGGGGTATTTACACTTTTCTCCTTGTAGTCCATGTTTGCACATATTTTTAAGGTAAAAACTGCATATTTTTACCTTTCTATGCCCTGTTTGTTGGTGAGTGTTGTCCTTAGGTGACTGTGAGTCCAGCCCTGTCTCAGCTTGTCCTGGTGGTAAGGTTAAGTCTGGTATATCCTCCACCTGGCTTGCTGGGCTAGCAGGGTTAGGTGTATTCCTGGGCTCCTGTAATAAGATTCTGTCCAGGTCAACTTCAGATTCTCTCTCTGGTGTCCTACCTGGGACACCAGAGATTGCAACAGTTGTTTCGGGGTCTTGAGAGCCTGTCATTGACTTACGTAACATATAATTTTGTTTACAGTCCTCAATCTCTGCTGCCTTAGTGTCATAGTCCGGGTAGCTTAGCCTAGCACATGGTTGGCAGGTGAACCTCCTGTTTGAGCTGGCGAGTGCAATAATGCAGTATGTTGGCATTTCTGAGCACCGGTAGTGACTCCACATGTTGCAGCTATTACATTTGATACCATTGTCACAATGTGCCTGACATATAGAGCATGGGAAGATATCATCGCTACCTTGGGTATCATTGTTTACATCAGGGGTGGAGGTCGCCATTTTGTTTCAGCTGGTCTCGCCTACCTTTTATGTCGAATAGCTCACTCCTCTTGAATTCTTGCCTCAGTTTCCCGTTTAAAAGAGAATCTGCAGATGTTCACACTTGCCCTGGCGACTAGCTGTTGCGTGCTAGTGTCCAAAATACCGTGTAAGGATCGGTTTTACGGAGGGCTGTTTTGCGTAGTGAGGGTGAGGTAGACACGAGCCTAACATCAATTTGACAACAACTATGTGTTTTTTTTAAAGAGAGAGAGAGAGAGAGAGAGAGAGAAGAGAGAGAGAGAGAGAGAGAGAGAGAGAGGAGAGAGAGAGAGAGAGAGAAGAGAGAGAGAGAGAGAGAGAGAGAGAGATGAGAGAGAGAGAGAGAGAGAGAGAGAGACTCGAAATAATGTGAAACTGGTTAAAAGAAGAAATATTCTGGGATGTGTTTTTGCAAACAAGAGAGAGAGAGAGAGAGAGAGAGAGAGAGAGAGAGAGAGAGAGAGAGAGAGAGAGAGAGAGAGAGAGAGAGAGAGAGAGAGAGAGAGAGAGAGAGAGAGAGAGAGAGAGAGAGTGTGGAGGGAGGGAGGGAGGACAGACGGAGGCGCTACGAATTTTACTAACTGGGGTAAAAAATGTGGCCTTTGGTTAGGCCGTGGGGATGTTTTTCCTGCTGGGGAAAAAGATGGCGGCAGGGGTGTCCGGTCGGCTTTGCTGTTTATTGTACATTCAGAACACAGGTATACGTGCCAAGTTAAAACAAAAATTCAGAACACAGGTAAACGTGGTCAGATAACAAAAAATAGAAGACAAGTATACGTGCTCAGGTAAAAAATAATTATAATCAGAACACAAGTACACGTGCTCAGATAAAACCAAAATCTGAATACTTGTATAAGTTCTCAGCTTTAAAAAAAAATCCCGTGTGCTTCACCACATCGCCACTATCAATCCTATCCCCTCCAACCAATCACACGATCGCTCCTTCATTGTGGTCCGATAGAGCACAAGTTAATTCCTGCATGTTCGTGTTCCCTATTCATATTCCAGATAGCTGTTGACAGTTATTCACTCTCCCTTTCTCACGAAACTTTTGTGTCACCCCTTGGTCGATGAAGCATCCTTTCTTATAATGTCTCCTTCATGCCCACAGCCAGCCCTTGGTGGCCGTCTGGCGGTGGCCTCCGTGTGCTTACGGGTACTTGGCTCCTGACGGCACTCATCTTGACCACTGTCTACCGTTCCAACCTGAAGGCTATGATCATCATCCCTAAGATGAGTTTACCCTTTAACAGCATGGCTGAGCTACTAGAGACGGATATACCTTGCTATGTGCCCCTCGGCAGCATCATTCATCTCCTGATGGAGGTAAACAAGTCAAAGAATAATAGTTTGGCCACCTCTGCTCTGAAACAATGGTTACATTTTCCATCATTGCTTCTTGTACTCAGTCAATACATTGGAGCAGTGTTTATAATAATCTGAATCTATAAAGAAGAAAATAGAAACGGTTTATATCGATATATTGCTTGCAATACTAGTAAATTATTTTACTGGAACGGTGTTGACATTGTCTGCATGCAGGTGCTTATGTTTAAAAAGTTTGGTTAAGATTCGTTTTAGTGACCCTGCTATATCTAGATCAATACCTTTTGAATGACTAATCTTTTGTTATATACGTCTGTTCCTGTTCCTGTGTTCCTGTGTCACCTAACGTGACCTGTTCATGAGTAAACGCCGAATACTGTTCCAGAAAGCGGGAATATGCCTCCCGGGCCCGTCCAGGCCCCGGTTTCACGGACAGCAGCACCCCTCGTGGCGAATCATTGAAACAAAAACAAAAGGACCATTAAAATTAATTTGCATCCTGTCACATGAATGGTCTCGGCCAATAATATTTAAACATTATAGATCTTCCTCACCCATACTCTTCTCGGTCTCAGTTTCAATAATGGCGTGAGATGGCTGTGGAGTAAGATTTTTCCCTCTCATCAGACACACATTTGAGGCTGATATCTGGGGTTTGGACGAGTTTCAGGCACACGGTGTGCTTTAAAAAGTAATTTGCCCTACTTGTACCAAGGAAAGTAAAGTCATGCCATCTGATGCCAAATTATTTTGCAAATCAATGTTCGTTACCCACATAGTCACCACCACTTTCTCATATATAAAAACACCCAGATTAATCATAATAAGGTATGGTAAGGTTTAGTTAGTTTTATTCATGTCTTATATTTTGCTGTTAGATTTTGATGTAGTATTTTGGAACAATCTGAATATATTTCTAATGGAGAGTAAATCACTATATAGTTTTCACCGGTGGGATGAAGGGGATACAAAAATTATTAGTGATTGCCAAGAAAAACAATGGTCTAATTCGTTCAAACCAAATTGAAATATATCAGAAAAATAGAGTATTATCTGAAAGAAAGAGTCATTAAAATAAATTTTTACCAAATGGGGGGAAGAGGAACGTAACCAGAGACCCTAGTATAATCTGGTATAGTGTACTGTAATAAATCGTCTAGTATAGTTATAGAATATACTTTTAGCACAAATACTTATGAATTATCGGCTAAAACAACAAACCAGTGCATTATCACAAAATATTTACAATATTTTAGGATTCCTCTATTCCGCGGTCAATTCAGGATTTATGTTACACTCAACCACTTCTCCCCCATTCACCAGAGTCAGGTCACCATCAGTTGAATCATCCAGCTCAAACAGGCCTTTGCCAACAGACTGAACAATTACTGTCAGAGTCCCCCCTCTGAGATTGATACCGCCGGTGGAAGTTTTTAATCATGTTAATGTGATATAACATGAGTTTCCTAATCCACCAAATTCCAACATTCTACCACCGCAAACTGTCCCTTGCATTGCAAGACAAACTAATTGTAATAATTATTGGCCAATATTAGTAATTCTTCATTACCTACCTCCAGTTTGCATGGTTTTGCTCTCGTTGCAAATTTTTTTTTTATACTTTTATGAGCTTATTCTGAAATTAGCTATTTCAGCTCAGTCTCCCATCTTTGTTTATGATTTTCCTCTCATGTCAAAATATCTTTTTTATACTTATGTGAGCTTATTCTGAAATTAGCTACTTCAGTTCAATCTTCCAATCTTTGCCGTAACTCTAGGACCTGCTGATATGATGATCGCAACTTCTGTCCGAGCTGTTTGTTTTTCAGCAGATCGTGAATGATGATGGTAAGATGGCATTTATCATGCCTGCCATAAAGTCATTCAAATGAACAAAATTTCAAGGTGTCATTAGGAATTTCGGATCTCATGACTCATCTAACTTGGGCTACGGCCCCCCAAAACTTCCCGGTAGTTCACTAACTTAACCTGGACATTGGTTACGTAACCTAACCTAACTGGGTTCTCAAACCACCCTCACCAATATGAAGATCGGCCACCCCAAAAATAGTTGGCGTGGCGGACCTTCATGACATCCGGAATTTCTCTTTGAGCGAGCAGCACTACAGGGATATAACGGTCCTAGTCATCCCAGCCGGGTTAAGGCAGACAGGCAAGAAGTCCTGTACGGCTGATTCTAATTCTGAGAAGTTAGTGAAAGTAGGCTCAGAAATGGTATTAGTGACAAATTTAATGCTCGAAAAATGGGTGGTGTTTGTGTGTGTGTGTGTGTGTGTGTGTGTGTGTGTGTGTGTGTGTGTGTGTGTGTGTGTGTGTGTGTGTGTGTGTGTGTGTGTGTGTGTGTTCAAGTTCAAGTTCAAGTTCAAGCTCAAACATTTTATTGCCATAAGAACACACACAAATATTAAATCCATCATTAACCTTTCGTGGAAAAGTCTGCTGAGAAAACTCTCTTTAGCAGACCAAGTTATTAAGCAAGGTAATATGTGCACATTCCAGAGAGAAGACTATTATAATCATCTCTATGTAGTATTCATACAAAACATCTGTAAATATCCATAAATTCATACTATCGTATACTATCTATATAATCACACACACGTACTCATACATACATTATATACATACATATGCACAAACATATGAACATATACCGTGATATACGAGCATACAGTAAACATATTCATACATATGAAATAGATGAAACCACACACACACACACACACACACACACACACACACACACACACACACACACACACACACACACACACCACACACACAATGTACACATACACAACATAATCATTGATATTTACTTGAATTATCTAAATATTAACATAAAGTATACAAGTAGACCCTTACAATATGATATCATATGTGCAGCAAAAAAGAGCTCAGAAAATATTTGTATTCTTTCATTGTATTTGTGAATGCAAAAGATACTTCTATCTAATCTAATATACTATAGGAGTAGCCGTGTGTCTGTGTGTGTGTGTGTCTGTTTTGGGTAGCCGAAACTGTAAATTCAATTTTGATGAGAGTAAGATAAAAAAATCGCAAATAAATCTCAAGTGGTAAACGACTTGGTCCTATGTCGATTGAATAATTTTGAAGGGGGGTTTTGGGCTAAAAACACTTTTCAAAGATTAGATTACAGGAATTAACTCTGCGGTAACGTCTTGCCGCATTTCACTAATTCCGTAGACTCATGTACTTACCGTTTGTGTGCGTGTGCGTGTGTGTGTGTGTGCTTGCAGGACAGGCGTGGGGCTGGGGTGAGACAGGCGTGGGGCTGGGGTTAGGCAGGCGTGGGGCTCGGGTGAGACAAGCGTGTGGCTGGGGTGAGGCAGTCTACGGTAGTGGTAGGTGGTCTACCCCGAGGCACTTTGACCAGTGACCAACGACAGCAACAACACGATTGGAGTTTGCACTCACATTGTTGTTTAAAATATACTACTACTACAAACATCAATACATGGGTCCGAAGGGCCCACAAGCACTTGTTTTTATTCTATACTTGAAGCTGTTAACGGTACAAACATTGATATTGTTTCTTACTAGACTAGGTAAGGAGTTCCACACCTTAGGACCGAGACACATGATAGAATGACTGTATAGTGTTGTTCTAAATCAGTGTTTCTTAAAGTGTGGTCTGCGGATCCCTTGGGGTCCGCAGAACATTTCGAGAAGTCCGCAGGCAAATTTGAATGTCAGCTAAAATACATAATAGTATCTGGAAACAATTTAACCGACGACTGTAGTGACAGCGATTGAGCAACTTTGCAGTGGCCGCTGCAAATTGAGTGGCCGCTCAAAAGTTGAGTCAGTTGACGTTAGGCTGCTGAGGGAAGGAAGTCGCTTGTGCTCCTCTTTGTACATTTATTAAATTGGTAAGAAAATATTCTGGATGGTTATGACAACATACTATTCTTTTATCCCATTTGTATGTTTTTTAATTATTTTATAATTATACACAATTATACTACCGTTATACTACTGGTGTGGCCGCCTTGACCGCAAAAAATTTGAGTCTTTTCCTACCTTAGCAGACTTCCTTCTCACTGTCGAAGAAGAGCTAAAGGGTGACACAACACAAGCTTTCATAGCCTATATTCAAGGCCTTCACTCAGTTAGGAATATATTTTCCAGAACCATACCAAAGTTTTGAGTGGATTAGAAATCAATTTGTTACAGGTCAAGCCGAGATAGAAAAGGCCAGTGTCAAGCTGCCATCAAAACAGGGTGATAACCTTGTTGAAATTGCAACAAATGGGACACTTAAGCAACTATTCAGGAGAGAAGTTTGACGGATTTTTGGGCTCAAGTACAGCCAGACTACACTGGACTCGCAGAATTGGCTTTGAGGCACTTGATGCCGTTCCCAACAACATATAACTGCGAGGTTCGATTTTCCACATTGGTTGATCTTAAAACAACAAAGCGCAACCGAATCAATGTCGAACCCGACATGCGACTGAAGCTCAGCAGATTGGAGCCAGATATCACTTGGATCATGAATCAGCAAAAGCAGTACCATTCATCCCATTAG
This sequence comes from Chionoecetes opilio, assembly GCA_016584305.1. Taxonomy (NCBI): domain Eukaryota; kingdom Metazoa; phylum Arthropoda; class Malacostraca; order Decapoda; family Majidae; genus Chionoecetes; species Chionoecetes opilio. Next base: position 129,338 of record JACEEZ010021178.1, on the reverse strand, counting down.
GATCGAGATGTGAGGACGAAAGGTTGTTAACAGTTCAGTGAAATTTGTGTGTAAATTAAAAAAATTAAATTGTAAATTGTGAAATAAATAACACTATGTGAGGTAAAACTTGAATAGTTCTGTTACAGTTAAGCCATTAATAAATATTTCAGTAACAATTTTAGTATATTCTAGAAAACAAACTCATTTAAAATTTTTTTTCTCAAGAGATAGTGTAAAGGGGAAATCTCAGAATTAAGGGTCCGCCACATGATTACCTTTAAGAAAAGGGGTCCGCTGCACGATAAAGTATAAGAACCACTGCTCTAAATGGAAGACATACTAAATTAATTTGATTTCTTCTGGTATTATGAGCATGATCTTGTAGCTGGAAAATGTTATCATTCTTTTTCATAGAATTAAATATAGTTATCAACATGAAGTATTTATGGATAAAAGGGACTTTTAATAAATTCAAAGCTGAAAATCTCTCCTCAGTTGCATCAATTTTTTTTTTGAAGGTTAGAACGCGTAGAATTGCCGTCTGAGCTTTGAACACGCTGTCTAAGAATGATGGCCAAGTGCAACCCCATATTGATATGCAATGCATCATTTTGGAATAACAAAGTGTATAATGGTTAACATTGCTTCAGTTGTGAGTTTGTAACGAATGCGATACAAGACACCACAAATCTTGGATATACTAGTGTGTGTGTGTGTGTGTGTGTGTGTGTGTGTGTGTGTGTGTGTTACTTACCTGCTGACTAATGACACAGACGGCTGCACCGGGGACGCAACTATACAAGTTGAAGGAAAAGTCGATAGTTCACTATGATCCACCGAGAGCCATCCGTGACACAACATCTGGGAAGCACGCGGCCATCACAAATAACCACATCATCTACACCATAATGCACGACGGCTTCGTAAAGGTAAGCAAACACACCAGTTAATTCTTATACTTATTAGTTTCATTTCCCAGCACTGCTCCATTAATCAGAATATTCTGGGTCACTCTTGCTGGCAAGACGACTGTGATACGCCAATAGTGGTAGTTTATATGGTGTCACTAACCAAAACGTACTAATTAGAAATGCAGAAGTAATGGCTTACAAATAGACAGTGTTATATTGCCTAAATTCCCATATCAAAGCATATTTGCAATTCTATCTTTTTAATATATGTAAGGCTACAATAGCAACAAATTAGTGCATCATGTAATTAAATGCCCAAAAAGCAACATAACAATTTCAGATATGTACAGTCTAAGACAAAAGTCGTGTCCTGAATTTTGGTAAAGGGTTAACCTTTCAGTGCTCTCTGCCGTATGTCATACGAACGGTTGGTATTACTGCCATAAGTGCTTCGATCTCACCACAACTCATACGTTATATTAGTTCGTATCCTCACGAGTAATTGTTTTAGGATTCATTACCAGGAGTGTTAAAAGTAGAAGTGCTGAGGTAATTATAAAGCAGTGGTTGATCCTGGGTTCGGTGAGCCAGTCTCAGGGGTTCGGCTGAGGCCCTCCGAAACACATTGCAGTTTTGCTATTATTGTAAACTCCCTCAGGTGTTGAGGCTCGCTTCGCTCAAACCCCTCCCCCCCTTTATAACAATCCTGGATTCACCCCCGTATTCCCTTTCTTTTTAAGGACCTATCTACGCCACTGCTTCAAAGTCCTTCCTTCCTTCTTTCATATTATTATCCAAATATACTCATGAATTTTGACGCAATTTTTCTTTCATTTTTTGTATAGATTAAAATGGAATTTGTTCTTTTTATTATCCAAATATACTATTGAATTTTAAAGCAATTTTTCTAGATTTTTTTTCCCTCCCATATTTGAGGGCTCAGCTTGTGTGCGGACGTTTTCGTTAGGGTTCGGCGCCTCTGAAAAGGTTCAGAACCACTATAATAAACCTTTATTTGGCTCTAGTCAGAACTCATCTAGGCTATGTGGTTCAGTTTTGGTCTCCGTGTTACAGGATAGATATTGCCTTGTTAGAATCAGGGCAGAGAATGATGACCAAAATGATACAGGGGATGCGTAACTATAGTTATGAGAAGAAATTGAGGCTATTAAATTTACACTCACTCGAGAGGCGTAGAGTAAGGGCCAATCTGATTAAAAGTTTTTAAGTGGTTAAAGGGATACAAATAAAGGAGATGTAGGAAAAGTTCTTACGGCTAGTAAGCAAGGTAGAACAAGAATAACGGATTCAAACTGGTAAAACGTGGATTTAAAAAAGAAATAGGGAGAAACTGGTTCACAAATAGGGTGGTAACTGATTGGAATGGACTCAGTAGACAGACTTAGTGCGGAGTCATAGGGAGCTTTAAAAGAAGGTTCGACAATTTCATGGATGGGGATGAAAGGTGGCTGTAGGTAGTGTTAAGTAACAGGAACTACCACGTGTAGGTTTTGCGGCCTCTTGTAGATTCCTAATTTTTTTCGGTGGCGTTCTCTGGTATACTCAGTCTCTTTTCGAACCACTTATTGATACTCATACATTAGATTAACTTTTTGAAGCAATGACTGAAGCACACATATGATACACATCACTAGGGATGTCTAGATCATAGGATACGTATTGGAGAAATGAGTTCACAAGTAAAGCAGTCCTTTATTGCAACAAGAGACACATATCCCCACTTATAGTCTTATACAAGTAATATTTATTACAACCATGGCACGCCACTACCACACCCTTACCACCCACATGACACCACCACCAAACTAACATAATTATCATACTACCACGATAATCACCCCACATACCCGAAACAGACAAAATATCACAAGACAGCATTAATATTTTGTAGAGCCCCCGTCTACTTCGATAACCTTTCGTAGCCTTCGTGGCATTGACTCGACAAGTTGTTGAGGAACGTTTGGTTGTGCTCGAAGGTTTTCCCATAACACTGTTACGTCGCCGAGTAACTCCATACGATCCCGTCCGTTGTATCCATTCCACTGTTTACTCATATGGGCCCACATGTGTTCAATCGGGTTGAGGTCCGGCGATCGTGGAGGCCAGTCAAGAAGTGTCACTTCTGGATGTGCCACCAACCCCTTACAACCCGGCCAGTGTGAATTGGGCTGTTATCTTGGGCCAGATAAACATGAAATGCATCTTCCTCCGTGAATAATGCCTTCACAGATGGCAAGAACACATCTTCCAGGATGTCAACATAGTCTGCAGAGGTGAGACGCCCTGATATCTCGACCAGCTCACCTACGCCACTCCACGCCATCCAGCCCCAGACTCCACCCGCGATACGACCACTCCTATTGTTTGCAACAATATTCCCTTCGTCGTATCTGTAATATAAATGTAGAGGATATTAGAGTGTATGTTATAACCCACATGAGAAGCTAGTTTATTTGCGCGTAATTGGGGGAGGGGGGAAGGTAAAAGGCATTGTTACGTGCCTAGTTTGAGACAATAAGGTATTATTTTAGTGTTTGCCCATACTCCCCCTCTCCCACAAAACAAGCTTGGGGACCTGGGGGAATGCGGGATATTTGGCTGGGGTACAAAAGATGCGTCGCAACCACATAGTTTTTGAGTTAGGGGATGTTGAAAAAATTCCCTAGATCTAGGGAATGTTAATTGGATTTCTTCTGAGTCCAGAAACGTGTGAACGCTGACAATCCTCACAGAATGATGACCGAAGTGTCGAGAACCCCCCCAACCCCCCCGCTAAAGGTTAGGGTAGATTTGGTTAGGTTAGGTTAGATTTGGCTAGGTTAGGTCAGTGGTTCTCAACCTTTTTCACTCCATTCCCCCCTTCATGAATTCTCAACATTCGTGTGGCTCCCCTTCATTTTTCTCCCAAATCCCACCCCGCCAAAAAAGGTAAAAAAAAAAAATTAAAAAAAATGTTGATGAAGAGAACACCCTTGCTTTATTACAAAGTTTACAGTCATAATTATCTTATATTTGATAGATTTCTGTGATATGCTTAACTTACATCACCTGCCTACAAAAGACTAGCGGACACTAGCAAATTTGAATCTGGTTGGAAAAAAGTTCAATTAATCTCTGCATATTTTATCACACATCAGTGGGAAGGCTGATATTGTTTCTTTTCAGTCAGTTGACGAATCCGAGGTTTTGTCACTGACAATGCACATCTCATGTCGGGGTCCACATCCAATCGGTTCCGGCTCTTATTCTTGATTTGTAGAAGGGTGGAGAAACCAGACTCACATAAATAGGTAGTTGAAAAAGGCAAGAGTAGTCGAAGTGCAATCTCACTGACTTTTGGATATGACTGATGCATTGAACACCAGAATACATTCAGAGATTTTTCTTCATAGAGATATTTGGCAGCAGAATCATGTTTGAGATCAAGGAACTCGTCCTGAACATCACTGGGAATGGTAGTAATATCAAGAGTGCCAGAGAATGGATTCATTACCAACTTCCCTTCTTCCTCCTCGAATTCTGGGAAGTACCTATTAAGTTGACTTTCCAAGGATCTCAGATGCTGAGTGATTTCAGTTTTAAGTAATGGGTCAAGCAGACTATCTTCTTCATTCTCGTCAAGGACAGCTGAAAGGTTTTCAAACATGGCAACATTCCCGGCACCGACTTTCCTTTGCCAATGGGGAGTTTTCGAATAAGTTCACGCTCAAGCCTGTTTCTCGCGCTCTCATATCCTCTGCCCTTTGAGCGTGAATGATCTATCATTTACCGTAAACTCCCTGTACTTTTTCGGGACATATCAGAATTACCCTTCAATACAACAACTGAAACAGTTCTTAATAAAAAATGTAGTTTATCATTTTGTTTTTCAGCACTTGAAGAAAATATTGGCAAAACATAGAATACTTGAAAACTCAATTTCTTAAAATCGTCATTTCATGGAAACATTGCACGTTCAAGCTGAATGAAGCTTCAGGAAGTATGTACTTGTATGTAAGCTTTCGCCGAGTACCTGTTTTGGGTGTATATGTCTCTTTTGCGACGAACATTTAACCAAGAAATAGTGTGGCGTTCAGCATCTCCGAAGAAACCATCCCGATGTCGGGATCTGATATCAGTCACTTCTTCTTATCCACGGCTGGGGGGAAGAGTCTTGTTTTGTTCTTGTTTTAGGGCTGCGAGGATCCCTTGGGGAACACTATGAGCCCTGGTGATGTCCTATGATGCTATTACAGGCGTGGTAGTTGACCTGTCTCCTCAGGAAGGTACAGGTGAGGCAGATAACAGCGGATGCATGCGTTCCTGCAGCCCGCTCTTTTTCAAGACAACAAATAAACAAGACTCATGTATTGTCTTCGATAGAGGACTGTTCGTTGAGGTGCCAATTACTTAAATTACTTCTTGGTTAAATGTTCGTCGTAAGAGAGACATATACACCCAAAACAGGTACTCAGTGAAAGCTTACATACAAGTACATACTTCCTGAAGCTTCATTCAGCTTGAACGTGCAGTGTTTCCATGAAATGACGATTTTAAGAAATTGAGTTTTCAAGTATTCTATGTTTTGCCAATATTTTCTTCAAGTGCTGAAAAACAAAATGATAAACTACATTTTTTATTAAGAACTGTTTCAGTTGTTGTATTGAAGGGTAATTCTGATATGTCCCGAAAAAGTACAGGGAGTTTACGGTAAATGATAGATCATTCACGCTCAAAGGGCAGTGGATGTGAGATGCGCGAGAGACATCTGGCGGCTTAGCTTTGAAAACTCCCCATTCTGGAGCTTGGCAAGAAATCCACGAAGACAATCCATCAGGTGAAACACATTTCTTTCCTTGCCCTGTAGCTTCAGATTCAACCTATTTAGCTGCTCAAATATATCTGCTAAATATGCAAGACGTGGCTCCCACAAAACTTCATTGAAGTGACTCAACAGATCATCTTTCCCTTGCATTTCCAGGAACAATTTAAGCTCCCCCCGAAGTTCAAACACTCGATTCACAACATTGCCCTTGGAAAGCCAGCGCACTTTGGAGTAAAAGAGGAGAGCTTCATGCTCCGAATCCATGTCTCTACAAAGGTTCTGGAAAAGGCGAGAGTTCAGAGCTCCAGCTTTTACAAAGTTGACGCATTTGACCACTGCCTCCAGGATCTTGCAAACTTCATCAGGGAGGGTTTTCGACGCCAGTGCAAAACGATGGATCATACAATGAACCCCCTTGGCATTCGGAGCTACTTCCTTGACACGCTTCTGGAACCCTGATTTTGATCCCAGCATCGCTGGAGCCCCGTCTGTACAGACTCCACAACAATTTTCCCAGGGGATCCTGTTAGCTTTGAAGAAAGAAGATAGTTTTTCCATCACATCTTTAGCTGTTGTGGTGGTCTCAAGCTGTGTACATAACAGATATTCTTCCTTGATATCACACAAAAAAACATACCTAACAAACACGAGTAGCTGTGCACAAGAACTCACATCCGTTGACTCATCCAGCTGTATTGCAAACATACCAGTTGGAGACGATTTGATCTCCTGTATCACTTTTTCCTTTATGTCATCTGACATTTCATTAATTCTCCGCTTCACTGTGTCGTTTGACAAGGAAATTTGTTGAATTTTACGTTCACTTGCATCTCCAAGAACACGCTTGACCATCTTTAAAGTACATGGCTTGATTAAGGTTTCACCAATTGTGGGGGGCTTCTTTTGCTTCGCTATTTCGAGGGCAACCTCGTATGATGCCTCAACTACACTTGAGGTCTGTTGTTGGAAAGCACCAGTCGCATCCAGTTTCTGTTTTCCCAAACTACTTTCGTGGCGCCTGAAGAAATCGGGGACTTTCTCAGCATACTGTGGATGGATGGTCAGCAAATGATGCTTCAACTTACTAGGCCTCATAGAATCGTTCCCCAGCACTTTGAAGCGCAGTACACACTGAGGTTTCTCGATGCCATCAGCGAGGATTGATGTAAATCCGTAGTTAATGTACTCTTCACTGTACTTCCGCTTCTTACTAACACTAGTAGCCATCGCAAATCTACGGAAAATAAAGAAGACAGAACATCAGAACAACCATTAAGTGATAAGACAAAAGAATGATAATGAAGGACAGATTAATAGGACAAGTGATAAAATGACAAACACACAAATATCCACATACATAACACATCCATGGACTCACAAATTAAGCACACACACAATCATACACAAACATACACACAGAGAGAGTAAAGATGATAAACATTCACACTCAAGCTAGCAAGCTGAAATGTACTTTCTACAGCAAGAACACGCCTCCTTTGACAAGCACTGCCCCAATTGAAATAATAATAAGAATAGCGAGTCACATCAATATTAGCACTAAAAAAAAAAAAGAAGGAATACCTAAGTAGGGAATGAGCATGACAAACAATGATACCAAAAAATAAGAAATATTTCACACACGAAAAACAGCGACCGCATTTATAATTGTCGAACAAAATAAGTAACACAGTATATGGTTCAGAATCAATTATACCCACATGTTTACGTGATGATATCCCAGGCCACACTGAGATCATTCGATCGCCTCTCTCCCTGTCTCCCGGTGACTCACCCTCACTCACCGCCCGTGTCTCTCACCCGTCTCATACGCGTTCGTTCTCCTCCGCGTTTTCTATCACACCTACACTGCACAAACAATTACAATTTCGCACACATACATACATACACACGTACACACACATTCGTAACAATATTATGTAACAAAATTTTATTGTCAACTTAATGATTAATCAATTAATTATTAGAACAAGAACATTTTCTTTGCCAGGACAGTGATGCAAGTTTTTTTTTTTATTCAGATTCCTAACATTATTTAGAAATGTATAATTTGCAACAGCCCACCATGGCCCCCAGGTTGAGAACCACTGGGTTAGGTTAAATTTGGTTAGGTTAGGTTAGATTTGGTTAGGTTAGGTTATCGGTGGGTCAAGCCCAACGCTAGGTTAGGTTAATTTTGGTTAGGCACATTTCTCTAGATATAAGGAAATTACCCTAGATCTAGGGAATTTTACCCCCCCTACACAACTCTTAAATTACGTGTTTCCGACGCTTTATTTGTTCCCCACCCGAAAACCCCACATTCCCACAGGTCCCCAAACTTGTTTGGGGAAGTGGGAGAGTATGGGCAAACACTAGAATTTTACCGACAACAATTCAACCATTTTTCATATGTAGAAAAACTGATGAAGTGATTGTCTTAGGGACACAAAGTTAAAATCTTGGTTATTACAATTCCGATAACCATACACTGGATTTGCTCACCTTGTGTTAACTTTTCGCCATACTGATTGTGGTGCTAGACTCTCCGAGGAAAACACTTTTTCGTCACAAAAAATGACATTCTGCCAGAATGCCATTCCCATATCAGCATACTCTCTTGCAAATGCTAACCGAATCTCCTTGCATCTTGCCGTCAAGAGAGGTTTGATAGCTGGGGTTCGAGCAAACAATCCAGACGCCCGAAGTCGACGCGCAGTTGTTCGTATGCTGCATGGTAGCTGCAGCTCATCCCTAACTGCATGGGCACTGCGTAATGGTTGAGCTTCCATGGTTGCTGTTATTGCTTGGTCTTGCATTTCTGTTGTGACCCTAGGGCGACCTGAACGGTGACGGTTCTCTGTTGTCCGTTCCTCCTCATGTCGTTTTATCCACCTTGTCACTGTTTTCTTATTGATACCGAATACTTGTGCAATGTATTAACTATTTTCTCCTTTTTCATAGAGGGAGATCATACCACCTCTCATCTCCATGGTGGTTGGATGCATGTGACTAGCTCTCTCCATACTCCTGCCGGTGGTGATGTATGCGCCTTCAATGGCGCAGGTGTAAAGATGAAATGTCCTAGTGATCATTGCTGGGCCGAATATACCTCGCATTCCAAATCGAATAATATGAAACCTTAACGCAGTAAATCTATTGAACCTTTGAAACACCCTTGGATTGTTTTAGACATTGTCTCATCGGCGGCAGATATGAAGCTTTGAACCCTTATCTGAACAGTAGCTTAAGGGATTCAGGCTTGCCAACCACGAGTATGTAACTGCGTTAGGGTTTTCATAATGTTTCACGAGTTACGTTTCATATTCGGACAAAACCGAGACACGACTTTTGTCTTAGACTGTACATAGCAGTTTAAGACGTAAAGCCAGTTATTCATTAAAAAATGTTTTTCCTCTTCTGCTACGACTCGCTCCCTCACCACCTGATTCCTCATATATAGGACGTTGTCTGATATAATCCTGACGGGGAGAGATACAGTGTTTTTCCTTCAGTCAAGATCCTCGCTCATACCCCCTCACAACATGATATGTAATAGAAAACTAGTTTGCTGTTTTATTATTTAATTTACGTAATTTAAATTTTCAATCTTGCTCTTATCCAAAAATATATTTTGCAATTGTTCATCTTTCACTCCTATGCTTCACCCATATGGCCCTCCAGATCCACCTTAACTTTTTGACTATATCATGCCTATTATTAATATTATTTGTAATTATATTGCCAATGCCATCTCTAGCCTGATTCTCGGAAGGTTTACGGTCCTGATGGGTTCCCAACTTCCTATATAGTGATCTAGAATAACTGTTCCAGGTCAAACCAGGTCAAGATTTTCCGCGAATATTTGAATATTGCAGATTTTCCTTCTTGCTGGAAGTTTTCTCAAATTCAACCAGGTCATAAGAAGGGTTACCGTTCTATTCCTTCAAACTACCGTTATATAGCATTAATTTTCTGCCTTTCTAAAGCTTTTGAATCTCTTGTTAATATAATGATTCTTAAGCATGTAAATTATATGCTTAAAATGTTCTTTCTGGTCGTCAGTACGGTTTTTGGAAAGGGTGAACTACTGAAGATTTATCAGCTTTCCTAACTGAATCTTGGTCATTTTCGTTTAGGAATTTCAGTTAAATTTTTGCTGTTGCCCCAGACATCAAAAGCTTTTGATAAGAGTCGGGCACAATTCTTAAATTTGCAAACTACCATTTATTATTAACCTTATTATTACCCTTATTATTACCTAACGATATTCATCTTTCTTACTGGACCTTCATCTCAAGTTCCATTTCTAACCATTATGTTGTACTTATTGTAAACTGTACTGTACTGTATTGTACACAGTCATTGCTCTCCTCAGAAGTCTATTAATAGTGGTGTTTTTCGGGTTTCTGTCGTATCACCCATTCTCTTTCTAATATTAATTTATGACCTTTTTAATCCAACTCAATGCCCTATTCACTCGTACGTAGACTCTACCCTGCATTTTTCAACGTAGTTCGCTAGACCTCCAACTTCACATGAATTAAGTGATTCACGGAGACATGCCAAAGAGCCATGTGATCCTTCTACAAATTTTGATTGGATCAAACCTTGATTTGTTCAATGCCTTAAAACCCCAGTTTATTCGCATGTCTAGTTGACTTAACCTTCCAAATAATTATCCCCTCTTCTTCAATGACATTTACCTCTATCTTTAACAATGAATAGTATTGGCCTATTCTATACTGAAAACCTGAACTGGAAATTTCCGATTAATAATGATTATACTACTTACATAAGCACATAAGAACATAATGAAGCTACAAGTGGCCGTGAGACCTACACGTGGTAGTTCCTGATACTTAACGCTACCTACATCCAACTTTTATTCCCATCAATGAAATTGTCCAGCCTCTTTTTAAAACTCCCTATTGACTCCGCACTCACTACCTGATGACTGAGTTCATTCCTATAATTTACCACCGTATTTTTTAATCAGTTTCTCCCTATGTTAAATTTACGTTTTTCCATTTTGAATTCGTTACTTCTTGTCCTACCATGTTAATTAGCCGTAACAACTTTTCCTACATATCCTTTATTGTATTCCTTTAACCAGTTAAAAACTTCTATCAGATCGCCCCTAACTCTACGCCTCTTGAGGGAGTGTACATTTAATAACTTCAATCTCCTCTTCAATCTTCTAATAACTAAAGCTACGCTCCCCTGTATAATTTTGGTCATCCTTTTCTGGACTGATTTTAACAATGCAATATCCATCCTGTAATTCGGGGACCAAAACTATACCACATAGTCTAGGTGAGGTCCGACTACAGCCAATTAAAGCTTTAGAATAACCTCAGCACTTCTACTTTTAACACTCTTGGCAATGCATACTAAAACCCTATTAGCTCGATTTCTAGCCTCAATACATTGTTTCGTAGGACGAAGGTCTGAGCTTACCAGCACACCCAAATTTTTCAGTGATACATTGCGTATGGTGTACCTATTACCATGATTTTATCTACCAACATTAATTACGTTCCACTTGTCATATTTCAATTCCATCTGCCACCTGACTACCCATTCGTTTAACTTATCTAAGTCTTCCTGCAAACCGTTTACATCGGACTGTGATCTGATAGCCCTATCTACCTTAGTATCATCAGCAAACTTGCTGATATCACTGCTAATCCCACTATCTGAGTCGTTGATGTAAATAGAAAATAATAATTGTCCCAAAACAGACACCTGTGGAGTCTCACTCGTTACCTGTCCCCATTCAGATTTAGAACCATTAATTGTAACCCTTTGTTGCCTATCGCTTAGCCAAGATATAATCTAACGAAGATCCTTCCCATCTAATTCATGTGCTTTAACCTTATTTAAAAGTCTCTCATGCGGTACCTTTGTCAAATGCCTTACTATCAAGGACGACTTTGGAACTAAATTGATCTTCTTATCTTTCAAAATACTTGCACTGCATACTTATTCAGAAGTGGTGATGAACTGATTTTTTTTAACGTTTTTTTAACCCTTTTCCAGACTCATATTCAATGAATAAAAAAAAATGGAGTATGTGGCGTGAATTTCTTTGTATATATCATATCTGGCTTGATTTTTTTCTTAGTTTGATTACATTTTCAAATAGTTGCAATGGGGTTGAAAATATTCAAGTCTTAGGAAGGTTGAAAAATATAAACAGGAAGGGAGTTCGAGAGATTACCAGTGAATGGGATGAAAAAGTAAAGATACGGGTTAACTCTTGCATAACGAAGATGGAATGAGAAGGGTTATGATAATGAGTGGAAAGTCTTGTGCAGCAAGGCTGCGGGAAAGGGGGGAAGCATGCAGTTAGCAAGTTCGGAAGAGCAGCGAGCATGAAAATATCGGTAGAAGATAGCAACAGAAGAAGCATTGCAGCGATGATTTTAATATTGATAGTCAGTCAAAGAAGGGATGTTAATAAGCCGAAAAGTTTTTGACTCTACACTGTTTAGAAGAGCAGTGTGAGTGGATCCCCCCATCAAACATGTGATAAGTACTCCATACATATGCGGATAAGGCTCCTGTATAGAGGAAGCAGCTGGAAGAGCGAACAAAATTAGATGCAGACGCCACATGACACCAAATTTCACAGAAGCTATTTTAGCAAGAGATGCAATTAGACAATTTTTGTTCAAATTTTTTGTAAAGTTTAGTCCTAAAATATTCATTGTAGAAGAGGTAAGGTAAAGATGGGAGCATTCGCTAAGCTGCGCGTGGCATTCGGTGCTCATCTCCGTGGCATTAGCCCTTTGAGCCTGTGCTGGGTGAGGACCCGTTACCCCGGGACACAGGGCTAGTGTGACTCCCGGGTTACCACAGTTACCTTGCCCAGGTTACCCCTGGTACCCATTTATCAACCCCGAAAGGATGGAAGAACAGCTGGGTAGGCTGGTCACCGAATTGCCCTGGCCCGGGATTGAACCAGGGCCCGCAGATTCGTAGCCAGGCACGCTAGCTACTGCACCACGGAGGCGACACTTGAAAGTCATTGAAAAAAAGGGATTATTTTCTGGAAGGATATTTCGAGTAGATAAGTAAATATATTAGACGTCTAATGAACGACGTTAACAATGCAGGGTAGAATCATCAACGTAGGAATGAATAGGGGATTTAGTTGGACTTAAAAGATAATTAATTAATAATATAAAGAGAATGGATGATAGGACAGAACTCTGAGGAACACCACTATTCATAGACTTAGGAATTAAGAATGACCGTCTACAGTAGCTGCAATATAACGGTTTGAAAGTAAACTTAAGATGAAGGCTCAGAGAAGGATATAAACCGAATTAGGGTATTTTGTAAATAAAAAATTTGTGCCACACTCTATCAAAAGTGTTGATATGTTAAGGGCAACAGCAAAGTTTTCACCGAAACCCCTAAAGAAGGATGACCAAGATTCAGTTAGAAAAGCTAGAAGATCGTTAGTAGATCGGCCTTTATGGAAACCGTACTGACGATCGATTGTGACCAGATAGGTGCTTAAAGGCCAGTTCACACTGTGCCGATTTTGGCCCATGACAAGCCACGACTCTAGGGTACGCGAAATCTTGGCTATTGATGTGAAATGATCGCACGTGGTCTGAAATATATTTAGAAATGATCGCCGAATGCTGAGCGGATGCAAAACATTATTCCTTGGAATACTTTCACGACGAGGGTCGCCAAGGGTCTGGACCAACGGTCATTTACGGTTGAGGTCTGAGTGAGGTCGGCGACAGTCTTCAAGACTGTACAAGACAATCTTGGCCTGTTTTGAGACAGTTGCGAAGATTGTCGGGGTCATTTTTCAAATTTTAACAGTTTCCTGTCGGCACAGTTGTCGGTGCAAACTACCTAAGATTAATGATGGACTGTCGGGACGAGAGTCCTCGTCTAATGAAGGACGTCCGTGAAGCCAGTCGGCTCGGAAATATCTCGTAACACCTTGTCGGGATGTTAGCCAAAGTATCCTTTTGAAGGGAAATCTGGGTTAAAATCGGCGACAGTACCTAAATGCTGAACAGATGTCTGCGGCCAAAAGATCCTTATGAAGAAAAATCAGGGTAATTCAGCGACAGTTGCCAAGGCTGCCACCAAGACAGTCGGGAAAACCGTAGGGAAGATTGTCGGCCAGCTCCTTTGCCACTGTTGGCCAACTGGTCGGCCAACCACTTCAGACAGTCTTGCCACAGTCGGCGACCATCTGCTTGACTGTCGCCAAGACCGTCTGCAGCGGTAGACCAATCAATCGGCAGAGTCGTGGTTGTCGTAGACATGGCGCCGCGGCCAGTTCAAAAAATGACCGTTGAGACTCGTCTTGACACTAGTTGCCAGCATGTCACCGACATGATGGCAGCTATTAGGACGAATATCCCAGACAGACAACGACCGTCGGCAATCATACTCGCCGAAACCATGGCACCAAAAAAACATCTCACCATTCTTGAAGCGTGGGAGCCGACTTGTCAAATCCGAAAGTCGCTGAGTTGTAGTGGCCCAGAGTCGGCACATTGTGAACGGAGTCTCATTATCATTTATTAAATATTGATTCAAAAGCTTTAGAAAGGCAAGAAGTAAAAGCTATATGACGGTAGTTTGAAGGATTGAACGGTCACCCTTCTTAGGAACAGGTTGAATGCGATCAAAAGTTCCAGCAAGAAGGAAATGTGGAAGTAGAGTAGATAGGCTAAGACGAAAAAGTCTGACCAGGCAGGGTGCAAGCACAGTTTTTGAGAACAATAAGAGGGACTCCGTCAGGACCGTCAGCCTTCCGATGATCTAGGCCAGACAGGACAAAGAAAACAGAAAACATCATTATGAAGGATTTAATAACAGGCATAATATAGTCAGAGGTTGGAGGAGACGAAGGAATAAGATCATCATCAACCAGAGTTAATTTTTTTAGCAAAGGTTTGAGCAAAGAGTTTAGCTTTAGAAATAGATGAAACTGAGCAGCCATCTGGGTGAAGCAAAAGTGGGAAAGATGTAGAACAACAATTGTTACAGAGGTATTTTTAGCTATATGCCAGATGTCATGAGAGTAGTTTTATTCAGAAAGATTTTGATATTTTCAATTGAAAAGGAGTTTTTAGTAAATTGAAAAGAAGATTTCGCATGATTACGGGCAAAAATATTTAGGGTATGAGTTTCAGGAGATATGGTATCGTCTGAGACCCGCCTTTTTTCTCTCTTTTAGACAGCATGAGAACAAGCAAAATTTAAACAAGGTTGACAAGGTTTTGGATTAGAGAAAGTGTGGGTAATGTATGCCTCTATACCAGAGATTACCTCAATTATGCGCTCTGCACAAGGAGATCAGTCTCTGACTTTGAAGCAATAATCATTCCATGGAAAATCAGAGTAGTACTGCCTTACGTTCTCCCATTTAGCTGTGTTGAAATGCCAGAAACGGAAAGGCAGCATCGGAGCAACAGGACAGGTTACATAAATTAGATTGTGATTGGAGGAGCCCATGTCTGTGTGTGTGTGTGTGTGTGTGTGTGTGTTTGTGTGTGTGTGTGTGTGTGTGTGTGTGTGTGTGTGTGTGTGTGTGTGTGTGTGTGTGTGTGTGTGTGTGTATGTGTGTGTGGGTGTGTGTGTGTGTGTGTGTGTGTGTGTCTGTGTTCATGTGTGTGTTTTCGTGTTGGTTTACCTTTTCACCCACACAGACAGGCTCCTGCATAACGTACGTGGCCAACGAACCTTACTTCACCGGTTTTAGCGTCAGCCTTGGATTCCCGAAAGGCTCATTCTTACGGAAGAAGATCAACGCCATGTAGGTACACGTTTTTTTTTTTATGGTGCGCCATACTTTATTGACAGTAAGTGAATAAGTTAGTGATGATGTAACAAAATTATTGATATGAAATAAATGAGTATATATTAATTTTAAGTAAAAATGTATCATTAATAAAAAAATATATTATTTAGGATTATTTTACAATATTTTGGAGACAGTGAACGAATGGTTAGTGCCTGAAAGTGGTGACTTAAGTGTCGAAAATTTGAATCCCTTCTTACATCATGGAGTAGCCCAAGGTTATGCATATGCTGTATATAAAGCCTAACTTCTACGGCGAGTGCAGCCAATGATTGGCAAGGGCAGCACAAGCGTGCTGGAATTGGCAACCCGCGGGTTATTTGTTTAACTTTTATATCTGCCTTAATCCAGTACCCTACAATATAAAATAGTAAATAAAAATATTACAAGAAGCATAAATAATCCTAAGAATGCAAATCAAATCGTTGATTGTAAAATTTATACCTTTTTTTGTGAATTAGACATTACATTTTTTTTAGGAGAGTTCCATAATTTTGTTCACTTTTGTGCAATATGTTGTTTGCAGTTGTTTGTCTCGACTCTGATTTTCTCTTTCCAAGGTTTCTTGGAAATCTCTAAGTACAATCTTTTATGAAACCTTTGAACGTTTGTCCCTTAGCTGCCTTAGTCCTGCCTGCCCTGTTCCTGCCCCAGCTCCCTTAGCTGAACATATGTTTTTTTCTAAGAGTATTTCAATTTCTGTTATTAGAAAGAAATTGCTTGTAGTTTTGTTAATTTACCTTATTTGATTCATAGTCTTTGGAATTATTATAATTGTTTATAAATAAAATGTATCATATATCATGACGTTGTTATTGTATTATCTCTCAGGATGCTGTGGGGATATTAATATCAACCAGTCAGAAAATCATATCAATTTTTCATTGCTATCGTATAGGTGTTACATTTTTTCAGACTGAGAGGCTTGCAGGAGTTTGGAGTGTTGCAGCACTTGTATCGCAGCTCTATTCCTTACGCTTCGGTCTGTATGGACCCCGATTCATTCAGACAGCCCTACAATAACCTGCGGCCGCTCGAATTGGGTGACTTGTACGGCGTCTTGTCTATCTACAGCGGGGGTGTGTTTACGTGGCCGGACACTTTACCTACGGACAGTTTGCCTACGGACCGTTTGCCTACGGACCGTTTGCCTACGGACAATGTGCCCACCGGACAGTTTGCCTAACGGACATTATGCCTACCGGACATTATGCCTACCGGACATCGGACATTATGCCTACGAGCACCATGTCTGCCGGACATTATGGCTAACGGACATGATGCCTAAAGGACGACACGCTTAATAGACGCAGCTTATAGGGGCAACGTTTTTATTTCATTCAATTTTATTTTCATATATTTAATATAATTTTATTTACATTCATTAGAATTTTGGCATACATATAAAACAATATAAGGTATATACATAAAATTTGTCTTAAATTCATGTATAAATTTTTTTTTCTTCAAAAAGTATATATAAAATATGATTTAAAAAAATCTAATTTGAAACCAAAAAATCAATCTAGAATGGACGGACATAGGCAGAAATTCTATAGATTTTGAGTAATGCCACGAAGATATTGAAGAACCGGGGTGGTGTCATACTTCTCCACGAGTATGGCTCATACTTCGCCACCAGTACTTCAGGCGTTGATTGACATACTCGTCATTTTTATTGGTTGGTGGCAAAACAACTCCAGTGTTGGCGTGATCAATAAGGTTGTCAGCTTGCTCTTTACGCAATCGGTTTACAAGTCGACACAGAGTTGGGTGTTTAATTGCGACTCGTAGGTCGAAGGCTCTGTGCTAGCCTTCTATCGAATTGTTGGTGCGAGGCAAGTCTGGTAAAACTCTTTCATGGACATTCCAAAGTTCTTGCGGAAAAGCAGGCCGTCTTCTTTGTCCTCGCTGCACATTTCCAATCCACGTAGCCTCGAAATAGGTTAGAAAGTCTCCCAGGATATCGTCCGTTTCCTCGTCCAGTGCAGACATAAATCGTTCAAACGTGTCGCTAACATCTTCTGGAGCAGTGCTAGTCAACCTGGGTGGACAGTCCACCTAAAGGTGGACCAGACTGAGTGAGTTGTGGACGGCTGTCTTGGGGTGGACAGGTGGGTGGATGAGAGCATGCCCACGTGTCGGTATAGATAAGGGAAAATAATTCTATGATATAAAATTAGGCAAAGGTGGATATATTTTTACAAGTATAGGGAAAATGAATGGATTCCAACTGAAGGTGAACAAAATTAAAAGCAATATAGAAAAGAGGTGTAGTTCTGATTTTGAAGTTTTTGATGCCTATATGGCTGGCTGGCAGTGATTGGGAACATGATATGCAGACAGCAGAGCAGACACTGGAGGTATGAATGTCCCCCTGGATTACCAGACACCTGACTTTGATGCAGGAAAACCTTGACTTCTATTTCCAAGACACCTCAGACCTCCAACATGTGGAAGCTTCATCCATTCTCAGATGATGGAACTGATCAGTCTGATGCTCTATTGGAGCTTCCAGTGGATTATTTAAAAAAAGCAGCTTTCAAAACATTTGGCCATCCTATGCATTGCATTGCTGAGTTGTCCTGGTTGATAGTCAGGACTACAAGGAGTAAGCTGAGAAGGCAACAGCCATATTTGTGCAGATGCCAACATCATGTCTGTTTCAGCAAAGCTGAAATCAAGACATAATAAAGGCATATAAAAGGAATGTCATTCTGAATTTGGATCCTCTTATGCGGGTTTTTTTTTTTTTTTTTTTTTTACATCACAAGGAACTGGCCAAGGGCACAACAAAAATGGGTAACACAAAGCCCGCTTAGTTGCCAGTCCCTATAAAGAAGACAGTAAGAGAATACAATAAAAAAGAGGGGTGAGCCAATTTAGTTCGGGAGGTGTCTTGTTACTCTTCTTTCGAAAAGATGTAAGTCATAAGAAAGTGGAAAAATAGAAACAGGAAGAGAGTTCCAGAGTTTACCAGTGAAAGGGATGAAACAGTAAAGATACTGATTAACTCTTGCATTAGGAAGATGGACAGAATAGGGATGAGAATGAGTAGAAAGTCTTGTGCAGCGAGGCCGCGGGAGGGGGGCAGGCATGCAGTTAGCAAGTTCAGAAGAGCAGTGAGCATGAAAATAACGGTAGAAGAGAGCAAGAGAAGCAACATTGCGGCGGTGATTTAAAGATTGAAGACAGTCAGTCAGAGGAGAGGAGTTGATGAGACGAAAAGCTTTTGACTCAACCCTGTTTAGGAGAGCTGTATGAGTGGATCCTCCCCAAACATGTGAGACATACTCCATACATGGGCGGATAAGGCCCCTGTAGAGAGCAAGCAATTGGGTGGGAGAAAAAAAAGGACGCAGACGCCACAGCACACCTAACTTCTTAGAAGCTGTTTTAGCAAGAGATGAGATGTGAGATTTCCAGTTCATATTTTTAGTAAAGGGTAGTCCTAGAATGTTCATTGTAGAAGAAGGAGACAGTTGAGTGTCATTGAAGAAGAGGGGATAGTTATCTGGAAGGTTTTGTCGAGTAGATAGGTGAAGAAATTGGGTTTTTGAGGCATTGAACAAAACAAGGTTTGCTTTGCCCCAATCAGAAATTATAGAAAGATCAGAAGTTAGGCGCTCGGTGGCATCTCTCCGTGAATCACTTAGTTCCTGTTGAGTTGGACGTCTAATAAACGACGTTGAAAAATGCATGGTAGAATCATCAGCGTAGGAGTGGAGAGGGCTTTGAGTTAGACTTAGAAGATCATTAATGAATAATAGAAAGAGAGTGGGTGATAGAACAGAACCCTGGGGAACACCACTATTGATAGATTTAGGAGAAGAACAATGTCCGTCTACAGTAGCTGCAATTGAACGGTTTGAAAGGAAACTTAAGATGAAGGTACAGAGAGAAGGATAGAAACAGAATGAGGGTAGTTTGGAAATTAAAGATTTGTGCCAGACTCTATCAAAAGCTTTTGATATGTCAAGGGCAACAGCAAAAGTTTCACCGAAACCCCTAAAGGACCAAGATTCAGTTAGGAAAGCTAGAAGATCGCCAGTAGATCGCCCTTTACGGAAACCGTACTGACGATCAGATAGAAGATTGTGAGCAGATAGATGCTTAAGAATCTTCTTATTAAGTATAGATTCAAAAACTTTAGAAAGGCAGGAAGTCAAAGCTATAGGACGGTAGTTTGAAGGATTAGAACGGTCACCCTTCTTAGGAACAGGTTGGATGTGAGCAAACTTCCAGCAAGAAGGAAAGGTGGAAGTAGATAGACAAAGACGGAAAAGTTTGACCAGGCAAGGTGCAAGCACAGAAGCACAGTTTTTGAGAACAATAGGAGGGACTCCGTCAGGACCGTAACCCTTCCGAGGATCTAGGCCAGAAAGGGCAAAGAAAACATCATTCCGAAGGATCTTAATGACAGGCATAATATAGTCAGAGGGTGGAGGAGAAGGAGGAACAAGCCCTTCATCAACCAGAGTGGAATTTTTAGCAAAGGTTTGAGGGAAGAGTTCATCTTTAGAAGTAGATGAGACAGCTGTGGAGCCATCTGGGTGAAGCATAGGAGGGAAAGATGAAGAAGAAAAATTGTTAGAGATGTTATTAGCTAGATGCCAGAAGTCACGAGAGGAATTTGATTCAGAAAGATTTTGACATTTCCTATGAATGAAAGAGTTTTTGGTAAGTTGAAGTAAAGATTTGGCATGATTACGGGCAGAAATATAAAGGGCATGAGTTGCACTTGCAACTTGTCTAATGCCTTGATTTAAGTTGATATTGCAACAAATTGCAACAGCAGCTAAGTCACTGAGTTTTGTTCCGAAGGTATGTTACATTTTTCCTTGTATATTTATAGTTTTAAACTGCAGGTGTTATTATACAGAAGAATATGTAAAATGTAAATTTAAAATGAGAGTGAAGGTCACTTTTCCTACCTATATATTTTGTATAATGATATAGTTAGATTTTAAATGTCAGTGCCGTGAGATTTTAAAGAGAAAACAATAGTGGTTGACAGCTCTTAACAAATCACTACTAGGGGTGGACGACATCAAAAAAGGTTGAAGACACTGTTGTAGAGAAACAAATGCAAGCGCTTGAAGTGAAGTTTAGGTTGATAATGATTGTTCAAAAATACCCTCACTAGTTTATGAAACAGTTGTTCGCTAGGCATCGTTCGTTGTTAGGCATAAAGTCCGATAGGAAAAATGTCCGGTAGGCATAAAGTCCGGTAGGCAAAATGTCCGGTAGGCATAAAGTCCGTAGGCCAANCGGTGTCGTATTCCCCATCGTTTAACACAGGCGTCCAGCCTTCCAAGTGTTTCATCTGTTTTTACGCCTGAAATAAGTGCTATTTTATATGCTCTCATGATTATTTTTTTACCCTTCCGGTGTTTCTTTTACAATTTTTTTAGTGATTCTTGTAGTGCTCTTCAATCACTAGTACTTTTACTCTCCCCATCCGCTGTCAATGCCACCTAGAATGGCTTTATTGCTCAAGAGGCGAGGCCGGACGATTCACTTTTGTTGTGTACCGGCACATGTAGGGTGTTGGCCGGTAATGAGGAAGCTGATGCCTTGCAAAGCTGCAGCTAAAAGCCATCTCTTGCACATTTTGCAGTGCCAGCTAGGGGGGGGGGGGGGGGGACCTGCGTTTGGCAATCCATAGATCAGTTCACAACAGTTGGCAGGACGTTTAGATTACTAATAGGCAAAATAAACTACGCACCATTCCGCCAAGATCGAGGACTGGAGCTACTGCGGTCTCTCCCGTAAGAGATTGGAGAAACTGGCCTTGGCACGATTTGGCGTATTGGTCCCCACACTCCTATATCCTCATGGTTCCGCATGGAGGGGGGGCCCCTCCCTCCTTATTGTGATGGATTTTTGGTCCAATCCCTCAACTGTGCGGCCACTTGCTGGTACGAGTGTTCCAGTCTTGGGACCTACGTGTTGCAATTTTTGTCCCGGTGTCGCGGGTCGGACAGTGCTTACATCCGTCTCTCCTGGCATTGGGAGAGAGGTTAGACCTGTTCAGAAAACAATTTTTTCCTATTTTGTATACCCCCCCCCTGCAGTGTGTTTTCCCATGCTTTTTGGACCTGGAAAAGCCCGAAAATCACAACGATTTTGAGCTAAAATGTCAGAAACAATTGCCTTATTTGACCTCAAGATATTAAGCCCCGCGATACGTAGAAAAGCGCCTATTTTGCCTTCCGCCAGAACTTTTTTTTCACCTGAGACTTTTTGTTTACAATTGGGATAGAACACAAATTGGGGTATCCAAATTGAAGCATTTTTAATATTAATTTCTGAAAAAAACAACCCAAGTAACATTCAGAAAAAAAGACACATCATATCCAGAAAAAAAGCAAAATTTTCCTGAAAATTTCATAGAACATTTCATAATATTACAATCTTGCAATCAAGAACATGTGGTGACAAAGACTCTAAAAACTATTTTCAGTGGCAGAAAAACTCTATTGGTCTATGTCCAGAAGACACTTCACAGTCATTTTTCATGAGTTTGGCTTCGTGAGCTATCAAAGTCGCTCACGGTTGTATTCCACAGTTTGTCAAGAATTTCTGTTTTTGCTGAAGAATCTGTGGGTAATGATGTTTGCCGAAATCAGTCCAACCATCTTGACTCCCCGCTCAGCAATGTCATTCACTACTTTTTACATTGCTGACATATTCCAGGGCCTTGCTGTAGTCATCCACTCCTTGTGGCCATGTCGGCCACAGGTTGCAGAGCCCGTCATACTCAAATGCAAGTGGTGTCAAGCAGAAGATGACGCGCTGGACCAACTAGATCAGCCAGAGTCGTCTTTGGCTGTTAACCTGAGGTAACATTTTTCCCTCGTCTGTCGCTATCTGGCTTTCATGGCGTTCAGCTTGGCAGCAATGTCCCCCCTGCTTCTCTTTGTCACTGATCTGCTACCAAGAGAGCGAACGGCACAACCTCCTGTGTCAGGTTTACCAACTTGTGGTTTTCAAGTTTTTGTAGCACTGCCTGAAGCAATCTCTGGATCTCTTCTCTTGAAACTTCATCATGTCCCTTCATGAACTGCAGATCCATCTTTGCAGGGGCCATCTGCAGCAAGTTTAGATGACATCCACATGGAGACAGTCCCTGTGATGTCATCTACACTTGCTGCAGATGCATCCTGCAAATGATCTGCAGTTTCCATAAGGACATGATGAGTTCAAGGAGAACAGATCCAGAGATTGCTCAGCATGCTACAAAAACCTTGAAAACCACAAGTGGTACCTGAACAGGAGTTGGTTTGCCGTTCGCTCCTCTCGGTACAGACTCATTGACAAAGAAACAGGACATTGCGCCCAAGCTGCACGCACTGAGAAGCCAGATAGCCTTCAGACGAGGGAAACCTATGTTCCCTCAGGTTACAGGACCAGACGACTCTGGCTGATCAGTTGGTCCGGGGGGGGGGGAGAGTCATCTTCTGCTTGACACCCTTGGCATTGAGTATGACTGTGGCTTCTGCAACCTGTGGCGACATGGCCAGGAGTGGATGACTACATGCAAGGCCCTGGAATATGTCATGCAATGTAAAAGTAGTGAATGACATTGCTGGGAGAGGGAGTCAAGATGTATACTGATTTCGCAAACATCAACCACAGATTCTCAGCAAAAACAGTACCTTTCTTTCAAACTGTGGAATCAACCGTGAGCGATTTGATAGCTTCAAGAAGCAAACTCTGAAAAAATGACTGGTGAAGTGGTCCTCTGACATAGACAATGGTTTTCTGCCACTTGAAAATAGTTTTTAGAGTCCCCCCCCCCCCCCCCCCCCCCCCCCACCCCTTTTGTCAACACATGTTTTGATGTCAAGATTGTAATATTTATGAAAATGTATATGAAATTTTCAGAAAATTTTGCTTTTTCTGGATATGATGTGTCTTTTTTTCTTTTTGTTTTGACTATTAAATGTTTTACTTGGATTTGTTTTTTCAAAAATAATATTAAAAATGCTTTAAAAAAAAAACAAAAAAAAAAAAAAAAAAAAAAAAAAAAAAAAAAAAAAAAAAAAAAAAAAAAAAAAAAAAAAAAAAAAAAAAATTTAGCTACCAGTTGTTGTTCTCTCCCAATTGTAACAAAAGTCCAGGTGAAAAAAAGTCTGGCGGAAGGCAATTAGGCGGTTTTCTACTGTCGCGGGCTTAATATCTTGAGGTCCAAATGACAAGGTTTCTGACATTTAGCTCAAAATGGTTTTTGTGATTTTCGGCTTTTCCATGTCAAAAAGGCATGGAAACCTGCAGGGGGGTATAAAAAATAGGAAAAAATTGTTTTCTGAACAGGTCTAGAGAGAGGTGTTTCTCTCCGGGACATGAGGTCCATACCTTTATTGAGAAGGCTGGCCTTCTCAACAAGTTATGATGTTTTTAATATTCACTTATTGTTTTTAATGTATTCATGTTCTTTTATGTATTGCGTTATTTTAAATATTTTTATTTAACTTAAAAATTTGTTTTTTAGTTTTACTCTACATGTATTTTCTGTAAGCAGGCGTCAATAACCCCGCAGTTGCGGCGCCTTAAAACTAATCAATCAATCAACCCTTCTGAGTAAACTCTAAAAAGTGAACAAGCTTCATGTTGTGTGACTCCACCTCCTTTACTCAGGTGATTAAGTCGTTCTGCCGGAATCTACAAGTCGTTATCTAATTTTTTTGCAGTCCACCATAATTTTAATAACCTCCGACGTAAGCATTGTCACTATCACAGTCACTACTGGTATTAAGATTCACACAGAGGTAGATATTTAGCGTAATGAAATCCGCACTTTCTCACACTGGCAGACACAGCAGGGAACTTCTTGACCTCTAACGCCAACCAGAATTATATATAATATATATATATATATATATATATATATATATATATATATATATATATTATATCTATATATATATATATTATATATATATAATATATATATATATCTATATATATATATATATATATTATATATTTATATATATCTATATATATATATATATATATATATATGTATATATACATAATATTGTCGTCTCCGTGTTGTAGTGGCTTGCGCGCCTAGCTACGAATCTGTGGGCCATGGTTCGAATTTGGGCCAGAGCAGGGTGGCGGCCAGCCCAGACCTGTTCATCCCCCTATTCAGGGTTGATAAATGGGTACCGGAGGAAGGTAACTGTGGTAACCCGGATGTCACACTAGCCCTGTGTCCTGCGGTAATGTTTTGTGTCACCCATCCACTCAACACCGAGGCCACGCGCAGCATAGCGTATTCCCCCAACTTTACCTATACTTATATATATATATATATATATATATATAGATATAATATATATATCTATATATATATATATATATATAATATATATATATATATATATATATATATATATATTATTTATTAAGTGAATCTGAATTGATTGAAAGAAAACATGATTTGTAATGCCTACTCTTTAGTAAACGTGATATTACTTTATTGTAAAAAAAACTTTTTTTTCAGGTTTAATCTTTGCGAGTCTTTTGTTCCTGCTAGAGATGCTGAACCATCGACTTTCCTAGTGGTTTGTGAATTCCACCATCTTTTTAATAATGATGCTGAACTTCCTTCACAACAGTGCCTCAATGACCATAACTTCAATATCACTATTCTGTGTAAAATAATAATAAGTAAATCTACTTGCAATTTTTGTTACCTATATTTCATTGTCAACATAGCTTGCATTTAAAAAAAATTATTTGCAATATCCTTACCGTTTACGTAACTTAGAAATAGTCTAAAACCTCTCAAAAATATGTTGGAATTAGTAAATCTGAGAACATGACATCTACAAATAGAGTGACAACAACTTTGTGCAGGCCACTATTAGTATGGTAAGTTTTCTTACATGTTTGATCACAATATATTTTTAGTCTTATAACTGGTGAGATTCACCCAAACATTACAAACAAATAAGTTTTTTATTTTTAGTTATTGTTGCCCTTCTTATTGTTATAAATAATATGATTACTTGATTATCTTTAAATATATCTTAAACAATTAAAACTGTTCCACTCATGCAAAAAATCATATTATTTATTATAGGCAATTTTGATCTCATTTGTGCATATGAAAAATATTGCTCCAAGTGTTACTCAAATAATCAGTAATTAAAGACAATGTAATGAGTTAAAAGACCTAAATACACGTATATCAAAGTAATTATAAATATTGAGAAAACAGATATAATATAATATGGAATTGAAGTGATACCCATGTAGATAAACAAGCGTCGTCTTGGATAAAAATTAGTTGGAAGGTTTACTTTGCCCTCCGACAACGACATAGGAACTGCTATGCTAATGCATCGATTTTCACGATCAAAGGATCAAGCATTACAATAAGATTGTGGGTGGCAGAGTATGAAAAAAGAACATGATGACTGTATGTGACAGGTGCAGAGATGGTGCAACAGCTGATGTGATGTGGCCTCGTGATGAAAAAAATATAGAACATAATTCAAAGAAAAATGCTGCAAGAAAATGAAGTGATTTGCAATGATTGTCATTATACCCACAGTAAACATGACAAATTATAAAAATAATTATATTTTGAATAATACGTATTAGAGCTGATGACTCAATTTCCAAATAAAAGGTGAATTTATTCCAGTATCATGGAGTGACACCTTTTTATGTTAACCGACACAAAATTGCATGTTGCTATCCAATTCAATTTCAATTTTTCAGTTCAAAAATATCTTATAGTCATGGACATAATACAATATATAAATTGACTTTATTACTATGCATTAAAAATGTATGTATTTATTCATTTAATTATTTATTATTTTTCACATGACAATGCAGACTGATATCTTCTGGTATATTTTATGCGACATCTTAACAAAACGAAAATAAACAACAATGAATAAAACTACATAATGTAAATTTTTATCCATTAGAGAACAAAATAGTTGACAAGAAAACTCAAACGCTACTGCTTGCTGAATTCAGACACAATGAAGTCGTACGAAGGTGGAAATATAGAAACATACATATGAATACATAGGAAAAACATAGGAAGAATAGATACCAGGAGACCTATTGGTCTATAACGAGGGTATCTGCTGAACTACATACTACTAACTATCAAACATGTAAGAGAACAGCTGGAAAAGGATACCATGTCCCTAAAGAAGATACGAACCTATTAGTTTCATAGTGAAGAATGAGAGGAATGAAGCATGCTAACTAAGACTACGTACCACTAACACTAATCAACCCGGTAGATGTCAATAATATAACTCGCGGGGAAATATCAAAACCCATTTACTTTACAGCACGCGTCCAGTGTTTTTAAATGTAGTTATTGGGTAACATTAACATGTAGCTTCGACAACAATAGCTGGTAATTTGTTCCTCCGGGTAACAAATCTGACATTAAAGTAATCGTCCAGACCATTTCATCATTCCTGATTTGATGTAGTTAGAGTATAGCCATTATCTAGTGTATCAACAATATGTTGTCACTTTTTGCATCCAGTCAGCCGTTTTTTTTAATAATACACGCAATCAAAAGCTGTAAATATCCCCGAGCTTCGAAAACGCTGCTGGCAAACTGGCATAAGACGATTTCTCCAAACGGCTCGGTGCGTCACAAGTTGGAAGGCGGCCTCTCTCCGCGCTGGAGCAGAAGCACGTAAACCAAGAGGATAACTATAGTACTTGAAGATTTTCTTGGTTTTTCTGATAGATTTTTTTGCGAAATGCCACATTCATGCATCCTTTATGGGTGCAGCAAGACAGCTGTGCTTTCCAGAGAAGTTTGCAACACGTTTCCGACTGATACGACGACGTTAAATCGGTGGAAGATATTTTGTGCGGCGGACAACATCACCCCCCACCCCCCCACATTCCGTAGCCACACACCATAGCGTAGCCTTGTATGGCGTCTCAACACAAACAAGTCAACAAACACTCCCTTGCCTTTCATGTCCACACTGTCTACCCCCCCCCCCACCGCCACCCCACATTCCGTAGTCACACACATAGCGTAGCCTTGTATGGCAGTCTGCAAACACTAAACCGTCACAACACTCCCTGCCTTATTCATGTCACACTGTCCTACATCACCCCCCACCCACCCACACACTCCGTAGCCCCACACCCAGAGCGTAGCCTTGTATTGCCAGTCTGCAACACAAACCAGTCAACAAACACTCCCTTGCCTGTCATGTAACACGATCTACTCACCCCCCACCCACCCCACATTCCGTACCCACACACAATAACGTAGCCTTGTATGGGCAGTTGCACACAAACCATCCAACAGCACTCCTTGCCTTTCCATGTCACACTGTCTACCATCCACCCCCACCCACCCACCTCACACATTCTGTACCACACACCTACCAGCGTCACCTTGTAATGGCAGTCCTGCAACAACAAACCAGTCACGAACACTCATCCCTTGCCTGTCATGTCACACTGTCCTACATCATCCCCCTCCACCCACCCACACATTCCGTTGCTCACACACCATAAGCGTAGCCCATCACAATCTGAGGTTCGTTTTTCCTCATTTATACGCGAGCAGCGTCATTTATTTCGGTCTCAGATTGACATCGTAACTCTAGATCTGTCCACGCGAACAGATTCACTGTCTACAACCGAAGGCAATCGCTCCATCATAACATTTGTCGACAGGTCTCACAGAGGCAGACGAGTGCTGTTTACATTGGAACGTTCCTCTCATGACGACATCAATAACATGCGTAGCCCTGTTGGAGGGAAGAAAAACAAATTTGCGCGCTTTTTACAAAAGTCGTGTTTTTACGGAAATAAGGCCTGGAAATCAATTATTTTTGGTGGATTAGGTGTTTTGAATGTACATTCAACATAATTAAGGTCAACAAAAATGGGTCTGGACAATTAGTTTTAGAATTTTTTCGGAGATCTATGATGAAACGCTGACCATTCAGTTTTAAACTGTTGTTTCGTGTTATCATCTGAGGAAAAAGCTTGAATAGGTTAACTTGAATAATGATATCAAATCATTTAAGGATCTTAAAAATTTCTATCAAGTTCCCACTGATCCTACGATTCTTTATATAAACATATTAAGTTTTCAAAACCTCTCTTCATAAGATGAATTTCGCAAAGATGGAATCAGTTTGGTCGCTCTTCTTTGAACTGATTCTAATTTGGCTGCATCTTTTACGAAACAAGGCGACCAGAACTGAACGGTATATTATAAGCGTGGCCTAACCAAAGAAGTGTATTAGCATATTATGTGTGTATAAGCATGAGTGGGGGTTGGAGCAATTTAGTTCAGGAGGTGTCTTGTCACTCCACTCTTGAAGGGTTATATACTTAATAAGATCCTTAACGCATCTATCTGCTCACAATCTTCTATCTGATAGTCAGTACGGTTTCCGTAAAGGGCGATCTACTGGAGATCTTCTAGTTTTCCTAACTGAATCTTGGTCATCCTCCTTGAGGGGTTTCGGTGAAGCCTTTGCTGTTGCCCTTAACATATCAAAAACTATTGATAGAGTTTAGCACAAATCTTTAACTTCCAAACTACCCTCACTCGGTTTCTATCATGCTCTCTGCACCTTGATCTCGAGTTTCCTTTTAAACCGTACTATTGCAGCTACTGTACAGTATACGGTCATTTTTCTTATCCTAACGGTTCATTGTCCACTCCCACGTTGATGATTTTCCCCTACATTTTTCAACGTCGTTTATTAGAAGTCCATCTCAAAAAGAACTAAGTGATTCACGGAGAGATGCCACACAGCGCCTAAGTTCTGATCTTTCTATAACTTCTGATTGGGGCTAAGCAAACCTTGTTTTGTTCAATGCTTAAAAACTATAGGTACTATAAAAACTAGGCAGGTAATAGGCCTTGATTCAGTCTCACGGTGCAATCGCTGATTTGACAGGTGACAGGATCCCAGCGATACCCCATGATTCTGCGAACACACTTATTACCAAAGGCATCGATTCGTCTCTTCAAATCGCTATTTAGTGTACATGTCTCACAACCATAGAGTAAGACAGGGATCACAAGCGACTTGAAAATCCGGATCTTTGTCCGCTCCTGCACAGTACCGAAACGCCAAATACTCGGCTGAGCGAGTCCCATAACATCATGAGCTATGCCAATCCACGTAAGACTTCTTCGCGTGACCCGCCGTCTTATGGACTCCGCTACTAAGGTATGTAAAACTTTCCAAGATCTCAATGTCCCTCGGCCGCACCATGAACAGACTGTACTGTTTCACTAGTAATCCTCCAACACCTGGACCTTGTTCTTGAGACAGGAGACCACAATTCCCAAAAGGCTTTGGCCTCCTCGTGCAGCACCTACGAGAGCCATCACCAGGACCTCCAGCGAACTCAGCAAAGATTACTACTGCATCATCGGCAAAACAATATAATGATCTTGGTGTTACCGAGGGATGCTCCAACATCACGTTGATCTACAACTTTGCCAATTCCCGCAGTCCTACACGTGTTAACGTGGATGGGGCAAGCACCAACATTGCCTCACGTCCTTTATTAACAGGAAAGAAGCTGGATACACCTCCCCACATTTGCACATCACTCTCACTCCCCAGAGTACAGACCAGTCATCAAACAAATTAGTCCTTGCAGGAATTCCTGCGAAGTCGGCAGAAGAATCCCAGAGTGACTCACGATGCATGAGTCAAACGCATTCTTGAGATTCACTAGGCTGGACGTACGTTCCAACATACGCTTGAACATTACGCTTTAAACTAGGTAGACTGGATAAATCATTTCTATATCCATCGTTGTCCTTAATTTGTTTGTTTACTAAAAGAAGGTTATATTTATCTATTTGATATCTCTGGTTAATCTTGTGTCATACATTTCAATAGTTAGGTTTAAGAAGTGAAGGTATATTCCATAAATGTATTCAAAGCCCATTATTTTGAAATCTTCATCCTCCTGGGACTTTATATATCTATCAATATCAATCATGGAAAAACGTTACCACTAAAATTTGGATAGAAAGTTGGATTTTCCAGCATGAAAACTACACCAAATTGATGCAATCATCACTGTATGATGATTTCAATATGTAATATATATGAGGGCTACTTTTTGGTTTGTCGTGACGTTGTAGGGATATGACTTATGAAATCGCGGCCATTTATATTTTCTTGAAACTGAGGTTAAGAAAAGTAATGACATGTCATTTGACAATCAGTTTTACGTCAACAATAATAATCCAATACATCAATTTTGTGTTTGTTGTGTGTGTGGTGGTGTTTATTTTGTGGTGTGTGTGTGTGTGTGTGTGTGTGTCACGACATGTCATATGGCATGCTCTAAGGACATATTTTTTAGATAATCACAATATAAATTGGAATTCAGATTGCCATCCAATATAAATTCAAAACTTGAAGGATTATTGCAAAGTTCAACTATAGCTACTCGGCAACCACTAATCACATCATCTATGGGCTTGATGTGTTTTATCCTCAATAATCCCAGCAGTGATGCCATCTGGCCCCACTCCCCACTAAGAAGAACGACAAGAGCCACCAGCTGGCCTGCAGATATATAGAAAGGTAAGTTCTTACACAACACACACACACACACCACACACACACATACATGTGGGGAAGCCCTGGGAGGCGTAGCAGAGGGTTAGCGTCTCCGAGCGGCGTTTTCTCGGTGACCCGCGGTTCGATCCCCGAAGAAAACGAAAACCTTTCTGTTCTTGGCACCGTCGAGTGCCTAAGACACCCACATGCCCTGCCCATTAACTCTACCTTTCGATTGCGAGTGCATCGGAGGACCAGGGGGGCGGCATGAGACTCTAATCAGAGGCGTCACTATAAAATCTTGCCTGCGCCACCAGGGCGAGGCCAGCCATCAACACCCCTCAAGTGAACCTCGAGCCTACAATCCGAGCCCTTGGTCACCACTGCCGACAGGCGCTATGAGCATTGATGTAAAACACACACAACACACCACACACACACACAGCACACGACACACACACACAGTTGTAGGGAACTCGAGTGAAGGGTTAGCACGTGCTCGGCTCCAACCGAGAAGTCCCGGGTTGCGATTCCCCGGGCGGAGCGAAGACAGAGCGGGCGGTCTCTTACAACCTGAGCCCCTTCCCACCCAGCCGTGATGGGTACCGGGTGTTAGCCGGGGGTTTTGGACCCGCCTCCGGGGTGGTGGCTTCGCAACACTACAAGATGAATGAGAAAAATAAATGTTGATATGGAGACGGGGCCATACGAGCGTTGCTCTGGCCCTGTTAAATACAACTAGATGAATACAACTAGATGAATGCAAATCAACACACACATACACAGAGACACACACACTGTCAAAGCCGAGGTGGTATTCAATTGATATTATGAATATCGAGAAATGTGGGGAAGAAAAGTCAAGGAGTATGATTACTCCGAATATATTTACACAACAAATAAAATTAATATCTCGCTGCCGCTAAGTAACAGGAACCAAACAATAAACTGCACCACTAACACTAGTGATATCAGAGCAGGGGTAATGCCACCCTAAGAACTTCCTGTACCGCAGCCTGGAGCCGAGGCGAATTGTAGGCATACATCCTTATTTCCGTAGTCCACACCCCCATTCGGACAGCGGGGGATGTGTTATTTGAATGTATTAGTGACAGTAAGGGCAAAGTCCTGGAGGAGAGCCAATTCTCCAGAGAGTGCCTTCAAGGGTTGATAACAATAGCTTGGTGGTGGAGGTCTTATGGAGGTGAGAGTGGCTAGCTATCTGTCAGTCACAGCGAAGCCCGGCCCCGGTGTCACCATGGTTAGACTACCTGTTTCCTCCTGGACACGGGGGTGAGAGTGTTGACGTGCTACCGGCCAACAAGTACTTAACACTTCACCCGGCTGGTGAAAATGGTAATCACCGTCCTCCAGTAAAGGGAACGAGGCAGGTGTAGTTCCTCACACACACACACTATATGACTTTGATTTGCACAAATGGGATTAGAAATCATAAAAATCAATTTGTGAATTGAGATTGATATTGAAGATGAGCTATGGCTCCCTATTGTATGATGTGCCATATAAAGGGCAAACACAGCCACGCGATATTGTTGCAATTGCTATGACTGACAAGAGCGGTAGGAGCACCGGGAACTGGCAGAGTGACTAGCTGGTCGGTGTGGCAACCTCAATCCCCGAGGGATGCCAAATTGTATATGCCATCGTCGAGTGGTTTAAGATATAATAACCTACATGCTTGCGCCCACATTAAAAATACTTCGAACGGTGAAGATCACGGAGACACAGGGGGGTTGTATGAGCTCTAACACAGCGCGACTTATACAAATCCTACCTGCACCACCACAGACGAGGACCAACCATCATATCCTTAAAGTGAACCTCCAGGTCCTACCATCAGTGTCCTGGAGTTCATAATGTCGACATGCTCTATAGGCATAAATGTAAAACAATGAAAAAAACAGATCAATGATTCTAAGGAATTAGGGACATCAATGAAACATTGGGAGCATATGCCAAGGGGCATATGTCGCCTCGTCCACCTTACAACGCCACTCCCGGGATTCTTCCCGCGCGAGTTCTCATGCAGGCTCTCTTCCCATACCAAGCAAATATTGGCAGGAAACATTAATTTTCTCCAGCAACGAGCTATGTGGGCGCTCCTTTGGCCTCCTCCACTCCGGATTTCTCTTACAGATACAACCCGGAATGATCGGTTTCAGGGTAACGTGCCACATGCCTATATAGTCGAAGTTGTGCTGAAGGACTATGCAGGAAATAAGCCTCGATTCATTCTCACGGTGCAATTGCTGATTTGACATGTAGTCATCCCAGCGATACCCCATTATTCTGCGAAAGCGCCCATTATAAAAGGCATCGATTTGCTTCTTCAAGTCGCTATTTAGTGTCCATGTCTCACATCTATAGAGAAAGACAGGGATCCCAAATGACTTGAAAAACCGGAACTTTGTCCTTCTGCACAGGTACCAACAACGCCAAATACACGTGTTAAGCGAGTCCATAAAACCGTAGGCTATGTCAATCCGCCGTAAGACTTCTTGACGCGACCCGCCGTCATTCTGGACTGCGCTACCAAGGTATGTACAATTTTCTAAAATCTTAATGTCCTCGCTGCACGCTTGAACAGACTGTACTGTTTCATCTAATAAGCCTCCAAACACCTTGATCTTGGTCTTGAGCCAGGAGACCTCAAGTCCCAAAGGCTGTGCCTCTTCGTGCAGGGCCTCAAGAGCCATCAAAAGAACCTCCAATGACTCAACAATGATACTGGCATCATTGGCAATAACAAGTGAGTGATTCGTATTTCCGAGGGGTGTTCCACAAATCAATCAGGTCCAGAACTCAGCCATACCCAGTCATACAATGGTTGAAAAGTGATGGGGCAGGACTCACCCTTGCTTGTGTCACTCCTGTATTCACAGGAAAAAAGCTGCATGATGCACCCTCCCCCACAATCACAAGCACTCTCAGTCCCAAGAGTAGCAGGCCAGTAAGCAGACTAACGTCCTTTCATGATACGCGCGAAGAGCCGCAGAAGAACCCAAGTGACTCACGATGCACTGAGTCATACGTCTTCCTTGAGATCAACATAGACTGCCAGCATCCCATGTCGAATATCTCACGCGGTCTTCCACCAGCACACAAGCGCAAGGATTACGGTCAGTTCGACTTACCAAGCGTGAAACCCAAGATTGTTCAGGTCTCATGTTGCCTTCCAGATGACTGTGGGATCAGTTTCAGCAAATAGATGGGCAAGCCATTGTCTGTCACGCTGAGTAGTGTAATACCGCGGTATTGCTGAATTCCTTGACGGTCTCCTTTCCTTTTCCAACAGGGACGACCAGCCCCCTTTTCCAGCCCGGAGAATGGTTCTCTGATGCCCACACGGCAGTCAAAACAGTAGCACTCGCGGATCATGGCCTCAATCCCCAGTTTTTGAGTAGCTCCGCTCTGATAAATACAACACCAGCTGCCTCTCCACCCAAGAACTTTCCTACAGCCTCTCTGACTTTGTTAGTGAAGGTGTCCATTGTGGTGAGTTTTGTCATTAAGTATCGTCTTAAGCTGCCCGTAACCCAGTTGTGTGAAGCTACCCAATTGGAGGGTCCACCGTGAACAATTGCCCAAAGTACTCTAAGCCCTACGTGCCATCTGTTCATTCATGTCTGACACGAGGCGTCCATCTGCTGCTCGGATAGCACTCGCCTGAAATAGAGACTTGGAGCGGAGCTTCTTCAGGACTCGGTAGGGGGGTCGGAAGTCATTAGCGCTTTAATGGATATCTAATTCTACATTGTCGCCTCCGTGGTGTAGTGGCTAGCGTGCCTGGCTACGAATCTGCGGGCCCTGGTTCGAATCCAGTCCAGGGAAAGTCGGCGACCAGTCAAGCCAGCTGTTCTTCTTCCCTTTCGGGATTAATAAATGGGTACCTGGGGAAACCTGGGGAAGGTAACTGTGGTAACCCGGATGTTACACTGGCCATGTGTCCCGTGGTAGCGGGTCCTCACCTACCACAGGCTCAAAGGGCTAATGCCACGGAGATGAGCACCGAAGTCCACGCACAGCATAGCGTATGTCCCCATCTTTACCTTTTACCTTACATCCTCAGCAAGACTCCTGACTGTCTCTCCTTGTCTTTCCTCAGGTGAGTTCCAGTCCTGCGTGACAGAGCCTTGTACTGGTCCTGGTTCCCAGCAAGCCTATCAGCGCGACTCTCCTCCATATTCCCCAGCGTCTCCGTCGAGACAAAACCACGCCTTAAACCCCGGCGCTTCCCAATATACTCCTTGGCAGTCTGGAGAGTTTAACGTTTGAAGGTATCCCACAGTTCTACAGGTCCCCGAGGGCACCGGGCACATTCAACCGATATGAGACGGCCACTGCATACACATGAGCACATGTCAATTCCTTCAGCTTCTCAATATGAAACACCGTATGGTTTCTCTTGAGATTCTTTTGGACTTCACATGAAGCTTAAGTATAGAAACAACAATCCTGTGATCAGTAGCAAAGACCTCATCATCCCGGTAAACCCTACAGTTCTAGAGAATCCTCTAACGAGTACTAACAAGGATGTGGCTCATCTCCATAGCTACTCCTCCAGCATTACTATTCCATGTTTAGCGGTTAGTCGCCTGAAAATATGATTTGACCCTCCAAAAATTGCTACAAAAGGTTTATCAACGGAATGTTGTAGTATCATTCAATCAATCAATCATTGGGGGCATACGCCGGGGGGCGCGTCGCCTCGCCCACCCTACGACGCCACTCCCGGGGGTCACCACGCGCGAGTTCCCATGCAGGCTCCTTTCCCATACCAAGCAGCTCTCGACAAGAAACATCAACTTGCCCCAGCCACGAGCCTTGTGGGCGCCCCCTTGGCCTCCTCTACGCCGGATTGTCTCTTACAGATACAACCCGATGGGAAGGATCGGTTTTAGGGTAGCGTGCCACATGCCCATATAGCCGAAGTTGGCGCTGACGGACTATGCAGGTAATAGGCCTCGATTCAGTCACACGGTGCAATCGCTGATTTGACACGTAATCATCCCAGCGATACCCCATGATTCTGCGAAGACACTTATTACCAAAGGCATTGATTCGTCTCTTCAAGTCACTATTTAGTGTCCATGTCTCACAACAATAGAGTAAGACAGGGATCACAAGCGACT
The DNA here is from genome assembly GCA_016584305.1 of Chionoecetes opilio. Taxonomy (NCBI): domain Eukaryota; kingdom Metazoa; phylum Arthropoda; class Malacostraca; order Decapoda; family Majidae; genus Chionoecetes; species Chionoecetes opilio. The sequence continues at coordinate 93,048 of JACEEZ010021178.1, read as the reverse complement.
TGAAGATCCGGATCTTTGTCCTCCTGCACAGGTACCGACAACGCCAAATACTTCCGCTGAGCGAGTCCATAACACCGTGGGCTATGCCAATCCGTCGTAAGACTTCTTGACGTGACCCGCCGTCATTATGGACTGCGCTACCAAGGTATGTAAAACTTTCCAAGATCTCAATGTCCTCGCCACACGCATGAACAGACTGTACTGCTTCATCTAGTAAGTCTCCAAATACCTGGACCTTGGTCTTGAGCCAGGAGACCTCAAGTCCCAAAGGCTTTGCCTCCTCGTGCAGCGCCTCGAGAGCCATCACCAGGACCTCCAGCGACTCAGCAAAGATTACTGCATCATCGGCAAAAACAAGATCAGTGATCTTGGTGTTGCCGACGGATGCTCCACAATCACTTTGATCTACAACCTTGTCCAATACCCAGTCCATAAAAGCGTTGAAAAGTGATGGGGCAAGGACGCACCCTTGCCTCACTCCTGTATTCACAGGAAAGAAGCTGGATACACCTGCCCCACACTTCACAGCACTCGCAGTCCCAGAATACAGACCAGTTATCAAACCAAAAGTCCTTGCAGGAATCCCTCGAAGTCGCAGAAGATCCCAGAGTGACTCACGATGCACTGAGTCAAACGCCTTCTTGAGATCAACATAGGCTGCAAGCATCCCCTGTCGAAACTCATGTCGGCGTTCCACCAGGACACGACACCTGTAGTATCAGGTGTGCTTAATAACATACCAAAAGTTTACCACACTTTGACCACTGAAAATGTTTTTTTTCAAGATGGCGTCCAAGATGGCCGCTAAATCTTTAAAATACTTTTGCAATATTCATTCCAGATAAGTAATGTTGGTGCTTAACCCCATGTTTTGGTGATCTAGGAATCCAATTAGCATATTTAAATTATAGTGAAGTGAGAACATAATTGTGAAGTATTAGATGGCGGACCAATATGGCCGCCAAACTATGGAAATGTCCATAACTCCTTCATTATTTATCCTAGACGAGTACTTTTGGTGTCCTCATGTTTGGGGGATCTAAACATTTCTTTGATCTTTGAAGAGATCTTTGGATATCCTTAAAAATGGATCCTGGTTTCAAGATCCGAATATGAATCGACACCAAAAATCAACCACTTCTGTATTTAGCCAAGCCTTACCTCTGGTGAAATTTTTATGTAAATTCTTACGTAAATTCTTACGTAACTTTTCGCGTAATTCTGCTAACAATCAAGCAAACACAAACAAAGCAAATCCATAACATAACCTACTTAGCGGGGGTACCAAGTGTTACTGCTTTCACTATAACAGTATGTATTGAGTTAAAGAACATTTTTCTGTATTTTGTCATTATTACTCGAAATGTTTTCATTCAGAAGTTTATGCCATGATGCCTACGCCTAAATGAAACAAATTTTAATGATGTTTAAGATCCAATTGTCATTTATTCAGAAAAAATAAAATAAAGGTTATGTTGAATTGCAGCGTGGTATTCAGGTCCTTTCATTGAAATTTGTCAGCATACTGTGCGTACAGTACATACATTTGGAGGTATACTGTGAGTACAGTAAATACATTTGGAGGTATACTCACCGACAACATAAAGTGAAAACACACCGAAAAAGTCAAGAACTTCGAGCGGCCGCAGATTTGATGAAGCCAGCGATGAGCTCACGGGTTTGGCACACTCGGTGGCGTTGAAGAGGATGTCCCAGAACAGCTTATTTATGATACCCGACTCCCGCAAGCTTAATATCCTGTTGACAGGTGAATCTTATTACAGCCTGGTATAAGGGGAATGATGGAGGAATCCCAACTAACCTTAAAAAAAGTTGTTACCATTGTTAGGACATTCGTTAGTTTTTTTGCCTACAGCGATAACCGCGCTTCAATTTCCATGACAGTGTGCACCGAACAGTGTTAAGATTATAAACTACATAAATTGTGATCTTTGATTATTCTTACTAATCTACTAAACACAATTTCATCCGTATTGTTAAAGTGAGTGAGACTACCAAATCCACTATTGAATAGTGAATTCACCTCTGATGAGTTATTTGCAAAACAATTTTGCAACCTTAGCTTGAGTACAATTGATATGAAAGAAATGGACTGGTGTTTTCAGTAATGGTACGGACTACCAAAACGCGTTTTCATGCTTGTCAATTGCATGTAAATACTATCAAATACCTTGCTGAGGCGGTTACTAGCATTTGCCTGTCTGGACGATAAACACTTAAACGCGTTTTAGCCAATTAGCGCGCAACAACCAATACAACGGACGCAATCAGGCACAGGAAGGAAATATATTTCGAGCAAAATGAGAATTGAAAGGTGTTTAAGGGCCTGACGATTGGTGCTAAAAATATGTGTTTTTTTCACGTAGCGTTTGATACTGAAGAGAACCAGAAAGAATAGAAAATGAATGAAAGAAATAGCGGCTTCTTATGATAAGTTTAATTTATACCGATCATGTTCTCCTATTAATTACTTTTGGACGTAGCTTCAACACAAGGTTGTTGGCAAGCTATTTAGTGATTGTTTGATGCTACACTCTCTCTTTAATACGGTTCAGCAAATGCATTGTAGTGATGACATTATTGAATTTAAACTATACTAGGGCAAGAAACATTGAAATATATCGCAAATCCTGCATACTCTTTAGCTTAAGTTTCACATCCAATCTGCGAGACATACAAGAGATTTCGCCATGACTGAAGAAATGTTCTTCAAGAAAAAAAATATCAAGGGATGTATACGTAATAGAGGAAACTCTATCAACACTGATACCTCATATATCCCTGTGTCATTTTATGATATTGATAAATAGATTGTACACTGATGTACGACAACTGTCCCCGATCATGATGATAATGTGTGTCTGGTAGTGGGCCGCATATTCCCGTTTTCTGGAAGAGTATGTTGCGTTTACTCATGAGCACATACTGTTAGGTTACGTTAGGTTACGGTTAGGTTAAGTTAGGTTTCCTGAACTCAGTATGGACACTGTGTGGGAGTCACAATGAGGGTATTTTCGAGAAAAGCCTATGGTTAGTTTCGGAGTGTACTACAGCCAAGCGTCTTCACTTGGAAACCACATACTCGCATTGAGTTGGGGAATATGCTAGCGGGCTACGTTGTTCTCTGTATAGATACTTTGGAAAAGACAAACTGTACTTGATGTGTGCACCGCAACAAAAAACTTTTTTTCTAAATTATTCAGGCTCTTTAGTTACATTAACGCTTTATAAGATTAAACACAGCATTTACTTCTTGGAAGTGTAGATAACAATTTTCCCTTCGGCGCT
>JACEEZ010021178.1:62239-82239 GCA_016584305.1 Chionoecetes opilio | reverse complement strand
AAACCATTTTTTGTGGACAACCTAGTGTATATATAAATATATATAATATATAGTATATATAGTATATATATAGATAATATAATATATATATATATATATTTATATAATAGACAATATAATGTATATATATACATATATATATAGTATATTATATAATATAGATATATATATATATATATATATATATACGTATATATACTGTATATCTTACATATATTGTTTTTCTTCTTTTTCTACATCAACAACAGGACGGCCATGGGCCAAAAAAAAACCCAGAAGTTAACAAAAAACGAGATTGAATTGTCAATTTCTATTAAATAAACCAGTAAGATAATAAAAACGGGGGGGCCCAATTTAGTTCGGGAGGTGTGTTACTCCTTCTCTGTAAAATATTTTAGTCGAGAAGGTGGAAAAATTAGACACAGCAACGAGTGTTCAAGCGTTTACCCGCTAAGGGGTTGAAATAGAGAAGATACTGGTTAATTCTTGCATTAGGGCAGGGGTCGGCAACCTTCAGTGCGAGGGCCAGAGGCAAAGCTTCTAGGAGTAAGTAGCCTGCGGGACGGATATTAGTGCCAAAGAGAAACCCAAAAAAAGACAGTGTACAATTTTTTTTTATAAAAAGCAGGCAAAACCAGGGACTAGATTACAAGAAATTTATTGAAAAATCTGCCAAATCATGACTGCAGAAAACAGTTGGACAATCATAAACAAAAAATTGTAGAAAAGCAGGCAAACCAGTGACTAGATTACAACAAATTATGAAATACTGCAAATCAGTGACTGCAGAAAACAGTTTGTGACATATACAGAATCTTTGTAGAAAAGCAGGCCAACCAGTGGACTAGATTATACAAAAAAAATGAAAAAAACATGGAAATATCAGTGACTGCAGAAAACAGTCTTATCCAGAGAAATGCAAATGGGTGGGGAGATGTTTGTGCGTTTGCCATGGAGAATTGATTTCAAGTCTGGATCGATTGATGAGGTAGAAAAGAGCAGAATAGTCATTGAGGAGGCGGTCACTTAGCTGGGAGCGAAATGCGAGACTTGTAATTTCATTTATGAAAAGAGTTGTTAACAACAGGAAGGCTGCCAACATGGCAACGATGCGTTTTACATTGATCAAGTAATTTGGAAATTTGTTAGAAGGGAGGACGGGTCACGGAAGAAGGACAGTGGAGAGAAAGCGGTTACAGCACTTTGCCTTCAGTTCGTCATTACACTGAAGCTCTACTAATCCATCTGCAGGGGGGAGGGGGGGGCGTTTCCACAGGAAGGCAAAAAGGGGGGGGGGGGGGGGGGGAGGGTGAACAGCTGAATCCGGAGCCAGTGGCTGGGACACCTGTGAGCGGGAGGCAAATTCTTACCGCAAAAGAGGTGACAACACCAACACAAGTGTCAGGTCCACGTCATCAGTGCACAAGCCGCAAACAGGAAATGCATAAACTCGACCAGCAGCCAGTTGAGCCTCCCACATACCCACAAGTGCAGCTCTTTACTCGAAGGCGGTGATGTGCGAATACATGTCTGTGGACTAGAATGTTTTTGCCTTGCAGCTTCCATTGAGGTCATTTAGGTGCGTTATGATATATGTGAGCAGGGCCACAGGCCCAGCAAGCCATTGCGGGTTGTGGAAAAATTTATCAGCACCGGGGAGGTCTTTTGGACGGAGGAAGGTGGCGATTCATGCTGCAGGTCACACACGCGGGCGACAGCATGGCTATATGACCTCAACCAGCGGACCTCACATAAGTAAAAGCAGTTCACCATAGGTGCGGTGAATTGGTCAGTTAGTGCGCTGAGAACTGGCGGTGGTTAAGGCTGCGGGAGAGGATGAGTGACAACCTTCCACGACTACAGACATGAACATCAGTAAGGGTTGGCAGATTTGGAGCACAGGGACTCTTGGTGGAGATGCAGTGGACCACCTTGTGGATGGGCTGGGGTGTGTCCCGGCGGCCTCTACAGTGGACGAACTAGCAGTGAGGCGGCACCCTTTTCTTTCCAGTCATTACTGGGACAACCGTCGGGTCGTCACGACACGAGACGGACAGGTCGAGGGAAGTGTTGCTTCACACAATGAAGCACGGCGTCGAAGATGTCTGCCCAGTGGTGGTGCCGTGTGCAATGGAACAAGATGGAGAAAAACTCCTCATAAACCTGAAGGGCAGCAGTTACTCAAGGAATGAAAATCGCCAGCGGGCTTGTCCTTCATGTCTGTGCTCTCATAAGAGCTGAGAGAGAAGCATAGAAAATTTGAGCAACAGAGTCTTTAAGCGAAGTCGTTCATGCTGTCTGGACATCTCCTCAATGCGACGACAAACGTGCGGGGGGAAAGGCTCACACTTCTCAAAGGCAGAACGGCTTTTCAAGACAGAGGGATATCATCACAAACCATGATGCCTCCTGATAAAGTCCCAGTCTGTGAATGGCTTCTCCGTCGAGGAAGGAGGCGGGCCGTCACTTTGTCAGCCTTCAGTAGTCTGGGGTGGGTGGCTTCGAGAGTGAAGTGCTTTCTGCAGGTTGCCTGACAGCAGTTTGGACAATTGGGGGGGGGGCTGGGCCCTACTTCCTCTCGGCAACAGACATCCGATGCAAGCTTGGATGCCTGGTGCTGTGTCTCCAGTGGGCGTCGCATATTAACTCTTTGAGGGACCAGCCCACAGTCTTCAAGCAAATGAGGCACTGGGCCTGTCCAAAAGCGTTCAGTGAAAAAGTACTCTCCCACTCAGGGTTTAAGGCCGACACTCCAGGTCCACTTTCTTTCTTAACAATTGCAAGACATGGTGTGATTGGCTAAAAAGAAGAAAAAAGAAAGAATAAGCACAAAGGCGAAATAATTATCCACATGTTAGGACACGAATACATGCAAGACTTTTTACATAGTAAAAAAAATGCATACAATAAATTAATTAAAATTACGATTACAGACGGTCTCCACACTATATTTGTGACACATAGTGTTAAAGCCCCCTCCGTTGGGCGTGGCGAGCGTGTGTTTGAATGGGCGTGTTTGAGGTGTGCGCGAAATGTGTTTGAGTAAGGCTCAGTAAGCTACTTTCTCATTGGGCGGGCGGGCGGACAGGACCTACCAATACGAGTAAACTATTGAGCGTGAATGTGGTTGTGAGCTTGGAGGCTGGGTGAAGTGGGTGAATGAAGAGAGAGAGAGAGAGATGATGAGAGACGGAGAGAGAGAGAGAGAGAAGAGAGAGAGAGAGACCGGAGAGAGAGAGAGTGAGAGAGAGAGAGAGAGATTTTTTGTTTTTTTTTTTTTTTTGGAAGCGAGAGAGAGAGAATTTTTTTTTTTTTTTTTTTTTTTTATTTGATAATTTTCATTGGTTCTCAATAAGTTACGTATGAATAGTTTACAACAATATAAAATTACACTGAGAAGTATAAGCCCGATGAGCAGGTGCTCTAATAGGGCCAATAATTAAATATAGGATTTTCTATCACATCATGAACGGCATGTATAACTAAGAATGAGAACATAGAAACATTACAAAAAACATTTATATGTTAAGAATATGACCAAAAAACAAACAAACAAAAAAAAACAATAGTAAGATCTGAGTACAACAGGTTAAATGCTGTTAACAAACACATAAAAAAAAAAAAAAAAAAAAAAAAATTGCATTACATATTTAATCAGGATTATCTTATCTACGCAATAATACTGTAACCTCCACAAAAATAGTATCAAAAGCATTCTGTATACATTCGAATAATTGTTTAACAACTGTTGCTTAAGCTTTGATTAAATAATGCTTTGATGGGAACAAGTTTTGTGGTGTCAGGTAGCTAGTTCCACAGTCTGGCTTCGCTCGAAACAGATACTGTGTGGGCATGCGAATGTCCTGTACAGGGGCGAAGGTAGAGCTCCTGTGGTCTTCTCGGTTGTCAGTGTTATGAATTATAACTTGGAAATCCTATGTTCAATAGGATATGTGTTTATGCATTATAAAGAAAAAATACTTACTTTTGTTTTTCCAACATTACGATACTCTGGCAATTAAGAGACTATTTGAACTCTAAACTACGGATTTGTGGGTCATATCGATGGCAGTTAATATTGCAGTTATAAATTTTGTCTGTGTGGTAAATAAGCTTGGGTATATATGTTTGATAGCTCCGCCCCAAGTTGGATGCACCATATATAAGAGAGGATAAATTATAATTATTGAATAATAGGACTTCTTAAGATTTTGGCAGATTAAACGGGTTCCTAATTTTATAAAAAAATGTACGCCCTATTGTTTTATTTAATTAATTTTGATATTTTAGATCTAATGTCGTCAATATGTGGTTTCCACTTGAGAGTATACAATTAAGATCACTCGAAATGTTATTGCTGTAACTTTGTTGACTGTAAGATCATTCATTTTGATGATGATATCAGTTGGTTGAGCATGTAGGGAGTGTGATACCATAAATTCGTGTTTTTAATGTTAGTGTCTGTTTATGCTTTAATCCAGTCAGAAACAGTATTAACTCATTGTTTTAGTGTGTCTGTAGTGTCTTGAGAGTATGGCCTTGAAGTGTAACTAGTTAGTGTCATCAGCAAACAACAAGAATTTTTAATTCATTACTTGAGCGTATTTATATCATTTATAAATCAAAAGTAAATACAGGGCCCAATACTGATCCTTGAGCGTATTAACCGCAATGAGTTGATTACAAGCTGAAAAGATATTATTAAAAACTGTGAACTGTTTCCTATGGAATTAAAAAGCTTTTAAACCATGTCAAGAGCGGGGCCACGATCCCATAAAACTTGAATTTTCTCTACAAGAATGGAATGTGAAATGACTGTCGAAAAGGCTTTGTAGATCACAAAATAGTGTTACTGGTAAAGTTTGTTTCTAAGGTTTGTAAAGTGATTGGCACAGTTTATGTACAGGCCAGTCATGGAGTAGCCTGGTTGGAACCCAAACTGACAATTGATAACAATGAGTTACTTATTCACGGTAGTTCATTAACCGAGTTACATTACTTCTCAAAAACTTTACTAAAGGTAGGCAGTAACGATATGGGCCGAATTTTCAGGATTGGTGTTGACGCCTTTTTTTATATAGGTATTACACTTGGTATTTGGAGTATATTTTCGGAAAGTACCGTTACTGAAAAGATTATTATGATATGTGCTAAAAAGGGAGGGAAATTGTATCAGAACATTCTTTTTACAAAACCTTGGTATGAATATTTGTCATGACCAAGGAGAAGTTCCTTACGATTTAGTATTATTGTCTGTATTTCTGTCACTGTTGCGGTTTTAAGTAAAAAGAATAAGGAGCAGGTTCAGGTAAGAAATCATGTAAAATGGTACTTGAGCTTCCTGATCACTTCTGAAAAAAGGTTATTAGCGACGCTTGTTTAAAAATAGGTTGTTTAAATATCCCTCAGCAATACATGAGTAATTTGAAAAACATATATGTCTTGAAACGAAAAAGCGGTTGGTAGTTGAGACTTACTTTCTTCCCCATTATAGTGCTTCAACACTTCCCATGTTTACTGAATTTCCTGAATGGTTCTTTTAATCATTTTTATAATAATCTTCTTTAGCGGCTCTTACTGTTGCAAGTGAGTAATTTCTATATGTCGGTTTTTAAATCAGTACCCATAAGTTAGTGGCCATTTTGCATAGCTTTGTAATTTCTGACCGGTGTTTAATAAATTTTTAAATGGCAGTTGCTTGGCAAGTTGCTGATCTTTAACTTAAATGTAATAGGTTATACACAATGTTTCATGTATATATCAGGTAAATTTATCAATATAAATGTCAAAGTTCTTCGTTAACATCCATTGGACGTACTTGATGTTCCCGTCGGTAGGGCCAAAGTTCATTTCTAAAGTTATAATACTTTCTTGAGTAATTATAGTTTTCGTTACAGTTTTTGGGGGGGTACTGTTATAAAGTTATGTTCTGAGAAAACCATCCAAAAGGGGGAACTGGCACTTATTGTGGTGTGCAGTATACCACACCTGAGTGGTTATGTACGTTGTTCGTCCAAAATGGGGTCTATTAGGAGGCAGTTGTTTGAGTTACCTTTGTAGGTTTAGTGACTATCGGAAACATGTAAGTCGAATAAAAAAGGTTAACTAATTTCTAATTCTCTCTAAGAGAGAGAGAGAGAGAGAGAGAGAGATGAGAGAGAGAGAGAGAGAGAGATGACGAGGAGAGACGAAAGGGGGGAAAGAGAGAGAGAGAGAGAGAGAGAGCGAGGGGTTGGTAGAAAGCAAGAATTGCACTTTATATTTCCCCATGTCCATAATGATAAAAGTACATTTCAGACTAAGAAAAGGGGTTTTTTTGATGCATAACTCTTCTCACGTACGAACTCCTACGGAGACTGACCGCTGGCGTGACGTTGGTGGTGAGGGAAGACTGCCAAAGGATCATGGGACGGTCACGGTAGTGCAGGGTTGACAGATGCCACGATAAGTGGCCACCAGTCCCACGTCGGCGCCTCTCGACACGGTAAAGTGTTGCCATGTAGTCATTTTTTCCCTGGCGATTTTCCGTGGGCTTCTGTGGTAAATGCAGTCATGCAACAAATTTTGCCCCGCGCACCCGCCACGATCACGTCGAGAGGTGCCGAGCGACTTACTTATTAGTTGGCTAGGCTGTTGCGGGCCGGATTGTATATAAATTCAAGCAGGGTGACGGGCATGAGTTCGGACGCGCGGGCCGGAGGTTGCCTACTACTATTAGGAGATGGAACATAATAGGGATGAGAAGAGTAGGAAAGTCTTGTGCAGGCGAGGTCGCGGGGAGGGCGGAGGCATTAAGTTAGCAAAGTTCAGAGAGCAGTGAGATGAAAAGTAACAGTAAAAAAGAGAGCAAGAGAAGCAACATTGCGGCGGTGATTTAAAGATTGAAGACAGTCAGTCAGAGGAGGGGGAGTTTGATGAGGACCGAAAAGCTCTTTGACTCAACCCTGGTTAGATGAGCAGTAAGAGTGGACCCCCCAAATCATGAGCTGCATACTCCATACATAGGCGGATAAGGCCCCTGAACAGAACAAGCAACAGGAAGGGAGAAAAAAATGGACGTAGACGCCACAGGACACGAAACTTCTTAGAAAGCGGTTTTAGCAAGAGATGAGATGTGGAGATCCCAGTTCAGATTTCTGGTAAAGGATAGTCCAAGAATGTTCATTTGTAGAAGACAGCTACAGTTAGTGTCATTGAAAGAAGAGGGGCAAGTGTCTGAAGATTATGTCGAGTTTATAGGTTGAAGAAATTGGGGTTTTTTTTGAAGCAGAACCCAAAACAAGGTTTGCTTTGCACAATCAGAAAAGTATAGAAAGATCAGAAGTTAGGAGCTCGGTGGCATCTCTCCGTGAATCACTGAGTTCCTGTGAATGGGGACGTCTAATGAAAAGATTGTAGTGTAGAATGCAGGGTAGAATCATCAGCGTAGGATGTGGATAGGGCATTGAGTTAGACTTAGAAGATCATTAATGGAATAAATAGAAAGAGAAATGGGTGATAGGAAAGGAACCTGAAGAACACCACTATGATAGACTTAGAAGAAGAAGAGTGGACCGTCTATAGTTAGCTGGCAATATAACAGTTAAAATGAAACTTAAGATGAAGGTGCAGGAGAGAAAGGAATATAAACCGATGGAGGGTAGTTTTAAATTAAAGATGGTGCCCAGACTCTCAAAAGTTTGATATGTCAAGCTTAACAACAGAAAAAAATTTTCAAGAAACTCCTAACAATGATAGTGTTTAAGTTACGGCCAGAATAATATTCCGGCCGTAACTTAGAAATAGTTTATAATTTGTTTATCCAAGAAAATTCAAGTACATCCATCAAATTATAGGTACCCGTCTGATAAAAAGTCATAATAAAATCTAAGACAGCAATTAATCATCTAAAAATGTATCGATGACAATAGCCTTTAAATAAAATAAAAAAATTAAAAAAAAATGAAATAAACATCAAAACTCATATAATTTGAATAACTATGGAAAAATTGAGATCATGTTAATTATTATATAATCTATTATTTATAATTTATTATAATTAAATATAATTATAATTTACGTTATAAGAGTATTATTAATGTTTTGCAATTTACTTTCAAAATACATTATCCAAAATCAATACATTGAATTTGAATATAACTAATAGATGATATTATCAACATTAGTTCTATTCAAAATTCATTGTTATGAGTTGGTACGAATTCTTTTGAAACAGTTAATTTGCCAAAAACTATTATAATTTGGGATAAAGCAAACAAAATAACCAAACAGGAAAATGCTATCTTACTGCTTTAAGATTTTCCATAGTATTCAAAATTCTATGGGTTTTGATGCTCTATTTTGTTTTTTTTCTATTTTGTTGTTTTATTAAAGGACTGTTGTCATCGGATCGTCTTTAACCTCTCAATATAATATTCCATTAAATTTATCCGATTATTGATAAATGAGTTAAATATATGAGTCTATCGGAAACATCGTTATAGCAATTATATCTTTTACTAACGGTTCCCGACCCAATTTTTATTCACATTTGTATTTTGCTTTAGCTTAAACTAACAATTTACCATAAATATTCAGATCATGGGGAGGACGGGGAACCAAAACAGGAGTGGTTGGAAATACGTCATCTTGTACTACTGTCAATTTATGCAGCTTCTTGCATGTACCTACTGGTATAGGCGACTACTGTTATAGGCGACTATGGGTTATAGGCGGACTACGTATTAGGCGACACTACGGTTAGGCCGGACTACTAGGATAGGGCGACTCCGTAAGGGCGACTACTGGATAGGCAATACTCTAGAGTCTGAGATTGTATTAACATTATAAGATTGTTGTTCATTGGCCTGGAGGTGGGGGGACTATAGAAATAGCAAATAGTGTTTTAGCTGTGATGTTGGGTATCCATATTCTCGTTGTCATCGTGTTTGGAGATGATTCGGGAATACATAGTAATTCGGAGATTGTGTTCTTGAGTCTCCTGGAGAGGTTCTTTTCAACACAAACCTAGAAGAAGCTAAGGCTATGAAGAAATCGGATGAAATTCTCATGCCAGATGCATATAAGGCACGTTCCTATAAGGGATTAGTTTGTAAGATGCATAGGCGTGGAACTATTACACATGTACCCAATGTTCTATTATAAAATGATATTGTTGGAACCCAAAAACATGCCTTGTAAATGTTTTGAATATCAGGAGGAAGTGACAGGGAAATGTGTGTATGCGTATTGCACTCAAAAAATGACACTAGCAATGCATAAATGCGCCCAAAATGGCAGACTATAGGCAAAATTTACATTGAAAAGGCCTAAAATATTGGCAAGAGAATAGGAATCTAAATCCATGAAAAACTGAAAATTTTAGCAAAATATTGAGCTCGTGATTGATATGACCCTTTTAAACTATGTTAATGTATGATTGAAATGGCATATACTTCAAGCATTGAAAAAAACTGATTAATAATAAACAAAACAAGTATGGATGTTGAAGAAGAGAAGGTTGTTGAAGCAATGTAAATGTGTATAAACATTTTGTCTCCCTTTTTTCCTTCAACTCGCTGTAACTCATTAGATATGTCGCATTGAATGTTCAATCCAGTGTTTCAAAATTGCCGCAATTTTGTAATCTTTGGTATGCGCGTGTACCGAAAAGGAAAATCGTAGGTTGTCAGAATGGGCAAGAAAGGAAAACTACTGGAAAACTGGGCGCATGAAACCTGTATATTATCCTGGTGATGGTCCCAGGGGTAAACGCCTGGCCTCCAAAAAAGATACCAGTTTGGTATGAAAAGTTCCCAGTTGGGCAGTAGTTTTACTTTCTTGCCCATTTGAACAACTACTATTTTCCTTTTCGTACATGATACATACCAAAAAGAATCGGAAAAGGAAAAAGTGTGGCAAAATTCGAAACACTGATTGAAAAATCAAATGCGAGCAAATTCTATTGGAGTTACAGCGAGTTGAGAGTGAAAACAAGTGAGACAATGTGTTATACACTATTTTACTTTTCTTCAATATCTTAATATATATATGTGTTCTTTTACTGTAATATTGTATTACTCATGATATGCAGCAATATCTCAATAAACACGATTGTAGACTGCAGTTTCCTAATATATTCTGGTAGCCTGGTAATGATGGTTAAGCGCACAACATTTCAATGCACTGAAAACCGAGAAAAAAATCTGCCTACTCTTTTGACGGCACAACTCGAGCCAGGCCAGATCTCTCGGAGGCATATATTGTAGGGCCAGGATCGCTCGAGGCTTCTTAACATACATGTTAAGTAGCAACCGGCATATCAATGGACAAGACATAACGCCTCAATCAGGATTGCTAAAGAGGTTACAATAGCTGACTCTGTCAAATGCCTTTTCTTCCTTTTTTGGGGGGGGCCCCCAATCCCCCAAAAGAGTAAAGCCCATACACATTAGTACCATTGTGAACATAATATGACACCACTTTCCTCACCATTGCTATACACATAGTTGCAGCGTTCTTCTTTGATCGTAAATTTGGAAGTCATTAGTCAATAATTTAGCATTCCCTTCTGAAAAATAGTGTAGAGAAATTTTATGTCCACATAATTATTTAATACTAGCGCAAAGCCGCCCTCCGGGGGGGACTTTTTGGCTAGCTCCTGCGGAGAGGGCTATTGGTGGTGGGCCGAAGCCCACCAAACACGACTTTCCAGAGATAAGCCCCTTCTAACTTTCCTGGAAATCATGATGATAGAAAGTATGTAATTAACGCCTACCCATCACCACCACAACATTCACTCACCCAATTACCCATCACCACACACCATCCACTCACCCCCCATTAACCATAACACCCCACCATTCATCACCCAATTTACCCATCCCAACACCCATTCATGCACCCATTACCATCACCCCCAAACCCATTCACTCACCCATTACCCTCACCACACCCCATTCACTCACCCTTTTTTTCCCCTCCCCCCCCCCCATTCCTCACCCATTACCCACCCAAACCCACCCTTCACCACCCATTCCCCATCACCCCCCCCCCTTCACTCACCCTTACCCTCCCAACCCCAAATTCACTAAACCCTTCCTCACCCATCCCCCCCCATTCCCACCCTTACCCTCCCCCTACATAAATTTTCCTCAATTCTCGAAAAACCCATTTTTTTTTTCAAAATTCTCCTAATGGCTGCTAAAAAAAAAAAAAAAATATGGGGCATCTCATAGGGGTTTTTAAAACCCTTCCCCTGCTCGACCCTTTCAAAAATATCCTATGAGGGGATTCCCCAGGGGGGCGGTACCTATACCACACACCACACACCCCCCAACACACACACAGACAAACAGACCACTTTCGCTTATATTATTATAATAATAGGTTTTCCTAATCAAAACCCTCGCTATCCACCCCACACAATACCCCACTAATCACTACAATACTTATCTGGATGTTTTTTGAAATCCTGTAAGCTTTTATCAATACTGCCTTCCTGTACCCAAGGGTCCGCGCGTGATCGGGCCCCCCGTAAAGGGAAAGGGGGGGGGCTGGAGGGGGTTGCTTTGATTGGAGCTTTGGGTTTTCATAACCCGTTATCTTGACGCGGGGGATTTTCTTGTTGATTTTAAACGTCTTTTTGGGTTTTTAACACTATGTGCAAAGTTATATACATTCCCTCATTATAAAATTTCCTCTAATACATTCCACGTATATATTTATTTGGAATGTTGTTCCTCACGGGGGGTTTTAAGTTACTTATATATCCCACGCACGTATTCATTTAGAAAGAGTGTTACTATCGCAAAGGCCTGGGTATACTAAACTCTAAACCAGCGGCATGACCGGCCACACAAATCCACCTACCGTGTCATCGTGGGTGGGCGAGGCGCTCTCTCCAATCCCTGCCACTTTAACTTCGGGATGGACATATTATAACGACGACCATACCCCGTCGCCCCAAAATTTAAAGGTCTAATATAAGGTGCAAATGCTTAATATTCTGGGAATGTTCTTTTAATGCCCAAAATTATCATTTATTTAAAATTACCTTAAAAATCCCCAATTACCTTTTTAAAATTTAATAATACTTTTCCTCCACCCCTTTGTGAGCAGATAAACCTCGCACCAAGGGGGGGGGGGGAAACAAAAAAACAAACCCCCACTCTACCAAATTAGGGGAGGGTGGTTCGTGGTAATTTCCACAATGGGGCCGGCAAAAACTGAATTTCCCCCCCCGCTTCATGTGACACCCTCAGGCCAATAGCCCAAACTTTTTTAATGAGGTTTCGCACTGTGGTTTTTGACTATTTTAAAATTTTAAACCCCGATAGAGGAAAAATAATATGCAACATATCATGATGGGGGGGAAGTTTCTCCTGATGTTATAAATCCCCATTTCCTCACTATTGACCTCATTGGTTTTGGGATCTCTCTATCAGCGTTAATTTCGGGGGGACTAGATAGGGACTATCTACCTTCAGATCTTTTAAAATTTTAATGAAGTTTTGGGGAAATTTTGACTGCCCTGTCTACCATGATTTTCCCAAAAATTTTTACACCTGAATCGGCTATATTGTGCCTTCCGCCATTAAGATTTTCCTATGATATTCTTCCACCAAATTTGTAGATGTGGCTTTGGGAATTATAGGGGATGGCGGGTGTTTTTTGGAAATTTCACTTTCAAATTTCCCCCAAACATCAAATTTATCCCCTCATGATCAGGTACAGACCGTTTTAAATTTGGGTAAATTTGTTCCTAGGGGGGCTGGGCTGAGGCAAGAGCTGATTTTTCCTCGGAAAATCCTGCTTTTGTATTGTTCGAAAAAACTTCAAGGATCGAGCTTCCCTTTTTATGGTTGGAAGAAAAAATTAGTATCTTGATTATTTTTGCCCCTAAGGAAACCCTTCTATGTCTTCACAGGTCTGGGATAAATTCTTTTCCCCTATTATATCTACAGATATGTCTGCTGAGTGGAAACCTGTATGGGGCAATTATTACACTCTTTCACCAGGGGCCTTTAAAACCATAACCCTGTGTTAAATTTGAGGTTATTTTTCCTCGCGACACTTTATTATTAGGATTTTCTTATGCGATGTATTGTTATTTTATAAAAGGGAATCCCTTTTTTCCTCTACACCTCCAAATTGGTGTGGGAAAAGAAGCGGTTCCAATTTTGGTAATTAATGGGCTGTCATACTGGGAATCTCTTCTCTTGTTCGGCATGGTGATATGGGGGAGGGGCCCCTTATTATCTTACCACCAGCGCTGGTGCATAAGAAACGTTACGTTTTTTGTGACCTTCCTTAGAAACGCCCAAAAAAATTACGCCTATTTTAAATTGGAAGGGCCTCCCCCCCTCGAAGGTATTACAATAGTTTGACACCATTACCCCTCACATTTCACTTTCTTTTAGCCCTTTAACATTAAAACTAATCCAAATTTTTTACTACAGCAGCTACACTACTTTTTATATTTTCCAAATTTGGGACTGGGGGGTTAAAACTTTTCAAAGGTTTGAGCCTCTTATTGGAAAAAACCTATAGGGCAAAACTCATTTTTATTAATTTATTATTATGGTAGTTGTAATAATTAAAACTATTTCCCTGCTTTAAAGGAACTTGTGCACCACTGTAAAACATTTCTTTCTTTGCTGAATTACCATTGTGGCACACCTTCATTCGGCGTAGAACAGCTGCTAACTACTCTTATTATGATCCTTTTAACTACTGTGGGGTCTGAGTTCTATCACTGTTGGGACAAAGGGGATGTTATGAACAGATTGTTTTACATTTCCTCAATTCTTAATTATAGGGCAGGGCTTTTGAAGCTGCTTACCACGGAGACGGTTAGGCAATTACCAGGCTCTTAACCTTTCCAACTCTCGTGTAACATCTAAATATTTTTACTGTGGAGGGTGTTGTTCCCCCTCACATAAGACAAAATTTTTTATTCGTACTTCATATTGTAGCCCTGATGTAGGATTGTATCTTTTATTTGAGTAGGCTTAGTGGTTTACTGGGAGGGTGAAATTTTTAATCTTAATTTACAGGGGTGTTTATTTCGTAAAAAGGGGCGGATAATACCATACGGGGATCTTTAAACCTGAGGTGGCTGATATAGCGATTCCCTCAGCGTAATAATCGTGTCTCCCGTGGGGGGGTTCTTGCTTAATACCCTTTCAAACTTTGAGTTAAAGATGCTTTAGCTGTTGGGAATATGAGCACCCTCCGTAAACCCCCATATTCATTACTTTTCAGTTCTTTGACATTCGTGTTCATGTTGGTCAGCAATGGGAATATTTCTTTATCCCCAGTTTTTCTTAAAATTTAATTTTATTGGAGTAAACCCCCCATATTTTCCCTTGCCCTTTACCATGCCCGACCTTTCTTTTGATTATATAATCATAGGGGACCTAATCGCGTCCTCACTTTATTTTAATCCGTGTAATTTCTAATTTGCTGAAATGAATGCTTTGCTAATTTAGCCATGTTTAGTTAAAAACTGTCAAATAAATATTAAATCCAAATTACGTCACAAAAATAAAAGTTGCTGATAATTATTATATATCCTAAATGTAGTAAAGCTTTGGCTGGGTATCAAGGGGGCCTAACCCGGCCCAGACCCCCACCACTTTTAAAAATTGCAACTAACTAGTCTAGTAAACCCCTGATGTTTCTACTACCTGCGGTGGTAGTTACCCGGCTGATCATTTCCCGACGCCGCGAAACACCCCGCCTCCGCTCCATAAACCCCAATTGTGGTAGGTCATAATTACGCCTCAAACGACCACTCTGAATCATTGAACATCAAAATTCCTCCCGGGGGACCCAAGTAGAATTTGCCATACTTTTTTAAAATTAGGTCGTACCCAACAAAACCCCTCTCTATCTCATCCCACACAATACCCAGCTAAACAACTACTAGGATACTTATCGGGGGATGTGTTTTAATCGCTATAGGCTTTTTCAAACTGCCTGTCCTTTGATCCGAAATTGGGCCCGCTGATCGAGGCCGCCCGTGAAGGCAAAGGGGGAGGGGTGGGGCGGGGTGCTTTGATATGGCTCTTTGGATTTTATAACCCATTATCTTGACGCGGGGGATTTTTATCTGTGTTATTTTAACACGTCCTATTGGTTTACCTATGTTCAAAGAGTCTATATCAATTCCCTCATATATACAATTCCCCGTTTAATTTAGTAAAAGATGTTTTTCCCTCATGGGGTTAGGAGTGTCTTATATAACCCGAACACTTTACATTTATAAAAAAGATGTTCTATCGCAAGGCCTGGGGTGACTAAACTCTAAAACCCGCGGGGGCGACCGCCGCACATATCCTACCTACCGTGTCAAACGTCGGTGCGGCGAGGCGCATCTCTACCAAAACCTCCACGTATCATGCAGGGTGGAGCAAAATTATAACGACACCATACCTCGTCTAAATTAAGGTCAATATAGGGGCAAAAGCTTAATATTACTGGGGAAAGTTCATTTATAAAAGCCCTAATTACATTTACTTAAATTACCTGAAATAAAACCCTTTTTCCCTTTAATTATATATATTTTTAATTCCACGCAACCCTTTTTTGACGTTTCCCCCCCCACAAAGGGGGGGGGGGGGGGAAAAAACCACCATCTACCCTTATGAGGGGTGGGTTTGGGGGTACTTTCCACAACTGGGGACCGGGCAAAAATGAAGTTCCTTCATGTGACTCACCCCCGGGCCCATGCCCGGAACTTTTTAAAAAGTTTTCGGGCCCTTGGGCTTTGTCATTTTATATATGTTTTAAATTAATAAAATTTTGCCATAATGATTTAGTAATATATTTAATTACATCAAAATGCTTTACCCCTATTTTTACTATATTGAAGAAAAAATCACATAATTTGTTTGCGGTTTGTGGTTTTGCGTTTGCGAAGTGGATTTTCGGCGGTGGGAACCCCTCATAATATATATAAAATATATATAATAATATATATTATTTTATATAAATTTTATTTTAACCGGGATATATAAATTTTTATATATAATTTATTATTATATTTTATATCATATATAATTTTTAATTATATATTATATAATATATTTTATTTAATATTGGGGGTGTTAAACAAAACAAAAAAAAACAACTGTTTGTTAAACATAAAAATTGGGCTGTTTCCTTAAAAACCCCCGCCCCGTCCACCCGCTGAATGGGGGCCGGTGTTGCCCAAGGGGTTTGGCACCCGTTTCCCGGGGGGCTGGCTTGGCCAACACATAACACTACAGACAGCTCTCTCTCTCTCTCTCCCAGAGAGAGCTGTCTGGGTTCAGTGGAGATCCCTCTCACTGCGTCGTAACTGACGAAATTCTTAAAATAAACCCCAAAAAACAAATTTTTAAAAAATATTTATATTATATTAATATTATAATATATTATTAAAATTTAAAATAATATAAAATAATGTATAAAATATATATTATTATATTATAATATATATATTAAAAATTTCTATATAAATATTTATTAAAATTATATTTTATATAATATAATATATATATATAATTAATTTCCGTATATATTTATTTATTTATATTATCAATTATTAAAATAAAATACTATATTCAATATATATTCTTATATTAAATTTATTTATAATATTATTATTTTATATTTATATATATATATTATATATATCGAGGGTTTCCACCGCAAAAGAAAAACCACTTCCACAAACGCAAATCCCCAACCCTTTTTATTTTTCTCTGATATATGCAAAAATAGAGGTAAAGCACTTTGGGTAGTATATTTACATATTTTTCTAAATCCTTATGGGAATAATTTTTTTTATTTTATTCATATACACACACATAATAAAATTTTTATTATTATATTTTTTAAAATAATATTTATTATATATATAATATTATATATATTTTTTATATATTAATATTATTTTATATTAGTTTTTGGGTTTATACCTACCTCGCAGCGCCCCCATTTTTAGCTCCACTTTACCTTTCCCTTTATTTTACCCCTCACTCAATATACAGTAATGCATATAAGGGGGAATAAATTTGTATAAGAACTAAACTCCAATTTTTTTCATTGATTGATACGGGTCCTTTCCTCTATTCCTCTTCAGATCCTCTGGGGACCTTTCCAAATTTGGCGGTCCATTTCCTTTCATGAAGACTAATCTCTCAAAAGTACGGAGGGCATACTCACTCTCTTGGGCCCTTTATGATGTCCACCCCCCGAGAACAGCTTTCCCCGCTGCAGGGCTGGGGATGGGCCTGTTTACTTAAAAAAACATCTACCCAGGGCCAAAATGGGGAGGGAACATGGCCCACTCCGCGGTTGTTCCTCTGCTTCTCTAAATCTAACTCTAAAGCTCTTTTTCCCTCTTGTTGGAGAGGCGGGGAGATTTTTGCTCTTTGAGCTGTGGGTTCTGGCTCCTTAAAGCCTGGATATATTAGATACATTTGTATATATATATATATATATAATATAATATATATATTTATATATATTAAAATATTTAAAAATTTTATATATATATATATTTATATTTATATTATATATATATATATATATTAATAAAATATATATTAAAAAAAT
This sequence comes from Chionoecetes opilio, assembly GCA_016584305.1. Classification (NCBI taxonomy): domain Eukaryota; kingdom Metazoa; phylum Arthropoda; class Malacostraca; order Decapoda; family Majidae; genus Chionoecetes; species Chionoecetes opilio. Next base: position 64,653 of record JACEEZ010021178.1, on the reverse strand, counting down.
CTAAAAAAATCGGTTCAGAGAAAAAAATATACTGTTACTTAGAAAAAATATACTTAAATTTAAAAAAAAAAAATGTTAATACACTTGAATCATAAATGTTGCAAAATTTATCAGCATGACGCTCAAGATTGTTAATATATTGACTTGGAATAATGAACTATCACAACTAAACTGAAGATGCAGTAGATCACGATAAAATCTATTAGTCTCACATTGAATCACCCTCTTCGTTATCATCTGGGCCGCTGCCTTTTGAGGGATCCACGACATTCTGCTCCGTGAAACCCCGAACAGCAGTCTTGATTTCACGGCATCTACCTTCTCAGGGTTAGAAGGCGGACCCCAGGCAACTTGAAGAGGGGATGGATTGCTATGGCCCTCAAAAATCTATTTGATCAAAGATGGAGGGAACCTGGCCTTGAAAACCCCTTTGGGGCTCTTATCACTATGAGGTTCTCCAGGAGGTACTCCAACAAAGGCCGAGAATATTTTATTGGTTTAGCTTTCAATACCCGAAGGCTGTCCCAGAGTACAGATAGGGTAGGAAGCAGGACTCCCATGTAGGCCTCTCTCACCATTTGTAGTCTATCGAGGCTGGTCACCACTGGCTTCATCACAGTTAGGTACTCATTGATAATATCCTTATCAATCTGGTTGAACGTGGCTATTCTGTTTTGCATGCATATCACGTTGATCTGGGCCAGCTTGGTATCGAGTACGTCACTGAGGACCTCCATAGAGTCATAGAGGGAGTTCTAGCGTGTGACGTTTGGGGTCTTCAGCTTCATGCCCACCTCCCTCTTGATGTTTGCTGTGGTGGTTGGCTTTCGGTTCTGTGTGTGCCACAGAGCCTGGACTTTCTCTTTCACCGAAGAATACACACAAAAATAATTAGTAGAAAAACTATGTTATGTTATAAAAATATAAAGTAATTATACAATTTAATTTACAAAATGTACTTAGTACTCTACTGATAGTTTTTGGCAAATCGCCAGCTTGGTCAACCAATGATCTTCCTCCTTATGGTGAAGATGAACCCCAGTACTTCGTCCATAGCAGCAACCAGCCGGGCCTCGGCCACTGGTGGAGGGCGTTGTTTCGTCATAGTAATCAAGGAAAGGCACAAAACATCATGCGGCAAAGAACAGACCGCACAAAATTGTTTGCACAGTACAGTACAAGGGATGGCGGTTAACTCGCACCTCAGCCTAGCGATAAGGCAGGATGAAGGCTGTCGCTCCACCACCGGTACGCACGAATTCACTCACAACACACTCTTTGCAAGTAGTTAGCTCTACAGCAAAACCATAATCACTATAAGCAAATAACACTGTCATCAGCACACGTAGCATACACTTAAGCTCCGTCCACACTAGCGGGCAAAGCCCGCCGGGCAGTGCCCGTTACGGGGAAAAGCCCGCGGGCACACTGAAACTGTCGTCCACACAGCAAAGCCTGCCTGGCCCAGTCAGAGGCGAGCCGCTGGGCAGCCAGGCAGTGTAGCCATTCTCTATTCAGGAAGACTGTGTGCGGTACGAAGCAGGAAGGACCGTAAGAAGCTGGCACTGTGTACCATAATCATTGCTATGTGTCTGAAAAAAAAAAGGACAAAGTGGAGAAAAAGAAGTGGCTCCACTTCTCCACTCCAAAGCTCCACATGTAACCTCGTATGTCTGGCAGCGACGCACTGCCGGGCGCAGCAGGCAGTGCCTGGTGAAATCGCTCACCTACCATCACGGGCATTTTACTCGTTTGCCCGCGGGCACAAGCGGTGAGCCCGTCAACAGGCAAACTGCTCGCTTGTGCCCGCGGGCAATAGTGTGGACGGACCTTTACACACCTCTGTGTATGCTCGCTGTGTCTGAGAAGTCGCAGAAGATCCCATGCAGAGTGACTCACGATGCACTGAGTCAAACGCCTTCTTGAGATCAACATAGATCTGGAACGTACGTTCCAGCATACGCTTGAACTACCCCCTTAAACAATATAGACTGGAATCTTTCTTATCCATCTTTGTCCTTAGTTGTTGTTATAATAAAAGGGTATTATATCTGATTTGTTATCTCGGGTTTAATCTTGTTCATACTTTTCAATGTGGGGTTTTAAGAATAAGGTATTATTCCATATGTTTCAAAGCATTATTGAAATATTCTCCTCGGGGATTTTATATTCTATTTCATATCAATCTATGGAAAAACATTACCTAAAATTGATAGAATTTGGGAAATTTCCATCATAAAAAACTACAAACAAATTTTTGGGAATCTCCTGTATGATTATTTCTATGTATATAAGGGGGCTTTTTTTTGGGTTTGTCGTGCCGTTGTAGGGGAAAGACATTTTGAAATCCCTTATATTTTTTTGAAAATGAGGTTAAGAAAAATAATGACTGTCTTGTCAGTTTTACGCAAAAA